>JAWWLZ010000001.1:10463340-10496390 GCA_035041345.1 Poliocrania exsul
AGGAAAGGAAAGGAAAGGAAAGGAAAGGAAAGGAAAGGAAAGGAAAGGAAAGGAAAGGAAAGGAAAGGAAAGGAGAAAAAAAAAAGAGGAAAACCTTCCCTTTAGCTTCTGTCACTTTTTTCTAGTATTTAAGATAACATAAAATATCAGAGACTATGAACCCAAAATCAGACAGGAAAACTCTAGAATGAAAATTTCCTAAGGAAAAAAAAAATAGAGAAAATTTCATCATACACGTCTTAGCAACCAAAACCATCAAGTTATTCTTTATTTGGATCTTCTAACAAATCTAAGACACCTGAGGATATATACAGCTGGAAGATAGTTACCTTGAGATCCAAACCATAAATAATTTGGGATGCAGTCTGAGGTACAAGGTCTAACAGCAATTAACTGCATCACCAGGTTGCAGTTGTCATGCTTCTGTTGATGTGGGGTTTTTTTGGTAAGCAATGATGCAGCTATATAAAAAAATGCAAAATCATGATTAAATACTAAAGATCAGATAGCAATAAATATTATTCATATACAGCCATGCAAACATTATGGGATGATTCTAAGTGTAGTCTAAACTCTCTGTATTTAATGATTTTACGACAGCCATGTTTATTTATAAGAAGTAAATAATGCCAGACATGTGCATGCAAACACACAAATGTCATATTCTTATGTACTTGTTTTAAATCTGCATGAAAAAGATATCCGTTCCAAAACAGTTTAGCAGGGGATAATGACTTAACAGTTTAGTTTCTTTAAGAGAAATAGAAGATATTTCTTTCCTGAACATGATTTGTCTTCCTCACTAACAACCTCCTGAGACATTTCTCTGCTGCCAGTACCAAAAAGTCATAAAGTTGAAAAGTACACTCTAGATTTTTCCGTACCATCTGTCACACAGACCCTGTTTTTGGCCTTCCCTCAGTGTCATGACAAATATATAGCACTGCTATTTTGTAAGAAACTAAACACTCCTGCTGTACCATCATTTTTTTTAACCTCCTTAGCTTTATGAGGGTGAATAGTTAGCCCACTATTCTACCATTTTCACCCAGGATACTCCTGAGTGTGGAATCCTCCTGTGATGGGCAGGCCCTGCCTCCTGGCAGAAGTCAGCTCAGTCTCTTATGGCATGATCTGGAGTGGACTGCTGTGGCTTTAAAACTGAAGTGTTTGTGTACAGGGAAGAGGTTTGAAAACTGTTAACATGAGCAGAGGAGCATAAATGCCATCATACTCAATTAATAGCAGCTAAATATAATTTAATATTATTAAGTTTAACTCTGTCTAACAAAAGTATGTCAACAAAGCAGGTGAGAATTTCAGCAGCACCACATTCTGTCTCCAAGTGCATCTCTGAGGTTTCAACTCTTCACCTCGTTCCCATTCCATTCTCTCTTCTAACATTTGTTGTACAGTAGGGGAAAAGCAATTGCTTTCTGGCTTCTAGAGGTGACCAAAAGAAGCCTCTGAGGCATGTAATTAACACGATCTATTAATGGCACAAAAAGTGGAATGCAGATGAGGTCTAGCTTCCCCCAAAGCAGTCAGAGTGCCAGTAGTTCCTAACAGCAATGCAAAGACAAAATCCCATGCAACAAACTCCACCCATCTTCACCATGTACTCAGCTTCTTCCACTATCAAAATGAATAGACCTGAGTCACAAAACATTTTTTTTCTTAAACAAACCAACTAATTTTGTAATCTATGTTCTCAATCCACTAGAAAAAAATACATAAAGTACATTGAGATCCCTAGGAGAACATTAGGAATTCCTTCTACTGGCTTTTGTGCAGGAGTATTTTGAGCACAGATTAGTGGCCATTTACTTAAGTGCCATTTGTGGGGGATGCACAAAGGTAGTATCTAAACCACCAACTGTATGAACACTCATAAATATGATAGATAAACAAATAATGAAACATAATGCATAAGGCAAGGCAATTTGTTGTTTTTTTATTAGTAACTAGCTCTGTTATTCATTATACCAATGTATTTGTCTTTTATTTTTTCAGCCCTCTTTTCCTAGCAAGATTACTGTTCAGCAACAGGAAGCTCATCAAGAGTCACACAGGATGGCTGTCAGACAATATAAGATATTTTCAGCCTTGTTCTGTAGTAATCACCTTCCCCATTTCTCACTGTTCTGGTACAGAAAATATTTACTCTTATAAGGTTTGTTACTGCATAGACAGTAAAAGAGCTCACAAAAAGTTACTGGTTTTCTCAGCACAGTAACTCTACAATGCAAATGTTCATCTTTTATTCATTAGTTTTTAAACAACCTCATCCATAACCTCATAATTTCTCTGCCTGGGTGTTTCCTATCTACCTGTGCACTTGCATTTTTTGTTGGATTATAACCGAAGTGAGACCCTTGACTTTGACAGGGTTGCACAGGTTATAAATCAGAAGCTGGTGTAATTTGTGGATTTTCCCCCTTCCAGTGCAGCTAAGGCTGCTTAACCCAGGCAGGCACATCCCCACATTTCCCTTCCTTCAGTCTCTCTTGGCCCCAGGCTGGAACAGACCTAAGATGAATTCCCTGTTTTACATACAGAGATAGGGAAATTTGCTGCTAATTACAGTGGTTAGAATTCCTAATGGGTAGGAGGGAGGTCTCCTGAGACCACCCCATTCCACAGGCAATTCTCTTAGGTTGTTAAGTTTTCCTGCTCTTTTTCAGAAAATTTCTTAACAAAATTACTAGCAGCCTTTATCAAGCTGATATTGTAATTACTTTTGGGAAACAAATGGTATCTGAGGAAAAAGAAAACCACACTTCCATGCTTAATTTAGTAATGGGAAATTTAGAGAGAGAGAGAGCTCTTAATAAATTCTCATCTCTTTCACAAGTGGGATGAAATAGGCCACTAAAAGCTTCATTTGGGAGGTTAATATTAACAAGCAGAACTGTGACCTTAAAAAGGGAAAAAAGCTTTTATTCTTTCGAGTCCTGAAAAAGTTTGACCACTCACAGGAATCTTTCACAGAGGAGTGTATATGCTCAAATGTCCTCTTCACTGCATCACCATCCTCTCCCTGTCTTTGTAGAATTAAATGATTTCCCCTTTCCTGTAGAAGCCCCTATTCTGGCTGAAAAACTGTTACAGATAATGAATTAAAACATCCAGTCTGAACTCCTGTCCTAACCTTGCCCTCTCTTCTTGTGTTAACGGTAGTGAGGGTGAGGAATTAATTCTTTGTTTTCTTACAAGCTTGGACAACACTTAATGAGGAAAGCTGTGTAGTTAGTCTTTGAGAATCAAGCCTATGAGCAAAAAAGGCAGGATCCTACTACAAAGCATAACAGAATTCTCTGTCCACACATCCTTGGAGCAGAAACCATATAAATCTTTCTTTTTTCTTCTTCCAGCTTTGAAGACCTACACATCCTTTGATTGACAAAATCTGTGATCATTTCCATAACCTCCACCACTCAATACTTAATGTAGAAGTAATCAGAGCCTTGTATCCCTAGAATTTTTGCTGTTATTCCAGTTTGAACTTCAAACTCCTGAGTAGCTGACACACATCATGATAAGAGATTAAGTATAAAATGAAGACTTCTTACAAGATGTTGGACTTTGTAAGCTTATTAACTGGCAACTACATGTTTAGAGTGGGTCTGAGCAGAGCCCTAAGCCTCCTCTCACTGATATTAATGCTCTGGTTCCTGTCTCTTTAATATGAACACGGTCCAACACAGAGGGTTTTTACCAAACACATTCACAAATTGATTCTGGATTCTCAAACATACTAATTTCATGACCCTGTGTTCTGTGAGGGTAGTCATGTCACCCATGCAAACTCAGCTATGCTAAAATCAGTTGTAGCCACAAGCCCTCTCATTTGAGAAAGATGATGCTAGGCAAATGCTGAATACCAGTTCCTAACCCTTCCTGGCATACATTTCAAATTCTGACCTCATCAGAGCTATGCTGATTCACAACAGCTGGGAGACTGGCATTTACTGGTTTTAAGAGTTACACAGGGACATCTCTGGTAACGACAACTGCATCTCACTGGTAGTGCTAAAATTAAAGTGGGACCACATATGAGCTCTGGGAAAGTATTGACCTTACATTTGCAAGTTCACAATGCTATAAAAATGCACTAATATGTGCCAGAATATGGCATTTCTGTATGACAATATTTTCCAAAGATCTCTCCTAATGGAACTAAGATACAATTAAATTATTACAATGAATTTTTAACAAAAGAAATTAGCCGTAATAAACTATGCGATTTTAGTGAATGGTCATATTCAGAGCTAAATGTTCCTTGTTGTTATAAACCAACTGTTAACCTTTAAAAATGTTGCTTTCTTAATATAGGAGGATAACTAGCCTTAATTTAGTAGTTGGATACGTAACTATAACAAAAAATCATCAGAGCATTTGCATAGGAAGACTGGGTGAAACCTGTACTAAGATATCTATACCGAAAAAAAAAAGCCACTTGTTCGTAGACACATAATGTATGTAGGGCAGCAAAGTGGAACACAGGAAATTGAATTGCAGGAGAGAGAGATTTTAAGATCTATTGTCAACATATACTGCAGCTCTAAATACTGACAGGTAGATTTCTGGAAACTTGGTGGGAATATACAGTAAATCTAGAAGCTTAGTCAAAGATTGTAACACATTTCCCAAAGTCTTTTGTCTGCCCAAGGGGTTGAAATTCTTATACAATTTCCTCTTCTGCTTAATCTGGAGACAGAGACAATTCATTAAAAATATTCTAATCATTAATATTTTATAACACACATATTCACTGTATGCAGCTGGAACCGTAGAAACATTAAAAAAGAAATTTAATTTTTTTTAATTCAAAAAGTTGAGCTTGTGTTTTTATTGACTAAGCATTTCAGTGATAAAACTGTTACATCTGACTACTGGATAACATCTTTGAATCTCTCTAAATTACATCTTTAAAAATTTTCAGAGATGCCTTTGGTACAAATGAAATCAGCATTCTAGGTTTCTACCATTACTTCAAGAGAGGAGATTATGTTTCTAAAATAAGTACTGACTTTTAATCAAAAATACTTTAGGTGTGATCTATCATTTTAGTAACCAGAGTTTTACAGCATTATATCTTCATAGCTATCAAAAATTATTACAGCAACACCATCATGGCAAACCATTTTGAAAGGATTTTCCACTTTAAAAGATCGTGACTATCTTTAGAAGTGTTTTAAATCCTGCCTTATTTTCTGTATTAGTAGAATAATATTGTCAGAATTAACAACCTAGAAAGGAGCTGAACAGAAGCCTTTGCGCACTGTTTAGTTCTAGTGCAGTAGTATTAATACACTAATATCTATCACCACATAAGGAAGCAACACTGGAGAGTTTTATACATCAAGGATTTATCAAACTTTTGAGAAACAAGGACATGGAATAGATTTCCATTTCTGCTGTTGCATTCATGGCCTGCATTCATGTAGTGTCCAAAATGGCTTGTCTGTGACAATATTTCTTGATTGTTTCCAGCTACTTCAGATATTACAGAATTACTTACTAATAGAACAAAGTTTGGATCCACATCCTTGCCATCCTCTTCTGTGGAGGAGTGGGACTGTGTATGGATATGTGGATAAAGAGGCCCAACGTCATTCCTCTGTTTTGCAGGCAAAGGAGAAGTCATTTCAGATTCCAGCCAGGAAACCACTGTTTTGCTTTACTGCAGTTACAGCCACAACTTCCTCATCTCTGAAGAAGGTCACTGTGTAGTTTATTTATTTACACTTGAAAACTGATAGTAACATCAATATAAATGAAGAATTAAGTATCCTTGCACAGGTGTGAGTGAACAGAAAGGGCCAGAATCATGAAGTAACCCATCAATTTGTCTTTCTTTCTACAGTATATTTTCTGTATAGCCAAATATTGCATAGCTTTTTCAAAAGGGAACTGAACGGCTCAGCTGACACAACACTTTTGCAGTGATATGATTTTTAAAATCCATTACTTTCAACTGAAATATTCTATTCTATTATGTTCTGTTCTATTTGCTGCAGGTGGTTCTGAGTACTGAGCTACTGCTGTTTCTGCCCTTCCAGTGATCACAAAACTGAATCCTTGTCCCTCCCAGGTGACTGTTCTTTGAAAATTAAAGATCAGAATATCTCTTGTGAGCAGAGGGCAGTAATACCACAGAACTTCAGCTAACATGACAAACAAATCCAATTTCATGAACCAGTGCTATTGTTCGCTTGGGCTCAAAGAACTGCTAATGTCATGATTACCTATCACCCATCATGAGAGTATAATATCAATCTCTAATTAGTTTTTGACACTCTCTGAGGGATGAAAGGTGCTATCTAAACCACAAATTTATTACACCTTAAAAGTAGAAGTGAGACTTCTGTAAGTCACTGTTCAAGCAAATGAAGTATGAGTTTGAGATATTCTTTGTTATTCTCAGCATGTTCAAAAATCCTCTTTACTTGTTCTTTTTTCTTGTTAATTTTCAGAATAACATCATCCTCTATAGAATACCATTAGCATGCTTAAAACCACATCACATAACAAAGACATAAAACTGACTGGAAAGTAAAGCCAGCATTCAGAGTAGCTTCCCAATTAACTGCTTCTATTTTATTGGAAATAAGAAAACTGCAGATATAAAATCCAAACATTACTCACAGCAATAATCACAAGGAAGGAATGTGAATGAAAGGTTAATAATCTGTACTTGAAGTATGTTCTAGATGTAATTTAGAAGACCAAATTTAGGAGCTTTCATTGCCCATGTAGGCACCCATGAGACAAAAGTTTCTCCAAGAGGCATCACACAACACCCTGTAGACTATAAAGTGTCCCTGTGTGGATGGCAAAGCCACCCTGTTTCACCAAAGTGATATGGCTAAAACCACTATTAATCATAGTCTTTTTTCCACAGTTACGAGAATAAGTTGGTACTGAGAAATACGTTAAAATTAGTGTTTTGAATTTCTATATGCCAATTGTTGTTAACATGTTAACATTTCTATATGTAAATTATTGTCCTTATTGAGTTCCTAGGATACCTTCTTATCTTTCTCTCTACTCTAATAGTATAAACTAAAATACTCCTGTGACTGAATTGAGGGAGGAGATCTGAGAGTTCTCAGAGGCACCTAATGAAGGAAATAAGGTGCTTGCTTCTCGCTGACTTTAATGGCATAGGGATCATCCATCACAACATTACTCTGCACACATTTAACACAGGAATTTAGTATAAAACATTTCCTAATTGCATTCATACTAGAATCTTATTCTAGCTTATTAAAAATACTTGTTATTATGGTAAAATATAACAAATGTTTCCTTTTTCTAATAGGTGTATATTTTAGTCACCAGTGGTTGATTCTACCAGACAGTCAGGTATAAGTAGCAGTAAACCAAAGACATCTGTTTTATGTGCTCTTCAGGCACTTTACACACTGAGAAATGGAGAAAAGGTGATTGATTTCCAGAATATGAAATGCTATTAAGGAGATTCTGATCTTTGTCATGTGACTTATTTTGCATGACATTAAAACAAATAATCCAATCATAGTGGAGCTGTAACAGCAATCATGTGATGTCCATCATAGTAGATGTGAGGTTCTTATTCCCATAGCAACATCTGTAGTGCTTACGCTAATCACTTTAAATTAACCTTGATATGAAAAAACGCCCTAGGGATAATGCTGTTGTTGTGGTAGTTCAGAAGAGTAGCATGATTTTCTAATAAAACTTCAGGCCAAAAATAAGGGTGATAATGAGATGTCCTGTTAGGATTTTTTTTTTAATGTGCTTTAGTCACACAAATACATTAGTACTAGCATCAGGATAATTAGAAGTATCATAGATAATGAGCTGTCTTATTGATTACTGCCCTCTCATAACCCACTGTGGTTAATTTAGAGTGTGTACACAAACTGAAAAATTTAAAAGGTTTGAAGCTGACATGGTGCCTAAAAACATACTTTATATTTCTTATATTATAGTAAAATAAGACCAAAAGTGTCTATTAGTTTCTTTTGGTGAGATCCACATAGTATATGTACTAAGGTCCAACCCTGCAGGACTTCAATACAGCAAAAGAAGTTTTCAGATTTTGAGCTGAGCTTCTTTGGTGAGAAGTTGTCTGTCCAGAAGAGCAGAGTATGAAGCAATGGTTGCATACAGTGCTTGTTACTCCTCGAGGTAAAGACTTTTGACCTCTATTGAAAATTTTCTGATGAGAAGTCTTTACACACATGAATATGTCTTTACATGAGAAGTAGGTGTCTGAAGAGCCTGCTGGTAGATGCAGGTTTGCATATATGGCAGTGGTACCAATAGCAGAAATGCAAGACAGGCTCTTGGAACCCAAATGCAGAACTGTTTCAAATAATGAAATCTAAGGTACGCAGAGAGGTACAAGGGGATAAGGTCCCTCAGCATGTTGGCTGCTCACTGGTAAGGATGGTGGTGTGGAGAGGACAATCAGAGGCCCTTTAGCCAGCCCTAAGGATCCTGGAGAAAGAGCTGGAAGGAGCCTGCATGGGCAGCCCTGGTACAAAAGCCCAAGTCCAGGGAGGCTGTTGGGGCTCAGTCAGATCATTGGCCACAGGCAGGTGAGGCCCCATCCCCAACCCCAGCCCAACCTCTGGAATGCCTTCCCTGGTTTTTTTTATTTCCTACCTTGTTGTTAAATGTTAGTGCTTATTTTACATGCATTTACAGTTACTACATCAAGTTTACAGGCCTGTATTTCACTGTAGCTTTAAAATATGATGCTGTGGTATCCTATCTTCTTTTATAGCAACTGGTTTTAATTAGAGAAGAAAAGCAGCAGCATCATTTGTCTACCAGAGTAATAGTTACATTGCTTTCCATGAGAAAATATAGATACTTAAAACCACTAGCTAGCTATGAGGTTAACAAGGGAATCCAAAATAAAGTAGGCACTTATAACAATTACAGCAACCCAAAGTTAAAATTTTTATTTTCGGTTCTTCTTCCATATCACTAGCCTTGGAGCAAGCAAGGCTATTTAATGACTTCCTTTCTACCCCAATAATTCCATCCTGTGGAATTAAAATTGATTTTCTTTTAGCTCATGGAGATCCAGTGTTGGCTGTCTTCTCCCTGATGGAAAGCCAAGGCAATGCTGTGGAGCCTGTCTGTAAACTTTAGCAGACGTTTAGTCAACACCTAAATCTGCACTAGTGACAATGACAGAAAACAGGGACAGCAGCATTTTGACTCTCAGTAGGGAATCTCAGTATAAGAAAGCAGTGCCAAAGGCTTTTTATAGTCTAGCTATTGAGAAAGCAAGACACACACTGTGAGCTGGACTCACTTGTTAACGAACCATCTCTGTAGCTTAAAACACAAACTTCAGTAGTGAAATTACACCAGCAGCAGCAATGCCCTGGAGCTGCTGCCTCAGTAAATCTGAACTGCCAGCCAAAGCCCCCACGGTGCTTTCCTCCTGCTGTGCCAAACGACTGTTGATCCAACTGAAGGCCATTCTGCCCCACCACAGTGCCGTGACACATTTGAAACTTCACATTTTCCCTGCGTCCACTCTGCCTGGGTCACGCAGGAAGCCTCAACAAACCAAGCTCCCCCCTACCCATTAAAGGAGCAGCACCAGAGTGAAAGGGTTTTTTTTTTTCATTCATACATATCTGAGCTAGGAGTCTCTTGTGTATCAAAGTGGTTGTGTGGGGACATTTTGGACCATCATAAGGAAATAAACAATTCTTCCACGTTTTCTTCACAACTACATGGAACACTCTGCACGCCTTGACAGTGATCATGTACAGTGCTGATAACAACTGCTGACTGTCAGAGGTGAATTTTTCCATTAAAATGACAACACCTTTTTTGTATTTCCTAAAAAGGTCTATAATTTCTGGACTGAAATTTAGATAAGGTTTCACTGTTTTCATGTACTGAAAAAAAATCACAGGTTTTAACTTAGATTCTTAGGCATGAAAAATTAAAACAAACAAACAAACAAAACCCAACACGTTATCTTTCATCTGGCTTATCTTCTATTTTCTAGGGGGAAAAAAGTCAAAACACTTTTTATATCTACTAGAATAATTATTAATCTTGAAAGGAAATTTTCCAAAGTTTGGTTTTGAGTCTTAATACATACAAATAAAAGATCATCTATTTATTTGATATATAAAACCAAGTTCTGTGATTTAAACTGTAAGCTTCTTGGATCCAAGAACTGGCCACATTTATCTGTAAAGAACCAGACGTACTTCCCATGTTCTATGAACACCATAGTAGCAGTAGGATTTTTTTAAGGACTTAACAAGGATAGTTTTGTTTTGTTAGATTTTTTTTCCCTATCAGCTTAACACAAATGAAAGCTCAAATAACTGAGTTGCTTCCAGATAAAAAAGTGCAAGTTCTCACAACAAAACCTTTACATTCCAGTAATATGCTTTTTAAAAATCAAAACAGCTTTTTGTTTGTTTGTTTTGATAAAATGCTTCCAATGAATGCCTTCTTCCTGTATATGGAGACCATTGCCAATCCCACAGAAGACTGTGGCCAAAAGAATAACTCTTATTTGGCAAAATTAAGATTATGCAGATGTTGATACGGTTTGTAAAATGCAAATAAATAAAATTCTTGTTCTTAAGGCATATAAGCTTGTTGTAACATTTTTAATTCTCTGAGCATACAAAGAAGTTGTATTTCCCTCCTTGTTCATTACCTACACCCCACACTCTCTGATAGATGACCTTTTAAAAATATTGATAATGCCACCATGGCTATTGCGACCTGCCAGAGGGATTGTCTAATTTGACAGGAATGAAAGATTTGCCCTGCTTGACACACTAAATAAATTTTGTGAGAAGAACGTGACTGTATGCTTACTTTGGCTTCAGGCAAACTCTTGTATTTCAAGTGAATTTCATATGAAGTAGCGCTCAGAACTTTCAGTGGAGTTTTCACTGTCGTGAGACAATTGTATCCTGGAAAGTGTGTCTGTGCCCCAAACAAATGGTAGTGAATTATTAAACAAAAATAAATTTGGAAAATCCATCTCTAACCTGTATGTATATTCTGAGTGAGTCTCATAATGGAACTGTTTTGTCCTGGGTGGTCAGTGAACTGCTGTCAGGCCATCACTTATGAAGCATTAATGTTTGCAAAAGATGGTCTCTAGGAGAACACATCAGTGTATGAATTGTAGGCAGCACAGTGAGAGAAAAGTACATGCAGGTAAAATGTAGGACAGGAGTAAATGTAAGTGAAAAAAAGAATAGGACAGGAAACCATAAACAGCAATTTTACACCAATTTAACTGATGATGAAAATTAACCAGTCAGGTTTCCTTTTATGTTTTTGTTCTGTTTTTCTTACCATCATGAAAGTAACACAGGCTGGTAAATTGTTGATCTTGTTACAGATGAAATGGGTAGTAAAAAGTCTGTCAAGAGTATCCAGCAACAAAAGTAGATAATATGTCAAGACAGACAGTACAGTTTTCAATAAATACATATAAGAGAAGGTAAAATCTCAGAAGCATTTATGTACAGGGAATCATTTCGAATTAAGTGCATCCCACAAACCATTTCCTCAAATGGGACTAATTTACACTGAGAGAGTAGAAGTTTCAGATCATTACAGTAAGAGAGAGGAAATATAAAGCAATAGCCCCAGCCTCACTTTAATACATCTTTACAAATAACAGCAAAATCACTTTTACCTGCTGCTGCTTCTTGCAGCATCAGCTGTACACCACCCAAGGCTGATCTTTCAGACAGAGGAGGCTTTTTTAGATAATATGTACTAATAAAACCATTCAAAACTACACTCAGGCACTAGACAATCTGGTGACAATTTTATTCCTAGATCAAACAAATTGATATGGCATGGCAATTATTTATGCTTTGTTCTGAACTCTACATGGTGCATGATAATAACATATGCTCTTGCTTAGTGTCTTGTCACTTGAGTTAGTCAGCAAAGGAGTGGGTCAGAAATGGTACAGCTAGAGCTGGAAATACATTTGTCTGTGTCACTTTCACACCATATGTATAATTTTACTATTATTTATTCCACTTTTCTAGTTCTTACTAAAATGCTTTCTGCAGATGTTAGAATTGCTGTCAGAAGAGGAGCACAGCCCAAGATCCTTATGCTCTTCAGGCTCTTTCACCATCAACAAATGACAGCAGTTACTCAGCATATGCCAAAATGTTAATTCTATCCCTAATGGGAGCCCCAGCACATGTGTTTCTTTAGCTTCACTTTTCTACAGATGCAGTGATCAAAAGAGGATCTCAACTTCTGAGACTAACTTAGGAAATCAGCTAGGAAGGCAGATGATGAGATAACCAAAGGAACAAATAACTAGGTCTCCAAAATGCTTGAATTGTTTCCCTTTGATATGCCAGTGAGGACAAAACAAAGGCCATATGAGGTGGTTCAGCAATTTATAGGCCATTCGTAGGACAAGAATAAAATTTTACTTTTGAGCTGTTATTCACTGAAAACAGTGTTTATTTTAGGTGGCAAATCCTTTGTTATCACTCTGGATAACCAAACCTCAAAAACAGTTTCTATGTTTTTATGGTCTGTCCTTGATTGGACATCAGGTACCCACTGAGCAGCTCTATCACCTCAGAAGGATGGGAGGGGGAGAAAATAAGATGGAATGTAAAACATCTCACTGGTCAAGATAAAAGCTGTTTAATAAAGCCAAATCAAAGGTCATGCACAAAAGCAAAAGAAAACAAAATGCTCTCTTGCCTAATTCCCATCAGTAGACAATGTCCAGCCACTTTCCAGGAAACAGGCCCTCAGTATGTGTAGCAGTGGCTCTGGAAGACAAATGTCATAATAACATATGCCACCCCATCCTTTCCCTCAGCTTTTGTTGCTGAACAGACATCACATGGTAGGGGATATCCCTTTGGTCAGTTGTGGGTAGCTGTCCTGGCTGTGTCCCCTCCCAAGCCCTTGCCCAGCCCCAGCCTAATTGTCTTTTGGGGCTGGTGGATGTTGATTTAGACAGAGAGCATCGATGCTGTGGGAGCACTGCCCGGCAGTACCAAAGCGCTGCTGTGTTCTCAACACCTTTCCAGCTGCCAATGCAAAGCCCAAAACTGTGAAGGCTGCTGGAGGGTGTTATGGGTTTAGCAAAGTAGGCCTAAAGTTAGGCTTTAAAGTTCAGACCAGGCCTGAGATTGTCAGGTGACTTGAGCTGAGCTGAGCTAGCTAACAGCTGACTTCTTCTAGCCAATAATATTGTATTTCATACCATATTGCATCATCTCAAAAGGCGTAAAATCCAGTGTGTGGGTGTGGCTTGGTCAGTTCCATCATGGGTGAAATAAGAGGAGAACGTCTTGCAGCTCCTCTACTGTGCTAGGCCCCTGCTCCGGCTGCTGCTACTTGCATTTTGTTTGAATTCAGGGAAGTAGAAACATTTTATTTTTATACCTTCTCTTTCTTGCTAAGTGTCTTTTAGGGTACTTATAAAATCTAAGGTAATACACTTTGTATTAATTGGGGAGTGGGAAGTTATTTCTTGTTATATATAACTTGTGTAAGTGTGTGTTTTATTGTAGTTTTCTCTTAATTTTCTCTTTTCTGTATAAATACATGTAGTTTCAGCATAAACCTGGTTTAGAGGTGGTTTTTTTCCCCCTCTCCTCCTTCTTCCCTTTTTGTCTTGGACAGTTGGCGTTTTGCCAGCTCAAACCAAGACAGAGGGAAAATTAATTCCATCTCAGCCAGAGCAAGTACAATTTCTCATTAACAACTAACAACGACTTCAAGAACAAAATAAATTTTCAAACAGAATCAAATTACATCGGAAACATATCTCTTACTTGCTTTTGAGCATTTAATGGCACTCTATTTACCCACAGTATTTAGGATCTATGTGTTTTTATACACACATGTTCTCTCTGTGGATTTTTTTTTTTAGAGTTGTCTAATTGAAGAATTATCTACGCACTCTTACCTACATTGATGAGATAATGACTAGAAAAGAAAGCAAGGACCTTACAGATTCCACTCATCTCTAAACCACATCTACTAAATGTACATATATATATATATATATATATATATGGATTTAAAGGCAAAATAGGAAGGGACAATATTGTTTCCTACATGTTCAGGATCTTTGAATTAATAAAAGTAAAAAAAAGCCAAAGAATTGCAGGCTCCAGATTTTTAATTTTCCAGGGATATTAACATTTGTCCATTTTAAGAATATTTGAGATAAAGGAAAACACAGTTCTCATTAAAATTTTATTTCATGCGATAATAGAGAAATGGAAAATAACTATTATATTCTTTGGAAAGCATTTTCAAAAGGATTCGGCAGAAGTCCAACAGACTAGGTGATTTTGGGAGAAGGTTGTTAGGTCAAACCTATGAAATACACCTGATGCCATCCTTTTTTACCTTCTCCCAGCATCATACAGGGAATGAAAACCTGACCCTATGCAATGCTACACAAACTTTGTTACTGACTTCAGCAGAGATAAAATGGGTTCTACCATAGTCCATTTATGTCAAGGAAAATAATGAGACAAATATAAGGAAACTGCAGTTATTCATTGATTTCTTCAAGTGACAAAAATATCAAGACAAAAAGCACTGGACACTGAATTGAATTATTTAAGAAATCAGAAGTGTCACCTTTTTCCTACTTATATTTAGTTGTTGGTTGGATTGTGGGATTTTTTCCATTTTTTTTGTTGTTGTTGTTTTGTTTTGGATAAAAGAGTATAGGAGAAGAAATACTTGATTGGTTGATTTAGAGTCTGTTTTACATCTGGTCTCTCAACAGCCAGGGATTGCATGTAGAGTCATGTTGTCTAAATGGAATTGTCACAATGTAGGATGTGATGAGAAGAATAATGAAGGACACTTCAGGAATATTTCACTATTGTCTGACTGAAAAACAACTCTTGCCACACTCTGTCAATAAAGGACTGATAAAACTGCCAAGTAGTAGAGGAGAAAGCACTGCTGAAGAGAGCAATTATACTCTGAATTCTCCAGAAAATATATTTTTGGGAAAAGGAAATTGAAGGCTGGGGAAAAAACCTCTTAACTCACATTTGAAGTTCAATGATGCTCCTCAATGAAAAATGCTCCTTAAGGGGAAGAAAGAACTTGATCTGCCCTGCTGAGAGGGGGTCACCGATTTTCCCTATTGTCCATGTTCAGGTATGACAGAGGTACCTCCCAGGAACAGGTATCCAGAGACAGCTGAGAAGGGATTCTCACAGGTCAAGATGCACAGACAACCCTGCTAACAAACACAGGCTGGTGATCTCTAGGAAGCCCAGAAATGTAGCCCTGTGGAGGTCACTGGGCAGGAACAGGAGGTGTGAGATAGCACTATCACTTCTCTCAGAGCTCGTTATCCTGCCATAATCTGTCACTGATTGAAAAAAGAATTGTTTGCATAAAGTAGGTTTTCTACCCGCATTCTATGAGATTGGCAAAAATAAATTTTATAAAGACTTCAGTTACATCTAAAAACTATGAAAACTTAATTGCCAGAAGAAGAAAACAGTCATGCTGCTGCACAGCCAGGCCTGCTCACCACTCACTCCTTTGCTGAAAGAGCTGAATAGTGATCAGGTAACTTCCTTACTACTCCACATCTGCAACAAAGATGTAACGAGAAGGAGACTGAATGAAGGAAGGTGTGCATGTGACATCTTCTAATGTCTGATAATATACAGTAAAATAAGTGACTGTTACTTGGTTGATAAGAAACGTGAACATATATTTTTTCTAAAGTACAAAGCAATCACCAGACATGGAGCAGCTCCTAGTATCTCAAGGTCATTTCAGATCAGGTGCAGCCCAATACTCTTTCCCAAACAAAACTGGTTGAGCTAGACTAATTAATTTTTACACATTATCTACAATGTGTCTTATCATGAATTTAAGAAATCTCTCAATGCACAGTTTGGTGCACAGGTCCTTACTGCAACACTGTGGGAACTGCAACTCTGAGGTATCATCTTCCTATTTGTCAAAAATAAAAACAACAAATTGCTAAGCTAACGCTATGTCATGTTGCCTCACTTTCATCCTCAATCTCAGAAGTAAGTGGCTATCCTGGATTTTTCTTAAAGAAGAACTTTAGAAGAACTAAAGAATTTCTCTCTTATACTCACAATTTGGGACAAAAAGTCACAATAGAAAGACTTAAAAAAAAAAAATTACTTCAGAAAGCTTGCATGTCACAATGTATGTATGTATGTATGGCCAGACTTCGTGAACGAAGATTTGGGAAGGGTTCTCCCCACGTGGGTGTGCCCTTCCAGCCTCTACGGTGGATTTTTCAGGTGAGGCACAGCGTGCGCAGAACTGGCCCCACAGTTTAAGTCCTAAGGTCCATTTGCCACGGCTGAGCGAGCTTGGACAGTGACAGTGAAGTCCTCAGGACTGTCACAGCACCTGGTACTAACCAGGGCTGACCCTGCTGAGCATCCGAGATCTGATGGGATCGGATGTCAGGGAGGCATTGAACTGCCAGGGGATGGTCCCTACTGAGACTGGAACTCAGGTCCTTGGGATTCAGAGTCCAGAGTGCTCTTCTTTACACCACGGGACCACCCTACATCACAATACTTTGTTCTGAATCAGTTTTGTACCACTGAGTGAACATCAAGACTGTGGTGTTCATATGTTTCTTCATATGCTGCACTCTTTGATCAAATGACATCTATGCTGCATCATCTTAAAGGCAGATTAGTATCTTTCAGCCAGAGGACAGATGTAGCACAGCCAGAAACCGTATGCAGAGTCATATGGGCATGAGGCTCCCAAAGTGCAGCTCACTGGTAGTGCCAACAAGTGGAAATTGCAAGTGAACTGACTCAGAACTTTTAACTTCAGTTCGAGGGAAAGAAAACAATCCTGTCATAATTGGCATTTTTCCACAGAAAGTATCAACTTATCAACTTAAAAATGTAGGAAAATACTAGTTCTGATTAGTCTTACTAATTAATGATGACATAATAAACAGAACTGTAAAATATTATGTCTTACTTTTGATTCACCAAAGATACATATTTCTGCATCATAGCAGATGTGTGTGCCACTGACCTTTTTATATAGTCCTAGTTTCTACTGGAACTATAGAACAAAGTTTACTGATGAGTTTTATTTCCTAGTGATGAACTGTAAATACAGAAATAGGTATTCCTATTTGTCTTCTTTAAGCAAGGACAGCTTCACATGGGTGATTAGAAATGATCAATTAGCCCTTTTGTTTATTGGTTGCTAACTTAAGAATACGAATGTAGAATTAATTCATTCTTAATGCTTATTAAGAATGTAAATAATTAAAAATCTCTATAAGATTGTAAAAGCATTGAAGTAACAAACCAGTAATAGTGAATTGTTTAGGTTATTGAGGACATGAACTCTGTAAATGCCAAAGGAAAATGACCCCTGGTCTATCTATCAAGACACATTAGCTCTAGGAACATACCAAATCCAGTTAAAAATTATGGAATATTTTACTAGACAGATTTGCTCAGGGTCTGGGAATAAATTAAATGTTTCCTTCATTTTATATTTTCTTTTTTTCTTTTTGTTTCCCTCGCAGCTGTATGCATTTCAGATACTGGGAATATCTGTAATACAATAATGATCTGCCTTTGCCTCCATTTGTCCTTTTACCCAAGCAGCATCTTAAGGATTAAGGAATCATCAATCAGAAACAATCAGAACAAGAGTTGGGGAATATGTTTTCTAGATAAATACACATAAACTGATAAAAGGGTATTTTCATTTGTTTAGTAGGTACCACAGTTAAAAAATTTCAGGAGAGGAAATCCTAGTTTTCCCTCTCTCTTTCCAGAGACAGAAGGACAAGCACATGATTTTTCTTGTTACTGTGCATACTTTGGACAAAGCAATTCAGTGAAATGAAAGACAAAGTGCCCTTGGTCCCCACGTGCACGACAGAGGGAAGCTCAAGTAAAGTCAGCAGAGGGCTCTCCTTTGCCTCAGTAGATGACAGACGCAAGATGGTCACACAAACACTCATTTAAAAAATTGTTACTGCAATAACAGTTTATTTCCTATGTGCATATGTATATATATGCCCAATAGATTTTACTGATTTTTAATTAAATTGCATTTTTTCATATTTTAGACATCCTTAAAGTTACATGAAATAACTTAGAGGTGTAATACTAGACATCTCCTTTGGAAAAATCTTTGCATTAAAATCATATTTGGACTTCTAAAGTTTGTTACCCTGATTTTCAGAGACACTAACACATGTTTGTTCACCTTGGAAACAGAGGGCAAAGTCAGAATCAGCTGTGGGTAATAAGCATGTATGAAAAGCAGACCACTTATTTATAGGCCTAGAAAGGGATGGCAATTTAAATTAAATGTAGGTACCAGCATTTGCAAAAGCTGGCCCTGGATCACAAACATGAAAAAGACTCTAGGGATGCCATTAACTGAATTGACCTCTTGTGTGCATAATTGGCACTAAGGCCAAAAAGGCCAACAACTGTACCTTTGGAAATTTAATTTAGTAAGGACAATAGATAATGGTTTTGTTATGAAGCTCCAATGATTAAGAAAACACTGATTGCACAGCCCGTTTCCTTAGAAACTAACCAAAAGGTGACACATTCTGTTGACTTTCTATTATACATTCATAACATCATCTTTCAATTCTATGCCATAAAGAATTTATGTAGGACATTAATCATGCAAGACCATTAAATTGTTATCTCATTTCAGTGATAATTGTTTACTGCTATAAATGGCTCATGTTTTGTTCCAACATTTGGACTGTGACTAAAATGTATCCTCAGAGCAGTGTTGGCAAAGAAGATTAACTTCTTCAGAGACAAGGAGATATGAAAGTAGAGGAGCATTTTATTACTGTATATGAGAAAATATGACTTGTAAAAACTGGCTAAATCAATCACCAAATGAAGCAGTGGCAATAAAAACCTAGCGTGCTCACAGGTATGTACATCTGACCAAGAGTTCTAGGTAAAAAATATTTGCAAAATGCTCATGTTAATAATGTACCTGGCCCCTTTCCCAAAATATAATGAAGAGGGCATATTTTTTTTTCCTTTTTATAATTGCTTAAAACAATGTCAGCTGAATGTAATAAAATGAATTATGAAATATATATGCAATTATGAGGAAAACATAAACTGAAAACAAAAATTCAAGCATTTACAGAAAGGAATGTTCATTAAAAAACCAGCAAACCTGCCCCCCAGCATAACTCAGCTAATCAGAGTTATGTTGTGCAATGCAATGATTTGTCACCTGCTTTTAGATTTCCCTATTGACTCCTGCGTGGAATAAGAATGGGATCAATTTAAGGCAGTCCTTTAATCCCATGGGTGCCATCACTAATGCTGCTGTCTGTTACTGCTTTCTAAATGGAACCCAATGATATATTTTTCTGTAGCAAAGTGTCTACTTTATGAGCATAATAAATAGCAATGGCCCTTTAATGACAACTTTAGCTTTGGCCATTATAGTACATTTTAAGTGCTTAAAAACACTAATGGGAGCTATACAGTGTTAATTATACTTAAGATATGAGTGCTGTACACAAGAACTACCGCAATAATAAGTAAAACACTTCTGCTAATCCTAATTATAGCCTGTATAGAAGAGATAAGAGAAATCAAGTGCTCCTTTGCAGCAAGTTCCTAAAATAGCGAAGGCAGGAAGGACAAATTGGCAAGAAAAACACTGGAAGCACCTTCTAGCATAGGACTTGATCCTTATTTACACCATTTTTGCAAGCACCTGGTTGCATGAGTTCTGCTGTGCTGAACTGGCCCTGTCATCAGCCCTGCACAGGGCTAATCTGTGCCCTGTCAAAGCCAGCTGGGCTCTGTACAAACATGAATCAACACACAGACATTAGTCTAGAAGAGTGGGCTGGAGACTTTAAGAATATAGGGATGAAGGACAGGCTGAACAGGCAAGTCTAGAGTCACCTTGACTAACACTAAGCATTTAACTCTGATGTCTGAGTTCAGAGGGATGTTGCTGGGCTGTTTTTATATGCACTAGATTTCTAGAGGTGATGCAGATTTTCCTGTAACAGCTATTTGTGTCTGTTTATCTTCACAGAAGAAATCCAAAATTACTACGCTCCACTTTAGTCAACTAAATAAAATGCCTAAAAGTAGGTAAAGGATTAATTTGGCCCAACTGCTTGCAATAAATATTGCTCCCATCTTAGCTGAGTGTTTAAGCATAGAGAACTTCCCACTGGTTTACAGAAGTCAGCGAATGCATATTTTAACTTTTCAAAGCATTTCAGCAGGGGCAGAGCGGGAGCAGAAATAAGAAAATCTCTTGAAAAATGCAAGTAAAATTCAGATAAAATCCACAAATACTTCAGACTTGAGCTCTAGTCTTGAAGACGTTCAAACTAAAATGTCTGTATGATAGCGCTGGTGTCCACTTGAAAGAAGGAAAGATCAATTGTATTCAGACCCCCTGTGTTTAGATATCAGCTCCATCCCTCTCTGCAGACCTTGTCCCCAACAGTTTACATCATAGCACAATCCACAACTTTGCTTCAGGCTCATGTATTATCAGTCCTAAAAGTCTCTATCCACCAGGAGCAATGGATTCACCTCTAACTGCATAGGATAGACAGGAGAAAATAAAACTCACAAGTTCATGATCTCAGCTTGCTGTTAGAATTACAGAGGAAGAGGAGTGTGAAAGAATGTACAGCAGTTGCCTAGCATGGTTAGAGTCTGGAACATTCCTTAGTGTAGCACCTCACCTAGGTTCGAGTAAAGTGTTTGGCCCTGGCCTAGAACTTACGGCGACAGGTCACAACCCAGTTCAAATCCTGCAGTAAGTAATCACAACAATGGTGAAAGGGTAGACAAGGCCATCTTAGTTATCATTTCATACTATGCTAACAATTCTAGATGTGTATAAAGCAATTTGCATCCTCAGCAAGAACTAAATATAATTACTGATGGAAGCAGATGAAAAAAGAAATTTTACTAAGCCAGTGGCCATGTAGGGATTTATAAACATGGTATAGCTGTACAGAGAAAATTGTAAAGCAATCCTCTTTCAGAAGGTCACGAGCATCTAACAGAAATAATTGAAATGCACAGAAAAGGAACATGTTCAATGAGAGCGCAGCTTAAATTGTATTGGTTTTTTATTTCCACATGATACAATCTGATGGTTTATTATTTCAACACACTTATTTTCAGCCAGCTGAGGACTGAGTTGACATCAGAAAGAACACAACCTAGAAACTTCATATTCTTAAAGTATTCTGAGCCTTCAGATGCTTTCTTAACTTTCAGATTAACCATGGGAGAAAGTGACAATAGACCAGCATACTGCTGAAGTACTGACTGGAATGCTATCAAAACCCAGCCTGTCCCCCCTCTTTATCATTCAAATATATCTTTTGTAAGCTCCATTTATATTCAGATGTTTGGTAGGGGCTCTACCTTGTTTACTGTGACCATACTCAGTACTTGAAGTCCTATTTTGGAAGGATAAGAGTCCCTGTTAGCTTCCTTGTTTTGAAAAAGGTCCCTGAAGTTATCAGCATCCCAGTCATCAGGATGAACAGGGACTTTGATTTCAAAATAAAAAGAGAGAAAAACATAATCTTCTGAAAGCAACCACTTTGCTCAAAGCTAGGTCAGTCAGGTTTTCATGGCTACAGCTAAATGTTTTATCTACAAGTTTGCCAACACTTGCTTGAAGGTAAACTACTGTAGCAGCCTTAAATTTAACCATTGCTTAAGCAAAATTAGTGCAGTAACTTCAGAAAAACGTGCATTTAAAAAAAAAAAGGCAATGAAAATGTGCCTGCAACTGATGGTATCTAATTACTGTGGAAATAGATTGTAGTCTCCTGTTTTATAGGTTTTTATTTCTCCTGCTGTTCCCACTCTGCTACTTCAGACAGAGCTACGTGAATGTCTCCAACATGATGTCTTTTAAGGAAAATATAGGCATAGCCTAAGAGAACAGTGGACAGACACTAAGGTAACTCCTGACATGTTCAAGGCTGCCAGACAAAAATGCAGCCTCTACAGCCAAAGGATCCCGACCTAACAGTGTAACAACATGCAAAGGGGGTAGAACCAGGTAAGTAGCTCTGAGGGGGACAAAGAGACAATAAAGACGGATATACATTTTTGCTCTCAGTTTTGGTGCTATCATTCACAGCACTGTCCTCTTGGGTAAAACATTGAAAGTCTTATAGAAGATGTGTTGCAGTTATTAATTAAAGTTTTGAGTACATTTTCAATAAACCTTTTGAAGAAAGAAAGCACTAAAATATGCTATTATCCTACATAGTAATAAAAAACTTCCAACATCCTACAAAAAATGTATTGCATCAGCATTGATTTAACACTGAAAAACAATGCATCTGTTTAGCAACTCACAGATTTATTCACCTTGAGTATTTCAAAGAAGTGCACTTTGAAGAATCCCTATCAACTCAAACATAGCCTTCTATAAACTGCAAAACTATAAATACTGCCTTTGTCATCTTTATAGATCTATTTTTCAAATATACTTTGTTCCTCTTCAGATAGTAGCAAGATTTTCTTTTAGTGGCTGAGCTACAGCAAAGGAAAATGTGCAAGTATTTTGACCACTGCATTTGATAATTCACACTGCCTTAATAAAATGTCAGAAATCATCCTCATAATTTGTAATCCATCAAGAACTATTTTGTTAAACCTTTTTGACACATAGTTTGCTACTGGTCTAGTTCTTTGGTACTATTTCTACAAGACTGTCAATATTTATCTTGCCACAGTTAGGTAACTCTTCTCATAAATATGGAGAATATATGCCCATTCCCTAAAATGACATTGACAATCCATAATATTTAAATAGAATTAGCATCACCAATTTTCAGTGTCGAGTATATTCCATGAGTCTGCTGCAGAATGCACAGGATTCAGAATAATTAGCATATGAAGCTACTCTTGCCATTTCACTTCTCTATTTTTATTAGAACTCATTACTGTGCCATCATATTTCAGAAGTAGTGATGCAGAATTTGGATTTGACAGTGATTCAGGAATGAGCCAGCCAGAAAATTATCTGTAGGGACTCACAGACCTTTCTATAATATCTGCCCACCTGGGCACCACTCCAAGTAACTGTATTTTCATATCACTCAGGGGTGCTGCCCGCAAATCGTAATGCCAGCTGATATGTGCTGCAAGTGATACAAATTGTTTCATTCATAAGAGACAGAATTAATCCCGACAGAGTCAAAGCAGCCAAGGGAGCAGGGGCAGTCCCAGCCTCCACCCATAGCCCTTGTCCAGCTCAACAGGACTGGGGTGGAAGAGTGAGGCTGGGCTCACTGGACCCTGTCCCCAGGGCCCTGGAACTTATTCCTTGCTAGACAGGTATTGATAGATGCAAACAGTGCTGGAAAATGAACATAAGAGACCAAACAGTAGAAATTAATCAGAAGTTGTAGACATAAGAAAGAAATTCTTTATAATCAAGGTGGTGAGACACTGGAACAAGTTGCTCAGAGTAGCTGTGGGTGTCCCACCTCTGGAAGAGTTTAAGGAAAGGCTGGCTCTGAGTAACATGACCTAGTGGAAGACAGCCCTGCCCCATGGCAGTGGGATTAAACCTAGATGATCTTTAAAGTCCCTTCCAACCCAGACTATTATGTGATGATAAGTTACACCTGCAGAACTGCGGGGTCAGCAGTTATTTGTCACACTGCGGGTGTGCACAGGGGTGCTGCTGGGAGTAATCCCAGTTTAAGAGGCTACTGATATCCATGGTCTTGCTTCATTCTCAGTCTATCGTTGCAATTCATCATCCTTTCAGTTGTGTCTACCCATTTGCAGTGCTGAATAGTAAAAGGACAATGCATATTCATCCTTTAACTTGCATATGTACACACATATATATTCTGGAGAATTATATCTGTAGAGATCATTTCAGATTGTGAATTGGCACAAGTAAAGGAATGGTGAACTGCCTAGACTGGAAGTACATCCAGAGGGAGACAAGATGCTGGCTTTCTACCTAGTGAAAATGTCTATGCAATTGGTACCTTCACAGCAGGATGCCAAGAAACTGTCTTATGGGAAGAAGAGAGAAACCTTCTTGCAACACCAGAATTGCTGGAGAAGGTAGACTTGAAGATTCTGAAAAAGGAGATGTCTGTCTATTGCTTGCTTAATTAAGATCACAGAAACAATGCTCATTGGTCGCCATTTCTTGCAAAGAAAGAAGGGTTCCAAATGTTCTTACCTTCTGATTTCCATTTGCTTTGTTTGATAGCATGACCGAGAAACAGAAATCTATGAGCTCATTTAACCATAACTCATTGAAACATAGGAATGTAGTAATTCTCTACACCACTGCATACTTTTTGGTGTCACTATTCTGGGGGAAAAAAATCCTTTCTTTATCCCACTTCATATACTAGTAACATTCATTACACTACAACATTGGAAGGTTGGCAACACTTAGTCCCATGCACCACAGCATAAGAAGTAAAGTCCTACTGATAACATCTTCCTGGAGAAACCCCTTCCTCTGGAATATAAAAGATGTGGTCTCAGTTCAATTACTTTGGCCAATGTCAGGCAAAGCATCTCTCTTTTCTATGACAATTCCTCCGTGCCAAAATGCAGGTGGATTTATAGCTTTGGATAGAATTGCTCAGGGATGTACCTATACTACAGGTCAATAGAGGACTGAACTTTTCAGTGCTATTAATCTCACCAGGACTATATTTACTTTACAGTTTCATGGAAATAAAAATAATAGCCTAGGGCCTCTTTTCTCTGGTAAAACTTTTGTGAGAAAGGCATAATAACAATATGAGATATTAAGTGTTCTCAGTGTCTTCATCTGCTCAAATCAATAGCAGTTTTCTGGCATCGAGTGTTATACAAGAATTTCACAGTAACTTAAGATGTTCTTTCTGCACAACAGACTAAAGTCTTCCCTAAACAGTCAGAGCATTACATACCCCTCATCTTCTCCTGACCAGTAATACTCTTGTGCTCAGTATATGGTATTTGAAATATCATAGAAGACAGTATGAGAATCTGCCAATGATATCTGATTCAGAATTCTAGAAGAAATTATAATGTGGCAGGCAAATAACCAATGGACTGACCACGTCTCTCTCTCTCTCTCTCCCTCTCTCTCTCTCTCCATTTCAGACCTGGGTTTTATCTTGAATTGTCCCCATTTTCCTGTCATGTAATTCTGGAGGAATGTAATTATTGAAAATGTTAATATGAATTTCTGTTAATATAGATTACCTGAAAGCTGGTGACATCATTATTTTTCAACAGTCATGAAAAAAAAAGAAAAAGGTAGGTTCTCTCCCAAGTTATCATTTTACTACTGACAAAACCAATAGCAAATGAAAATTAAATAACTTATTATAAATGTTACTTTACTTATAATAAACAACCTTCCTCTGAAGGAGTCATCTTAAAGCACATATAAAAAATCTACTTTGTATTCTAGATTACTTTTGATCACTATAGACTTTATCTATTGGTCATCAGAGAAAAGTGAGAGAGAGTGTCTTGTTCTGGAACATAGTGCTAAGAAAAAATTGTGAAGTCCATATTTTCTTCTTTTTCTACTCTTCTAGTCTGTGAGTTTCCTGACAAGATTGGTCTTTTGTGTTTACAAGTAACTGGTACAAAAGTTCAGGCATTTCTGGCGCTATTCTCTTACTTTTGTGGCCTAACCTTGACCACCTTTGAGGTACTATATACTGAAATACTGCTTTGTCTACACAAAATTTGGCTCCCAAAGAATGGCAGATAAGGATAGAATTCTGGACCCAAGACATAAAATTTTGTAATACATAATGCTCACATTTAAAAATTGTTTATAAAGAATAAAAACATCACTTTTACATGTAGTAGGAATGTTATAGACAAGAGGCATTAGTACAATATAGCATTGCTAATGTATGACTAGTTAGACTATAATATGAACATTTGAGTATAGTTTATCAAAACGTATACTAAGATTTTTTCTAAACCTTTAAAAAGATTTATTACTACACCTTTAAATACATGGCATTCAAAATTCCAAAACTATTAGGTATAGAATTGGAATAGCAGACTAAATTCACCAAAAAAAATCAATGAGGAATATTTTCATATATGTGAAATCAATCAAAATGTCCACCTTTTCAATGTAAGGGGGGAAAAGAAGGAGTATTGATTTATCACTGCAACTTTCATAATAATAAATCAGGATCACAGAATGGCTGATATTGGATGGGACCTCTGGAGGTCATCTCATCCAACCCATCCTGCTCAATCAGGGCCACCTACAGCATAGGACCACATCCAGGTGACTTTTCTATATCTCCAAGAATGGAGACATCACAACCTGTCTAGGCAACCTGTGGCAGTTTTTGGTAATTCTTACAGTGAAGAAGTGTTTCCATGTGGTCAGAGGGACCCTCCTGTGTTTCAGTTTGTGCCACTGCTCTGGTTCTGTCACTAAAAAGAGCCTGGAACTCCATCCCCTTTACATACACCCTTCAGAGATTTATACACATCAATAAGTTCTCCCCTGAATCATCTCTGCTCCAGGCTGAACAGTCCCAGCTCTCTCAGCCTTTCCCCACAGGAGAGATACTCCAATCCCTAAATCTTCTTAGCTACATTTCACTAGGCTTTCACTAGGATTTCACCAGCAAGTTCATGTCTCCCTCACACAGGTGAACCCAGAACTGGACACAGCATTCCAGGTGTAGCCTTGACAGTGCTGGAGAGAGGGGAAGGGTCATATCCTTTGATCTGCTGGCAATACCTTGCCTAATGCAGCCCAGCTTAGCATCAGCAAGGGACATTCTGTACAGCAAGGGACATTGCTGGCCCACATGCACCTTGGTGTCCACCAGGGCCTTTTCTGTCAAGTTGTTTCTAGCTGGGTGACCCACAGTATATGCTGGTGCATGGGGTTGTTCCTCCCAGGGTGCAGGACTTGGACTTCCCACTGTTGAACTTTATACAGTTCCTGTCAGGGCATTTCGCCAGCCTCTCAAGGTATCTCTGAATGGCAGCACAACCCTTAGGTGTATTAGACACTTCTCCCAGTTTTGGATCATCAGCAAACTTGCTGAGGGTGCACTCTGCCCTTCATCCACATCATTAATGCAGATGTTAAACAGGACTGGACCCAGTATTGACCTCTGGGGTACACCACTAGTTACTTGAGACTAACTAGACTGTGACACTTCTTCACTACCCTCGGGGCCTGACTGTTCAGGCAGTTTTGAATCCACCTCACTGTCTGCTCAGCTCCTACACCATGATCTTATCAGAGGATAAGGATCTTATCAGAGACAGTGTCAAGGCCTTCCTAAAGTCAATCTAGGCAATATCCACCACCACTCAGTCAATATACTTTTGCCAGCAAATGTGCTGCTGATTATAGACTATTCCCTGCCCATGGAAAACACAACATTCTTGCCTATTTAAATAACAATATGGGTTACATGGAACTGGCTGATTGACAAATTTGTTTACTAGGATGATGCTGTAACAAAGCAACTCTACAAACTAGTTGGACCTGCTCCTTCTCACTCAAAAAGATAATTGCAAGGTCTGGTAATCAATTGTTATTTCCATTCATACAGATGGAAAATGCTAGGGTGCTTTCTTTCTCTTTTTATAGTGTTACAAGTGGAATGTGGACAACTTTGTGTTGGAGAAGCATCAGAAGCATATACTTGCCAAAGCTCTCATCTTGTATAATATATTATCTGTGTTCCAGCTAAGCTGATTACATTTCTCTCTGTTGGCATTAATTTCCATCTCATTTTCCCCATCATGTGAGGACACAGCACTGTGTCCAAAGAGCAACAGCAGCTCTCAAAGATTTGTCCAGTTACTCTTTCAGCACTCTTAAATATCTGGTATCTGTGCTTGCAACAAAGATCATAGATTATAAGCTTGTACTGTTACCTTGTTTATTCATTCATAGCTATGTAGCTAATGAATTTCCTTTGTTATCTAGTCCCATCTTGTGCCCCCCAAGGGAACTGACTGGGGGTTTTTACTGCAGTAGGTAATTATTTACTGCTTGCTATATGTTTGTTGTGGGTTTGGTTTGAGGTTTTTTTTTTCTTTTTTTCTGTTTCATTACATTCTATGATGATGTGTCTCATTGAAAATCCTGACAATACTCAGTGTGGAAAGTGATGGAGCCATTGAGAGCCCCAAGGCTAAAGTCTGTAAATGAATGTGCAAGAAGAACAGGCTACTCTGAATATTGGTTATGGGGAGCACTTGAGAAAGAAGATATTGGTCCCAAATAAATGTTGATGAATATCATTAAATACCAACAACCTTTTCAGGAAAGTGAAAATGAGAATTTTTTAATGGCTGTTTCCTTATTGAAACACATCTATATATTTTCTTTTTTTTATATTTTAACATAATATTTCCTCTTTTTTTTCTGTTTTAATATATCTGAATATATATCTTTTGCCATGAAGAACACTGCTTTAAGGTACTTTTTTGTAAGGCTGTGTTGAAATAGTCACACTGGTAAATTAAATAGATTTGAGGCATTTCTGTGATAGAAAGGATATTTAACATGGCAAGGCTTTTCCTTGTTATATAGTTTTAACAGGTTCCTGCTCACCAAAGCAGAGCGAGTTAAAATGAGGAGGTTGTATTTACACTGTGCATTATGTGGGAGCTCTGAAGACTTTAGGAGGGTACAGCTACCCCAGAAGTCTGTGTTTTGGGATGTCCCTTCCAAACACTCAGAGGTAGGCTGCATCATCCAAAGCATTGCTGCTGTGCTTAAGGTCCTGAGTGCTCTCTCATTTTAAAAATTTAACAGGATTTTTTTTCTCCTAAATGATTAAGAAGTATTTGAAAAGGGAACCGAAACCTGAAACCCTGCAGCTGTTTTGTTTGTTTGTTTGTTTGTTTGTTTTTCAAATTTGCCCACTGGCACCTTGCATTTCACACAATGGGTACATTCTTCCCTTCATTGTTAATTGCATGCATGTGCTGGAGGAAAACCAACATTTTTTTCCTTCCTATTCCAGGTCACTTCTGGGCAGTTTGGCTATTGGACAGTTCAGCCACTCTTCATTTATAGACATCAGACACAACTACAAAAGTAATTTCATATTACAGGCTCCCTAGGGAAGTCGTCATGGCCCTAACCCACTTCAATGATCCTTGTGGGTCCTTTCCAACTCAGGATACTCTGTGATTCTATATGCTCGTATAGTAAAACTCCCTTTAGTCTATGCAGGAAAAGAAGCTTTGCCAAAGACATTTGTTTTCAAAATAAAACATTGTAAAGCTTATCTGTATGAGCACAGAACCAAGACAGAAACACACACCATATCATCCAGACCAAATGAAAACCACTACTATTATTCTTACATTCCAATGGTTTTGTTTGCTCTATGAACTCTGTTAAAAAAATTGTGACAGTTAGGGTGGAAAACAGGTGGATGGATGATGAGTCTATAGATGGACAGCTAGTGGATAATAGATAGTGCTCATCTGTAATGGAGCTTAGACAGCATTTTAATACATCCATAGTATGCAGAAGCTGCCCATTTCTGAAGAAAGAGAAGAAAACAGTCAGCTGGCATACTGTCATAAGGCTGTTGAGGTGGAACTGAATGGAATGGTATAACCATCGTGCACTGGGCATTCAGTGACAGGTTACAGACAGTTGATAAAATGAAATTTTAAATAAAAGAGCAACCTTGTTCTGTGGTATCCTGCAATTAAAGCCATTAGGCAAAGGGAAGACCATTTTGATTTCCACCTTTATGATTCTGGAATGTATCACTTCATTGCACTGATAAAATGTAATGTGTTATATATTTCACTATGACAAAATATAATTGATGCCATGAACAGTTTTAAATTATTGCTTGTATAATGTATGCTTTTAGCAGAAGTGTATTTATCATGGTAAAATTTTTGAAACTTGTTCTAAATTACCATGAAATGCACCAGAGTGGAAGAAAAAGATTTGTCAGTGACAGGGCCAGTTATTGGAAAGATTTTAACTTTCAACTCAATTTCACAATACTTTCAGCTCCCAACTTCTTTTTTTTAGGGGGAATAAAAGGAATAAGAGAAGAGAATTACCAACTACATTAATGAAACTAGGTAAAAGGAACAATAAGCAGAATGCTTTATGTGATAGCAGTAAAACTTTAGAGGCATGTAATTTTATGAACACAACACATGTAAAAAAGAGTAAGAAGTAGAAAAGATTTTCATCACCAATATCAACATTAAAAAATACAAACAAGCCACTGCAAAACTAATTAGATAATGCTATCTTCTGCATTCATAGATGTGCCTAGCAATGATGCATTATCACTCAAGCTTAAGCACTGGATCATTAACTGTGCAGAAATGTTACACGAATTTGTGTATACAAGATTAAATGCTATATATTCTTACAGTGTTCCATATTCTATCATTTTAGCCACTCTTTTATCTCTCTGTCACTTTCAATGAACTGTAAATTTGATAGCATGTTTACAGATATTTTTCTTTCACTGACTAAACTATTGACAGCCTGTATGATTATATCATTTCCTTGGCCCCTTAGGATTAGAATGTACAATGTGGGATGCTCTAAAATGCATTTGTGTGGAATGCCTACTCAACATATTCTACACATTTTTTTGGTCTCCCTTAGAAAGGCATCTTTAAACCTCTCAGACTAGTTGTTCTTTACTACAACAAATAAATTAAGACAGAAATTCTAAATTCTCATTCCCACCTGGAACTGTATTTCAGGCCAGGATGCAAAAGTGCATGAAGGGAAAGAAGTAAAAAAGACATGACAAAATTCTTCCCAAAAGCTTATAAGTGTTCTAAGAAATGAAGTGAGCATTTTGGAGATGAATACCTGAATATTATATCCAGAGTAGTCATCAGAGGAGATCTCATGATCTAGTGACTTAATAGTAGCTATAATAGTATATAACAGTACTACAGAATACTGCTTTCCAGCTTAACAGAAGAACAGAATCATAGACTATGACATGATCTACACGATCAAATCAAAAGTATTTGCAAAACGTAAAAAATTAAGGATGTTTTAACACCAATTCTAATGTTTTGCTGTCTCATGAGCAACTGAGAAATGCAAAGCAGCACTAAATAGCTACACACAGAGCAACTTGTCCACTGGATGTTGCCCAGGAGAGTAAACTGGTCTGGTGGGAGGTGTCCCAGGTTCTTTCCATCCCAAGCCGTTCTATGATTCCATAATGATTCTATTACCGACACCTTTCCTGGGCTTTTTCACTTTGTCCCAGCATATCCTGTGGACATGAAACCAAACAGACCTAGGTTCATACTTCAGTGCTTCTGCAATAAGGGACAGTAATGCCAAAAGAAAAGTAAGATTACTATCCCAAGTCTCAGGAAAGCAACTTCCTAGTGGAGGCAAAACAATTAGACTCTTGACAGTGCAAATGGCCATTTTCAGGCACTGTTGTGTGAAACAGATCACCTCTCCACTGGTGACTGATTACAGGGCCAACCACAGCAATTCATTATCTGCAAAATAGATAACAGAAGGGTATTTAAAGTACTTTAAGCTTTCTTTTTAATCAGATTTAAAGCTGGGAATTAAAGAATCAGAAGTATACCACCAGGCAGATTCACAGACCACCAGAGAAGTCCCCAGAGAACACAAAGTTTGCCCTTGTTCTGGCAAAAAACAAGACAGAAGAGATTTTACTGGCCACTAGAAAGATTTAAAGGCTGAATTTATCCTACCATCCATGTACACTGCAGAACAATTAGAAATCTGTGAAACACTACGGAGAACAGCAGGAAATCATACCTATCCAATACAGATTCAGCAATTTAATAATAGCACAGGCACTATTTATAAGGAAAATGTCTACATTTTAGTATTTTTCATATGTACAAAAATATAAAGCTGTTTAATCACATTTAGATTGGTTACAGAAAAGAAGAACATTGCTGCCTGCACATATAATTTACTCATATTTAAGCGCCAGCTTGCCCTTTAGTGACTAAAATGCAATGTATTGGTGTGTCTGTACACATTTAAGATGGCTTCTTAACCTACTCCTTCTGCTAAAAAATACTATTCATTCCTTTTGAAACATTTTGAATGAAATTTTTATTTTTGAAAGAGACCTGTTTGCAGTATTAAATCAATGACTATTTATCATAATCAGTAAATTTTATGGTTTAATACAAGACAAGCACCACACCCCAAGGAGCTACAGTTAAGGTTACCCATCTTCACAGAGTATGAGAGAGCCTTATGTTCCATGTGACAAATCAAGAACTTCTAGAGAAACAACAAGGAAAAAATATTTCACTGATCACTCTAAAACATGATAAGTTGAATGCTTTGACTTTTAACCTATTGTAGTCACAGAAAGTAAATTACAGAAGATAATAGAAGTTAACAAAGTTTAACCCACTCAGTAGTGGTTTCCCACATATAGCCAAATCTTACTTTCACTGAAAGATCAGATTGAGACATTGCTATTTTTTTCAAAACTAAAAAGTGTTAGAAAGAATCCTACAAATATATGGAATAGAATTAATGAAAATATTAACATTAAAAAATACAGCATAAAAGTACATTTTGATTTCAAAACTGGTGTTTGGAAAATGTGTATATTTAGCCTCATCATTCTGTGTGTATTTCAAAAGGATTCCAGATCCCTACAACTTTCATTAAATTTATGTTTCACTGAGCAATGGCCTTAATATTTGGCTTACTCAATAGCATAGTTAGAGTTCCAGCTGGGACGTATCTTGGCAGTTTTTTCCTGAGTTCCCACGAACAGACACTATGTCAACTCCATTAGACTTATTAACAAAGATGGGGTGCTGGTTAGCTAAAGAGGCGAATGCTACCAGTCAAGCCCTAGAAGAACTTTTAATGGATGCAGAAAATAACAAAAAGGCACTACTCCAAAATAGAGCTGCAATTGATTTTCTTCTTTTAGTTAATGGGCATGGTTGCCAGGAATTTGAAGGGTT
>JAWWLZ010000001.1:10502991-10530669 GCA_035041345.1 Poliocrania exsul
ATGCAAATAAGAACAATATGCTTTTACCTGACCACATTCTCATTTGTGCAAACTCCTGTAAGTGTGGCCTGTATTCACTTCTTTCAATGATGTGTTTCAATTCTTACACAAAAATAGTTGAAGGAAAGGCTGCCAAGCTTTTTGCTAAAGAGGTATTTATTTTACAGTCTTTAAAAGTTAGGGCTTCCACTGTTATTTAGCAATAAAAACATTTAAAATGCAAGCCCATCTTATTGGTGTTATTATTACTACTACTGTTTGGGTTATTTTAAAGAAAGGTTAGACCTGTGTACATTTCATACTGTGTAGTCCAGTTGAACACACATTCATCTGTCTACAAAAGATGGAAGTTAATCTGTGGGGCTGGGTCTCACTGCTCCCTCTTGGCAAAATAGCTTGGAGAACACAGGGTTAGAAAGGCACGACACTGTAAGGAGAGGGAGTGACTCAACATCCAGAACCCACAAACATCTACAATAAGAGGAGCCCCTAACTTGATGTGGGTGTGATGAGAGCTTTGGGGGTTTAGCTATAGAAGGGAAGCCTAGAATTTTCTAGGTGTCACTTAACATTGTGTGAATGTTTAATGTTGTGGTTCACTGGTTGCATAGTGATATTGATAATTATAGTTTCCTGATTGCTGGTTAAGTGTGTGTCATTAATAAACCGCTTTGGTATTATTTGATTAAAAAGTTAACTGAGAATTTTTATCCTATGATAGCACTCGCAGATTGCCAGGAAATCAAACAGTACCTTGGGAAACACTTAGGATCTGAGACAAGACTGCTTATACCTCTTCATTGTTAGAATACCCCTGGTGTTAATTAGGGCCAGGCCAGCAAGTAACATCTGTGCTCATTTTGGCTGGGTGCAGTTAATTTTCTTTGTAGTAGTTGGAATGGGACTGTTTTGGATTTGTGTGAAAACACTGTGGATAACACAAGTATGTTTTCATTATCCACAAGCAAGGGTTGCACAGAGACAAGGCCTTTTCTGCCTCTCCCATCACCCTGCACCCCAAGTAGACTGGGGGTGCACAAGGAGTTGGGACAGCTGATCCCAGGTGACCACAGGGATATCCCATGCCATATAGCACCATGCTCAGCATATAGAGCTGGGGGAAGAAGGAAGAAGGGGAAATGTTCAGTGATGGTGTTTGTCCTCCCAGATAAACATTGTTACTGGTTGCCTTTCCGAAGTAACCCGTGTGCATGGCTTTTGCTTTATCTATTAAACTGACTTTATCTCAACTCACAAGTTTTCTCCCTTTTCCAATTTTCTCCTCCATCCCACCAGGACAGAGAGTGAGGAATGGCTGTGTGGTGCTCAGCTGATGGCTGCGGTTAAATCCTGACATCTCTCAACTGCTCTTGTGTGCAAGTCTGGAGCTGATGGGACAGGTACCACTCAATGGACTGCTTGCATGCAGTCAGTCTTCTGTGGAAGCTAAAGACAGTTAAACCAGGAGAGAGATGGGCTGTTACTCATCAGTTGCCCTCAGGAACTGGGCCATCATGTTTGCAGACACGTTTAATGTATCAGCATAAACAAGGCCTCACTATTAATAGAGAAAAAGTTTCACAGCATTAAGACACATTTAGACCCAAAATTTTTGCCTCTCAGTCTTGGAGGCAATCAAGAGCTAACTGCAATTTTCACCTCTCTGACAGGGACTTGCAGATCTCTCCAAGTGCAGAAATCTCTGTTGCATGGGGCTGCTCTTGATCTCCCACACAGACTGCAAACCCCGAAGGACTTGGTGAAAGAGCAGCCTGTAGACTATGGAGCCAATCCCAGAAGAAACTTGTCATATTTAATTAGCCTCATGGTCGTATTGAGAGAGTTAACAGTTTTTAATAAATTGCCATTGTACCCATGCTGTTTTAAAATGATAGTGTGCAGCATCCTAAGTTATATCTGAGAAGAGACCCTTGATAGAGTCGACTCGTTAACACTGCCACAGAGTGAGGAACAGCGGCCTTTAATTATATGACCACATGCAGTCTTCTGACAGTTTGTTACACACATGATAGTCCAAGGACTTACACTTTTCTTTTTTAATCCAAATTTCAAGGCAATTTTTACCAGTACACTGTAAGTGCACTGTGTTTTCAGAAACTGTTAATGTGTCTCCATTAAATGACAGTATACATCTCCTGTGATGATCTGTCCCTAGGGTACCCAGTTGGCCCAGTTCAATTCCCAGTTCAATGTATCAAAATTAAAGCTGATAAAAAAAGTTGATAAAAGAAGATTTTCGAGTTTCCACAAGGATGAAAGTAACCTATGCAGAGAACACTGAGGTTAATAATAAAGGATACTCATGCTTTAACTCTGGAACTCACAAAAATAAATGGTTATTGCTTCAGTGTAGCAAATGGCACTGTTATGGAGTATTTATGTGGTTTCCTGCAACACACAGAATTTCTTGAAAGAAATTAACTTCACAAACTGATCTATGTTTCTCAGACATTATTGCAGGATCTCAAAGGAAGTGATATTTCACAAGTCTGTACGATATTAATAAATTGATGCTTTCTATCCCTTCTTATTGCCTTTCTTCTTTTTTTTTTTTTTAATATACATAACAAGGAGAAACAGAACTGCCTGAAATAGCCTAAAAGCATCATCCAGGAGATACAAGAGACAGTTGTGTGACAACTGTGTGATGGAGCAACCTGTACATCATGGGCCAGAAGTGTGCTGCTTACAGTGCCAGTACCTGCCTAACACTCTTAAGTGAATAATGCTGTAGAGCTCCCATTTGTGGCTTAGGCAAGGAATAAAAAGGTGGTGTTGAAGGCAGCACATCTATAATCAGCTGCAGCAAATACTGCCCCCCAAGCCAGCTCTATCATCCAGACGCTCACTTATGGCAGTGCTATTTTACTGACAGAAAAATATTCTGCATGATAGTGCACATGGGTGATGAGCAGAGGTATTTTTGCTTCTGTTTGTCAGTAGCCTCTCTTTTCTCACCCATGACACCATTCAGCAATGCCAATCCAAATTCAGCTCATTACTTAGACTCAAAGAGCATGGCTGTTTTGGCCTGTGCTAAATACAGAAAAGAAAAAAGGTACCCTTGAGTAATGTCCAGCAGTGTCACATCATATACAACACAACTGAGCTGCATGTTCCTGTCCTGACCTAACTGAAACAGAACATGATGAAAGCTCCTTCCCACTAGCCCCAAAAGAGAGGTGGTGACCCTTCACAGAAGCAGGATGTCAGTTTGCATAGTTTTCTTCTAATTCAGGTCAGTTAAAACTGCTGAATACAAACATATTTAGGTTTGCTTTGAATAAACTAGATTAAAGAGTCAGCACTAAACCCCTATCCCAGGAGAGCAGGATTTGTTTGGTAGCAGGGATAGGGACCATCTCAGCATCTCCCACAGGTACCATCCAGAGCACCACGCACCCACAGTCTCCTCTCAATAAACACAGGCTCCCTGTGGATCACAGCAGCTCAGGGACTTTATTTTCCAGGTAGGTAACACCTTCCAAAGCAGCTGCTGCAAAACAGTATCAGCCTTGCAAAACTGTAGCTTCAACAGCATTTCTCTCAGATCAATGAAATTCAGTAAACCTCACCAATCCTATCATTTTACTTTGCCCATCTATATTTATTTGAAAAAAATCAGACTTGAACTTGGAATTTTCTACTCACTCACTTCCTTTAAATCATTACCAATGCTCATTTACTATGACTCTTTCTCTATGAACAGAACTAAAGATCTGAGGAAGAATTTATGAAAAAAATATCTTTTTGCATATGTATTTTCCATCCAACAGCTTCATTTCACTTTGAGAAAAGCAGTTGTCTCCAGGCTTCTACAGAGAGATTCCAGCCACCACCATCTGAGTGTTCTGAGGCCAGGGCACTAACGAAAAAAACTAGAGACAGATAAACAAACAGAGAATTGTTGTCATTCAAAGAACAATTTCTTTTTCTGTGGGTGAGCTTTTTGGCAAAAAAAAATACATGCACAGCACTTTCCTGTCCATCTATGAGACAGGTAACAGCAGTAATCTGATATCTCTGACAGAGCAACTATTGGAAACATCTTACATGCTCTGATGACAGTTCATGCTGGCTTTCAGGTACCTCCCTCCTACGGTAGGCAGAAATTCTTTTTGTTGTCTTCCTCAGTTAACTTTTCCCATGAAGTCATCACTCTTGCAGCCTTATGATATTAAACAGCTTGCGGATTTGCTTAATTCTTGAAAATGTTTATGTCATGTGGCACATGAGCTTTTCCAGCACTTGTAAAGGCAATGGCCTATCTCACAGCACATCAGGGGACTGGTGAGCCCAGAGCTTGATGTGGCCAGCACTGGGGAGCTTCCCAGGAAAATCATATCCAGGTTCTCTTAGACCCTAGTTTTCAAATTTCAAAAAGCACATATAATTAGACATCTTTATTTTTAAAAACAAAAACAAACAAAAAAATACACACAAACAAAAAGTGGCACTTGGCTTTTGGTGTCCTGTGATTGCAGATACATCGACTGGAAAGATATTCTTTTTAACATAGACTTTTTTTTTTTTTTTTTTTTTTTGGATCAGCTTTAAGTGTTTTCATATTGAGGAAACAGGAAGGCTCAAGTTTTCAACAGCAATTGCTGGATGACTCTGCTGGTATTATTCAAAACCAAATGAATGTCAGATGTTTTTGCCAGACGTTTTGTAATACGTAAATCCCAGAAATTCATAAAAGTAAATACAGGATAGTGGGGTTTTGCCATGAAAAGGTATTCAGTTTTAAGATCATTTCTATCATAATGAGTTTTGATGGGTTATTTTTGTTTTCATCATACCATTAGTAAAAAGTGATAACTCTTTAGTTCTAATTAGAGCACTATCATAGAGCCATTAATAATTCAATAACCCCTTTATCTATTCTCTTCCCCTTCAGAGCTCTTCAATCAGGGCCTATGCAGCAGGTTGCATTTGCTCTGAAAATCCATTAGCCTTCCACCTCACTTGTGGGCTTTCCAAGGGACACAAATGGAGAGATACATAATTTTATTTATTTATTTGTTGTGCCTCTGATTTAGGCTCAATGTAGAACAATGGTGGCCATGGTGGGAGTAGGGGGGAAGTGGCACATAATAATCTCTTGTGTCACAGCCTTACAGCTTAATTCGTCATCTGATTTTTCACGTGCAAGATTCTGACAGCATTGATCACCTGAATCTGTTAAACAATTTTTTCATGAGGCTGACATACTGCCCCAGTGCTTGCATCTATCAACATCTGCCTGATTTATTGGCTTAATAACTGAAAATCATTTGGTAGCCCAGCTCTATTTTGCCTGAACAGTGACCTGTGACCTTAATTTGCTGCCTTTGAGTTCCTTTGTTCTCTCATAACAGGTAGCTCAATAATCAGCAGAAGCAGCTTTATAAACTTAGATAAATATTTAACTGAGATGTAGAAATATGAATGTTTAAATTAGTTCTTGGAAAAGTATAAATAACCCAGACTAAACAGAACTACTGAAATCAAAGGCATGCTTGCAGAAAGGATGGCATTTGGCATGCTTTTAATATTTCATGTCTTTCTCTGTTCCTATTTCAAAATATTGACAAACAGCTGTTATGAATTTCTAAAATAAAAGAAACACTTCTCTCACTCCTGTGTGTTTTATAACAAAATCCAGAAAGCAAACCCAGTAATTTTTTCTGAGGTACCAAAAATAAGGCAAATTGCAATAAGGTGGGGTGCTTTTGCATCAGAGGCTGTGATCTCAAGTTATGGTAGAAGTTTGGTGCTTCAGCACAACAGAAATCTAATTTAGAACATATCCTTATATTTTATTTCAATAATGACAACAATTAAAAATGCTCTGCTGTAAGAACATTTTCCTCTTCCATAGTCCTACACCCACTGACCAGAAGTGCACACTAATCCACAAATGTTTTAAAGGAAACCTAATAGTCTAAGGACTTACTGTAGGACTTTATATGAGCACAAAACACATTCATCATTTTTTTCTGCCAAAAAATACACTAGAATTCAGGATTACTTAGACATGCCTAGGAAACTGATTTATGCAATATGACATGTGACTTTGCGCTAGAAATTGTACTCACTTTGTGAAAAGAAATCAGTTTTCTTCAGCCATTGGGAAAATAAATACTAGTGTTCTGTAGGCCTTGAAAAAGCACTGTTAAGAATGGCCTGAGAAGGTGATTTGTGAGGTGGGGATGTATGGGTAGAATAAACAATCTGGACTTGCTCCTGGTGAGACTTCTTCCTTCCAGAATTCTTTCTTCCCATCTCCCATCTCCCTGACCCCCAAGCTGCACTCAAAGTGGGGCACAGCACAAAGCAACGTGGGATGATAAAGCAGGGAGTTAACACTGCTCTCTGGCCATAGGAAAGGAGCAGAAAAAGCAAAGTCTTTTCCCTATGACAATTTGGAATATTTGGATTATAATCTCTCTGTTGTGAGAGCAGACCTCAGAGCACTTGTGGAATTCCATGGGAGAGGAGTATTTGTAGGAAGGTCAATTTGTTTGGGGGGAAGACAGAAAAGTGGGTTTAAAGAGAAGAACCCTGTCCACAACATCAGTGCAGGAAAATAAGGAATATTGAGACCATGAAGACTGCATAGCAGATTTAGCCATCTAATATGCAGGTAACATGTGAAACAAGTCGAAAAGTGAGAGAAAAATTCATCCTTCACTTAAAAATGAGATTAAATTCTTGTAAACCACCCAGGAAGAAAGTATTGGGTTCTTACACTTGTTTTAGTTTCAACAATGCAAAATTTCTCCTCTAACAACTTCAGAGATCTTAATTCATGCAAAATAACTATTTGTTCAATTATTCCTGGAAATTGGGATTTATACGGCTTCTATCTCAAGACAAAGGTAATCCTACACTTCAAAGGTTTGATAAACTTGACAACAATAGCTACTATTTTTAAATACATCGAATATCTTTCCAGCACTGAATATGTATTCAGTGCATCAATTTTTATTTATTTTAGATTATAAAAGCATGAGAGGGAAATAAAAATCTTCTTGGATGTGGTTTAGCACTTCAGCCAGCAGACCTGAACATACTTTTCCTCCCCATGGAAGGCTGGCTGGCATACAGGTCAGTGCTCAAGTCTAGGTAGTCATTTGTTACAGTACTTAGAGGGGGGAAAACCATACTTCTAACGATGACATCTTCAAAATTCTTCCTGGAGTTCACTTCTGTAATATACAAGTATCATAGTTGTGGTCTGTTGTCAGTCAAATTAAGAGCATGTTATTTAATGCCTGTCATCTAGACAGCAAAAATAAGTGAAAACATCTTGATTGGCTTCTTTTAGTGTATGCCAATTGTGTGCATAATATTTGAAGGTTAATAGTGTGACAATGATGGACCAAACCATGCAAAGAATATCTTTCTAACAATGGACAATTTCCCTGTGAAATGGATTGGAAAGAATGTGATAGTGTACAGAAGACTATATTAAAATTATGGCCCTTCAACCTGATGAACAGGGGAAATGTTACTTGCTCAAAGGCACCATTAAAATTAGAAACATCTATCTATACCTTGTCTTGAAAACTGCTATACACCTCTGCACACATTTTCATGTGTATATTATTCTGCATGAGAACTTGACTCACTTGTAGGATCTGCTTAGGCAAGAACCCATTATAAGAAAAACCTGAATTCTTGCATTCAGGAATGCTGCAGTTATTCAACCACAGCACGTAAACAACAACAAAGCTGATGTCAAATAAGCTACTCTGTAAAAATTGTCTTTCTTCATAAAAATTCTATTAGCAAATGAACTCCTAATACTTAAATGACAAAATATTGCTGCAAGATAATCTTAATTGAGATCTCAACCTCTGCACAGTTTTCCTGTACTTAATGGAATCAGAAAAATTATAAGATCAATTAGCAATTATAAGAAGTATTTTGCTCCCCTAAGGCTAACTTTTTCTTCAAAAAGCCCAGGTATTTTCGAGAAGCTACAAGGAGCCTTATTGTGGCAGAGTGTGAGAAAACTTGTGGGTTTGTTTATTCCAATGCATCATCACTTTCATTAGAGCTCTCCACGTACGTAACTGAGAAATGACGGAAGTTACTTTGCTCTCCTCCTGAATATCTAATTGCATCTTCCCGAATATATCAAAATGAAATCATGCTGTCGAAATGCAGGGGCTTTCTCAAGGTAACGTTATGTAATTTCTACAATAAAACACTATTCTACCAGTTGGTTGATAAATTCTTATATTGAATCCCTAAAGACTCTGTTCCTCCTATTAAGGAGATTGAGGTGAAGGTCCAAACATGAATGTATAAATCAAACTAAAAAATTAAGATTTTTTACTATTAACTAAATGCCACAATAAACTATCATTGTTATTTACAAGGAAGTGCATTAGCTGTTAGTCTTAGGAGAAAAGAAATCCACATTACTGAAAGCAGCTCTCTAAAACATTCCACTACAGAAGTACACATTTTTGAGCACAGATATTTGTGGGCAGCTGGAAAGAGAAGCATTGCTGCTGCTGGACACAGTAGGATTACATTCCACATGCAGTGTGCTGTAATTTTAGCCCAACATTGCCTAGGACATTCACATTATTATTAATCATCTGCAAGTGGCCCAAAGGACAGCTCAGTGCTAATGTTGACTAAGAAATCACCCTAGGAAACATTCAGATGAATTTCAGATTTTGAACTGAAACGTAAGTCAGAAAAAAAAACCCAACAAAAACCAAAACACAAAAAACCAAAAACACCTTCAAAGTTGTAACACAAACCTAGGAACTCTACTCAGTGTTTCCCCAAAAAAGATATTCTTTATGTTGTAAAAGCAGTTAACAGCTAGGTAGAAGTCTTTTTATCCCTTTTTCCTGGACCATCAGCTGAAATTGAGGCCGACTTTGACATTAAAAGTTCAAAGGATTACAAACAGTGCCCAGAGCTCACAGTCCCATCAGCTCCATTCCCCTGAAGGCACCTACCATGGAGAGATGACAGAAGTGCTTTTGTCATCAGGTGCTGAAGGGAACCAGAGTAAAACCTCTCTCTTATGTTGTAAATGGATTCTTCAAGGGGTGCCTACACTTACAGGATTTGCCAAACATATAGATTATTAAAAGTGCTTACAAAGAAGAGCAACATCAACACAGACCAACATACTCCAAGTGCTATGGGGATAAGAACGTGGCAAGAGAAGGGAACAGCATGGAGAGGATTAGCCAGAGAGCTGTTTAGAATAAATATGTAAAGCATAAGAAGAAACCTGAACTGTATTTGAAAGACGAAACCCTGATCTATAATTTAGGAAGGAGGGAACTGTGATCAGAGCAATGAAGTTGAAAATGATGTCAACATTATGGATGTATAGGAAGGGAGAGTGTTTGAAGTAGTGAAGATAAAATCTACTGTAAAAAATACTGATTTTTCATCAGCAAAGATATATAAAATAAGAGAGGAAAAATGGCAGGAGTTTTTGTTAAAGCAAGCAGAACAACCAGGTTTTAGTTGAAGCTACCACAAGTATTGACACCTGAGGGCTGAATCATTTACAGATTACAGTGATCCTCAGGCCATGTATATCATGCTTTGTTTCCTTTGCTCCCCTCAAGTAATCCTGACTTTTGTTGTGGTTTTGCCCCCATTTGGTAGCAATAAAATAAAGACTTTCTAAAACACTCCATTAAGTAAGTCCAAAGGCCAATGCATAAAATAGCTGATGTTCCCAAACTACTGAATATGCTTGGGTCGTTTACAAATGACAAGATTTTATACTGCAAAACACAGTGCAACACAAGAGATGAATAAGTGAATGCTGTACCCTGGGCTCTGAACCAGTCCTGATGACTCTTTTCTTGTTCCTCCCTGACCACCATTGGGAGCAAACTGAGGTGCAATAAAAGCAAATAATCTCTGAGTTTCTGTAAAATGAGGCAGATATTTGTTTTGTTTTGTTTTTCTTTAACAATTCCTTTTTAATGTATGAAATGCAATAGATTTAATACAATCTTTTTTCTCTTAAAATATGAATTTTTTCTTAATAATCTGTATATTGACATTTTATTGCACATGCACAGTCTTACTGAGAGACAGGCAACATCTCTTTTCCTGCTCTAGCATATTGAACAATGTAATTCCCTTTACATGTTGCCAAGGAAAATTCCTCCTTCCTTGGAGTTACTGACCAAATGTATACAGGGAACGGAAAAGCAGACACAAAGACATGTCACAGAGAGAAGGAAAAGGAAAGGGTTTTTGAGGGATTTATAAGAGACCACAAAGGCTTTTTACAACCTAGAAAGCTACTAAAAGTAACAAGACTGAAAGTAAAGCTGAAGGAAAGGATTTTCCCTGAACAGAAATGGCAAGCAGGGAAAAGTTTGCTAAAACTTTGGTTTTAATTTAACCTGTTTCACCTAGATCCGGATTTCCGTGTTTGAAAAATTCACAGGTTTATTTTCTGTTTAAGTAAAATCTTGACATTAGAGTTTAAAAGCTCTTTGACTGTTTTTGGAACACTTCTGTTAAGAACAATGTACAGATGGATCCACCTGACAGCCTTGTCAGAGCATCACAGCCTTTGCTCCAGGAGGGCATCACTCAGGTCATTTCTATCCAAAGGGATTGTGGTTTACCTGCCCTAGAGACAACTGCACAATGCAAATTGAAAATCAGCAAGTCAGATCCTGGGAAAAAACTAACTCAAAAGCAAACTCTTGATCCCAACTGAGATGCTAATGAAGCTGTCACGATCAGTGCAATCTATAGCTCTTCTAGAAGGAATTTCTGCAGAAGAAGCTGATGTCCAAACCCCAAATTCACATTAGCTATCCCTCAATGTAAGGCTGTATGAATCTGTCAATGCAAAAACAAAAGGAAAGTTCAAACTGCCAACATACAGATTCCATGAAAGTGCTTCAGATCTGTAATAGGCAAGGTAAGAGAGGTAAGTCCTACAAAAACCTCACCGCATAACATTTGGTTTTCAGTGCATTTAACCATGAAACATATTGGAAGTTAGATTGCAGCATTTTCCTCACCCATAACTCTAGTGGTGGAAACCCTTAAAATATACTTTTCTCAAAAGAAAGAACAATGTGAAATCTTAATGAGAAACCTGAGCTTGTCCATTAGTGTTGACTGATGCACCATTCACACGTGATAGAAAAACAAGGCAAACATCCAGGATGGGCATTGATCAACATTGCTCTAAAATCCATACTATCTCATTGCTTAAATAATTTTCAGCTTTCAAAATGAGGTGAAGTGACAAACTAGACCAATTTCTTACCAAGCTCTATTTAGTCATTACAAAGTTTCATCAATTGCACTAAAACACAAGACTATGATGGAAAAAGCCCTTTAAAAAACCCTTTCAGTATTCCCACAGAAGTCTCATATTGAATGTAAACAGATGACTAAATCAAAACCTTTGGAATGTCAAATTTGGGATTTTTTTCTAACTATGTAATGCTTACAAAGACACAAGTTAATTTTAGGGGTCCAGCAACTGAGATTACCAACGAGATAGTAAAGAAAGTTGGATTGGTAAACTAGACAAATGGCTGACCTCTGAGTATTCCTTTTCTTGTGTAAATAGGCAAATTTTCAAGCCCATCAGCTTTCCTCTGATCCAAGGAAACACATCAGAGACACAAAGTAAGATTGTTATGCCTTTTCCAGCATCTAGCAAACCACACACTTATAGACCCCAACTAGCAGCAGTCCCAATACAGATTAGATAAAGAAAGTAAAGTCAATTTGTAAGAGGGGATCATATTACAGCAAGCCAAGCATTAGAGATGTGTTACAACACAGAAATACTCTTGACTACCTTATATTTCCTTATATAGAAATTTGCTATGAAAAGAAACCCGAGTCCTAATGCACTACACCTTTCTGATTACTGGATGCCCTCCTTTGTGAATTTTGCATTTTGCCTGAGTAATTTAAGTTTATGCCACCAATATGGCATAATTAATCTGGGACCTGGATTTTCCTGCACTGCTTGAAAGTAATCAGAACTAGGTTTCTTTTTCTCTAATCTATTCACATGATTTGACATGCCCTTGTACTAGCTGGAACTATAAATAAAACACTAGGCAAGTACTAGCACAACATCAGAAGTCTTTCAGTTTTAACTCAGTTCTGCCTTTTCTGCTCTCTCTTTGGTTCAGTTAGGAGTACTTGAAGACCTTAAAATTGGAATATTTACATTGAAAGGGTAGTTGTTGAGTTGCATCAATAGAAATAAATGCTTTTCAAACTTATTTTTATGTAATTGTGTTTAATACAATCTATACAATAGATTTAAAGATCAGAGACAAGTTAACTTCTTTTAACTTTACTCATGAAATATTTTGACTTGCCAAAACTTATCATTTAAGTTCATTTTGTGCTGCTAAAGTTTAAAAGAACAGATACTGTGTAAAAAGGTGGTTGAATGTGAACAATGTATGGTCTGTATGGCCCACACACCAATGACCAAAGATGACCTTTACACAGCTGTTCACAGGATCCCCCAGAATATGGCGAGCTGGGAGGGACCCACAAGGGTCACTGAGTTCAGCTCCTTGCCCTGCACAGGACCAGAGTATTCCTCATTTGCTCAACAAGTCACTTTCCTCATTTCTTCCTCTTAAACCTTGTGATCTTTCTACCAAGCCTACTTTTATTTACCACCCAACACGAAGCTCTCTCTTGGCTCTTATGCCATTTACACATCTCCTAAACACCACTCACTTGGGCCCTTTTGCAATGAGCAACAGCAAGGGGTCAAGAGCTTGGAGCTGCTGCCCATGGAGCAGATTGTTGTTTATCAACGCCATAATGATCATGGAGAAGCAGCAGCTATCATCCATGCTCAGTTTATTTCTGGCTGTTGCTGCCTGGAATGCACTCCTACACATCTTCATCACAGCAGAATGAGAAAAACAAAAACAAAAACAAACCTAAGCCAAACCAAACATAAAAATTCTGGCAGTCACTGAGGATACATTTGAACTGACAAGGAGTAGCAGCTGTGGCTTCATGTACCTTCTTTAAGCCCACCAGGGAATCTATAGCTCCCCACTGGCACTATCACACTCAAGGTCAAGTAACTGATTCAGATCTAATTTTGTTCTTATGCTGACACTGTAGTGGTAGTAATGCTGTACTTGTGTCGAAATCCTGCAGAAATTACATGTCTTGGAGCTCTGAAGCACATATCCTGTATCAGATCTTCAGATAATCTAATACTATATATTTCTTCTACCAAAATACTGACATGTGTCATTATTCATAGTTTTATGGAAGTTTTTTAAATTGCTTCTTTTTATTTCACTTACTTATCTTTGACCTGATTTTTGCTAGACCAAAAAAAAAACAAAAAACAGTGGTTAATTGTGCATCCTCTGATAAAGGCTTGGGTTTCTTTTTTTTTTTTAACAGTGATTAATTTATTAAAATAAACTATACTTCTGAAAAGAAACATTCAATTTTCCTAGTTTCAATTTATAGCTACCTTACACTCAGTTTTGAGAAGTGTTTACCTTGAAAAGTTTATTCACCCATTTCCAAGTAATTTGCGATTAGCATGCTATACATAGTAAGAAGGATTTTTCCTCTTCAGTACATGGGCAAAAACACTCAAGAATATGGTTTTGTTCAGGAAAAATCAGTCTGTTCAGCAAAGGTCTATGTAGGTCTATTTCTAGTCTATGAAAATGCTTTTTAAATATGTGTATATTGAAGATCTCTTCCTTAAAAAGACAACTCACAATCCAACCTGCTACTGCAAAATTCAACTGCTGCCTTTAACTTTCAGAGTCAAATGGAATTTTGTTCTCTCTAATTATTTTCTTGGTTCATTCTGAGTGATGTACTGTTGATGTAAAAAAAGATCAACCCAAAGTCCACAACTGGGCATCATGAAATAGTAGCTGCTGGGGAAAGCAAAAAAGATATTTGAATCTCTGAAAGAAGTAAGAATGCGGTGGGTCCACAGGTACTCTAATACTGACTACTGCAAAATTTTAAGCCTACTAATCTCTATCCCCTCTCTTCATCCTGTCTGCTGTTAGGACTCTCCCCAGGGACAACACCCTGGTGCCAGCTTGGAGCTAACCCCTGTTCTGGGTTTGTGCAAAGTACTGAAGTAAGGGTTGGATAGTCCTTGAAGTTCAGTTATTAATAGTACACTCTAACATTAAATAGCCAATGAGAGCCTGCTGCAACTCTTCCTCCTGTCAGCCACTTCCATTCAAAAATTCACTGGGCTATGGCATCTATCAATAGATCCTGTATATGCTGTATGGACAGGGCTGTTCAACAGACCCCATGAATCCCACATTCACCACCAACCTAGAAAAATCTAATACCAACCCTCTGCAACTGTGGAATTCAATAAGATAATACTGAACCACACCGTCACAAAAACTTGTGATTCTAAAGAGGAAATGTGAGAAAGTGGAAATTTGGTTGGGTTTTTTGGTAGTTGTAGCTATTGATGGCTACAAATCTAGTGCCTTGTACCATAAACAGATTTATAAAATTTGTACAGTGATCAGTCCAATAAAAACTTTGCAAAATTTCTTCCATTAATAAAGCCTGCCTGGCAGCCTCATCCATGATGTGCATAATGAATAAAAACATCAGTCATCCATCAGACTCTTAACCATAGGCATTACATAAAAGGTTCTTTACATATCCATTAAAGACATAGAAACACAAATCTCAATGGATTTACAAACACAGGAACATAGCTGAAATTTGAAATGGTCTCCCTTTTCCTCCTCCTCACAATACAACACCTGTGATTCTGAACATATTTATTTAATAAATTACATGGGCTGAATTTCTTTCTTGTGCATCTTCAACCAGCAGCACAGAACAGACTCCCAGTGCTGGAGCTGGAGATTAGAAAGTGGGTCATGCTGTCCACCTCCCAGCCCCCAAAGGGCTGCCAGCCTCCATCCCCTCCTGATTTCAGATGTCAGCCTTGCAGAGCCATCCACACTCCCCTTCAGAGGGAGCTCCACAAGTCACTAAATCTAATTATCCAAAGGTACTTATTAAGATTCAGGCAGTAGTTATAATTGCTTAATCTCATGTCATTATTACTATTAACTAGTCGCTCTAACATGAAATTTCCTCTTCTTTCTTGTGTTTGCACTCTTCAGGCGGGTGGATGCTGTTATCAAGCCTTGTCACATCTTGGCCAAAGTGTTTCTGAAGGCTCTTTGAACCTTTGCCTTTAAAAGGAAGCCCATTAGTTCTGTCATCAGTCACACTGCTGTGATCTTGCAGTTTGTCAATAACTTTTTGATACCAAGCTTTAGTGCTAAGATGTTTGAACTTGGGTGCTGCACAAAACCTCTCCATACAGCAAAAAGGCTGCAGGATGCAGCAGGATTGCTTCCTACAGTCCAAACAACCAGCAATGCTCATTAGACAGGAAGGCTGCTGTGATATTTATTTAAACAATGGATTAATGAGTGCAAGACACTTCAGGGATTAAGAAGTCTTTGTGTAAGAAAGAGCCAATCAGAACCACTTGGAAGCTTGTTTGTTTTTTGGTCGTTTTTGTGGGTTTTTTTTCTAAAAGGGGTCCCAGACTAAGGTTTCTTTTTCAAGTCAAATGTCAGTACTTAAGAACATATGTTAATATAGCATTGCATATTCTTGTACCTTCATTAAAAGCACTGCTGGATTGCTCCTACTTTTTTCTCTTTTTCATTATAATAAAGCAAACTTAGCAACCCAGCTGTATAATGGAGCAATGTAATATTACCTGAAATCCGTCAAGCTTACTGGTATATACCAGTCAGGTACAAAACACTGTTCTTTTTGTTAGTTACTACTTGATTTTGGTTTTTTTTTTTTCTTTTACTTGTAATTATTGTTTCAATTTTGCAACAGGAACCACTTTTACACTTTGACTTAATTTTTTCACAGAGGCAATAAATCTCTAAGAAAAACAATGAAGATCAGGACTCTAGAGGGTGTACAGGTTTTGTAAATACACATGTTCCCCACCCATCACAGTCTTGCAGGGCAGATTATTTCAGGTGGGCTTCATCTTAGCACAACAACCCAACAAATGTCCACTTTGCAACTGCTTATGTGGATTTTTTTGCCATGTTGCCTCTGATAAGCTCCTGCCTGGACACTGATTGTGTGTTCCCACACCAAAAGCCTCTGCTCTGGAGGGCCCTCTCCTGTACACCTGGAGGCTCCCAGGATAGGGGAGAAATCCCTTTCCCCTGCATATTGGTCACCTGTGGTGGCACAGACCAGCCAGGACCAGTGAAGCAACCTGCTTTTCCCCATCTCTGCAGCCAGACACCCTTAATGAAATGCAGCCACCATATCCTGCACTCAAACAAAGAAAACAGATGCCATCTGCTACACACGTCGTAAATCTTCCTTGGATTGCTTACACCACTTAAGATAATGAATTAAAAAAACAGTCAGGGTAATTATTTTAAAATCAATGACTTTTAAATAATTATTTTTAAATCACATTCCCAGATTCCCACTTAAAGTAGCTATAAAATTTTGGATTCTATGAATACATTCAAATGTTTCTATTCCAAGCAGTTAACTTTTGGTGTTTGTTTTTGTTTTGTTTTGTTTGTTGGTTTGGTTTGGTTTTTTTATTACATAACAGATGCTTCATCTGAAGAAATTATTTGTTAATTATCAGGAATCTCTTTTTCTCCATATATGGGGACTGATTGTTTTTCATTATCAGAATAATTTATTTTACTTAAAAGAGGATACAACTTAAACAACCTTCCAGAGAGGTAGCTCTACTCCATGCATGCAGCAAAACAGAAAGCATATGCATTATGCTTGAAACACTTGATGTGAGCCCTTTCACAATTCCGTGTTCTCCCTCAAAACAAGGAATTAATGATACACTCAGGAGTCCACTTGGTTAATTGACACATATATATTCATGTTTCCTCTGCAAAGGATGATGCATGAGCTGCAAAAGTCATCCAGCACAGAGCACAGTGCACTTCTAAGTGATATATCTCAGCACATTGCTGGAAATCAAGCTTAGGATTTCAGTCTCTTGAATAGCTGATAATGATGGAATTAAGAAAAGAATCTGCAAGGAAGTGATGAATACTAGGACTTTAATTCCAAATGGAATGGCTATTATTCGTGATGAAATCCCCAATTCTACACCTCACCTCCTTTACAGCAGTCATCTACTATTCTCAAATCCAGGATATGCTTTCACCACCTTGTGTTTCAAGCTGCGCCCATCTTTTCTAGCAATATTACAGGTGAACCCTTTGCCAAGCCAGAGAAAAACCTGTTACTTGCTGTCTTTCTGAGAGCATTTTAGTAACCACATTGAGTTAAAAGTACCTCATTCGTCAAAGAAAACAACAAAACCCCACATTATTTTTGTCATCTTTGTTATGATGCTTCAAATGTTACATGGAATAATATCCATTCAAGACAACGTGGAAAGTATACAGAATGGTTTATGTTCATATTCTCAGTTTTTCCTGAACTTTTTTGAAACACAGTCTATTTTATATCCTATACCATGACCTTTGCCTAAATGTATGTGGATATATGTTCTGTAATTCATACTCCTATTCAGTGTTCAAACATTAACTTCTTAAAAATTAAACAGCACTTTCAATAAATTTTACTGAACAATTGTATAGATATCAGAAATATGATTTTTCAAAGTTACAAAGTATTTCTTCTCTTTATTAAAAGTATTCTGCAAGACTCTATGCCTTTAAATGAAAGAAACATATTTAATAAACTCAAAATGTAGCCTTCCTAAATGTAGCATCTGACTTTAACATCTCCTTTTTTTTTTTTTGTGGATTTGGCTGTATTTAAGATAATTCCTTAAAAGAACACATTACACACATGGCACTAAGTTTGGAAATTCACTTGAATGAGGCCTGTGGTCTCATTTTAGGCTTGCTACCCTGTTCAGTTATATCTCATTGGAAATACTGCTACAATAAACATCCTTTAGGGGAGATGTTCAAGGTTTAATTTTGCATAACATTAGAATAATCTACACACACAATTAAATTAATAAAGTAACTGCATTTTGCAATTTTGAAATATCTTTAATAGTTACATTCAAAACAAATGCTTTAAAATAAAGTGCTTAAATGCTTTAAAGTAAAATTTGTCCTTCCTTTTGTAATGTTAGTAGTTTGTTCTTAGGATTTACTCATTAAAAAGTTATGCATCATTTACAGTTTCTTGGTTTTTTATGACTCAAGAGGCAGACCAGCACTATGCTCATACTGTGAGCTTTTGCTGTTGATTAAAAAAAAAAAAAACCTTTCACCCCATGAGTAAGTGGTTTCACGCTGCACCCCAAAGGTTTTTACAAGCTAAAAAAAGTATGTTTTGCTGGAGAAAAATGAAAAAAAAAAAGAAAGGAACCTGGACCTGCCCAAAAGGGAAATGGCACAGGCACACCTGTGGCCTTGCCAGCTAAGCTGTTTCAGATCAGTGCTGACTTTATTTAATAATATTCAATAATAACTGCAGCTGCCATGGGAGATTGCATACAACCATTTGTATGTCGACACCAAATGTAAAAACACTTAAAAACATGGTCTAGTGGGAGCTATTCCTGCCCATAGCAGGATGGGTTGGGACTAGATGATCTTTAAGGTCCACTCCAAACCCTTAGCATTCTATCATTCTATGTGTTGCTATTCAGGATTAGTCAAATTCTGAAGCTGCTTGGAAGATCTTGACTGAGACATCTTTCAGTTTTTATTAAAAAAAAACAAAAACAAAAAACAAAACCAACCACTTTAAAATATTGGAACTAAAATACTTATTTTTTAAAATGTTTGATCTACATCAAACAGATTCCAAATGCACACATTTTAATATGAATACAAAGACTGAAATTCTGCATGTATAATTTGGAGCTACCATATAAGATCTTAATATAAATAAATAGATGTGATAGTATTTTTGAGGTTGAAGAAATAATATTCACGTGGATGAGCAGCTATTGTGAAAGTCCCTTTGCAGACAGATATATAGCTATTTGTTATGTGTTTAGCAAGTTCCTAGAGGTTATAATTCTACTCTTAAATGGCAGTGATACTGATAGGAAAATGCAAGTAGATTTTATATGCACACCCAAACACTTGTGCACATTGCATGAAACATGAGTTCACTACAGAATATTTTTAAAATTTGCCCTAAAAAAAGGCATTTCTAATTAAAACTTAAGTAGGTGTCCTTCTTTTGGCTTATTTAAACATGGTGTTTGTTCTGGTACAGAACAAGCTTGGGATGTGTCCTCTGACTATGTAAAACAGTAAGCCTGAGAACAGTGACCAGGAAAGCTAAGTAGTGTCCTTTTAAGAAACAAAAGTAGAAACAAGATTCACAATAGAGACAAAACCTCATGTACAAGTAATTCAGATATTAAATATTCTAAAAAATGCTGTTCCTTAAACAAGATGTTTCTGTGCTGATCAAATCTGTAAGGAGGAATTCGCTCTAAAGGCACCTGCCTGTTCTCTTGGTCCTCAGGCATGAGGAAGGAAATCTGCCAATCTGAAAAAAGATTAAAGTGCAAACCTTCAGCAGTCAACACATCAAACACCCTGACCTCCCAAGAAAGGTGATTAAAAGCTCCAACAAATTAGGGAGTGGCTTAATGGGGACTCTTCTCTGTGGTTTTCATTTCTTGGAGTCTTTGGGTTTAAGGATCTAAGAGAAACAATTGAGAAAAACATGCCTATTGCCATGAGAACAAACGACCTACCAAGGAATGAACATTTAAAAATCCATAGGCTGCAAAAAAATTTTATAACTTTGCCCTTGGTAAAATGATTTTCTTAAGGAAAAACAAAAGGGTTTAGCTACATTTTAGAGTTGTTTACAATCAATATAAGCTACTATATCATGGTTTAATTTACAGTTTGCTCAGAAAGTAGTTGACAAAGTTTGAGTTGAGCCAGATTGCGTGTTTTAACAGCAAGCATTGGCCTAAAATAAACATATTCAATAGCTTGAGTGAATCCAGATTTAACAAGTTATATATGGAATAGCTCAGTATTTAAAAATAAGTGAAATATCTGACAGCAGTTAAAGTAATTTTACTTGGCAGATTACATTCATGTGTGGAAATGTTAACTTCTAATTTATCAAGCAGCAGGAAAGACATGCTACTTTATTGGATTTCTGTTCCCGTTTCCGATCCATCTGATGGTTTAATTTCTGACTCCTAACGGTAAATTCTTATTTATGGTATCACATGAGCCAGTGTTAATATTCAGAAAGCTTTTTATTTTGGGTTGTCTTCTACAATACTTGAAAACACAATTGAAATCATTGCAGAAATTGATCACTACCTTGGTTTATATGATATGTCATCAAAATATCTGGCTCCTTAGAAATTCTTCCCAAAAACTATGGCTATCAGTGACCTTTGTCTACTGATTATCTGTAGAAGAGAAAAGTTCCCTGTGTCTTCCAGTGAGGACCCCCTAAGGGCCAGGAGCAAACTGCCACAGCAAATTGGTAAGAGTCTGTGCTCCCTCCTATTCATCCCAGTAGGATTGCAAGGAAATAGCATAGAACAGAAAATCTATAGAACAATGATTGATTCAAACTCTAACTGTGAAATATATATACATATTACATTTTAGTTGCTCTTGCTTTAAGACATCAGAGTTGCTTACACACCCAAGATTTGTGGCACTGAAACAACATCTGGCCCTTGAAACATGGAACAATATCTACAGAAAGTTCACAAGTTCACTCCCAGACATATGGCAATGTTGACTGAAAAAGCAGAAGCTTCATTTAAAAAAAGAAAAGGCTATGGAATTGTTGTTGGGGGAATAAAGTGTGGGTTTTTATTGTTTGTTTGGGTTTGTGGTGGTGTTTTTTTCTTTCTTTGGGGTTTGGTTTTAGAGGGTTCTTTTTGTGTGTGTATTAAAAAGGGTCCTATTTAAGTATTTGTTAACCAATTTGAGGAGTTTTTTAACCCTTCAACCAGACTGGACTTCTGAGGATAACTGATGAATGCGGGCAGGAAGGATGTCAGAATGATAGTGCTCCTCAACCACCTGAAGGGAGGACAGCAGGCAAAGATTAGGGTGGCACAATGGAAGGGGAAATTAGACAAGGAAACAACGGAAAAAAGAGCCTGAAATCAAAGAAGAAAAGGGAGTTTAAAAATGATCGAAATGTGGGACACTGACTATCAAAGGCCAGAGACACCCACTTGTTATGATGGACTCTTATGGGGTATTATTCAGCCCACAAAAGGTGAAAATATAAATTATATACATTTTCCAGAGTCTTAATCTCTCCTGGGAAAACATGCCTGATAAGTGGATTTGAAGGACAGAAACCGCTTTCTTGGTGCTCCTGAGGTTTTCTGAACTCCAAATGAATTATTTGATATTTCATAAAAAGCATCCAAACCCACTTCTTGTTCTGAGGCCTTGTTAAGCAAGACTGTGAAATTATCAGTTTGCTTACAGTCTACTGTTATATAAATTAACACCTTAGCAGTCAACAGTGCCTAAGTTTTAAAGCTTGCTTTGTATTAACTTCAAGTAAAAGTTTTATTTTACTTATAATTTACTACACTTTATGCTTTGAATAAAACCTTTCTTCCACAATTCAGTAATAGAACAAAAATACTAAATAAAATACCTTAGGAATTAATCATTCTGATAGCTCTTTCTCTGCTACAATTGTCATATTTAATTGCATTTAAAACTAATCTTCAAGTGGAACCTGTGATTTGAAAGTGTTAGCAAATTTGTACTTGTTTCTCCTTAATATTAGTCATCAGTTCATTTTAGAATTTACAATAACTCAAGAGAGTTTTGGCAGCTTCATTAGAAACAGAATAGGATATCTAAGCTTTATGTTTCCCGATAAACCTTAAAAGTTCTTCAGTTTCATGGTATTTTGGAATACGTTTGAAAAATAGTACTAATAAACCACTCTACAGCACTTAAAGCACTATACAAATAAAACAGTTTTCTAATTGCAAATATAAAACTCTAAATACTAATACACAATGGGCAGGCCATTAAAAATACAAAGTGCAACCAAAATAACTAAAGGAGAATTAGTGTTATTAGGTATACTTCCATTTGTGTGTGCTACAGAAACATGTACTTAGAATTCATTTGCCTGAAGTGCCTCAGAAATTACAGGGAATTACTAACTGTTTTAGATAGGTTTATGTTCCTTACTATAGTACCCAAAAACCTCATGAGGGAAATTAGAGCAACACTTGTAAACACATATTTTTAATAGCTGTAATTTTTTTACTGTCTCCACATTAAAGACAACATTTGATTTTGTTTTCACAGGAGTTTACATTTCCCTCAGACAGGGGCAGCTTGCATGCTTTCAGTGTATATGCCACACTTAAGACTGCAGAGTCTGTGCCCACATTATTTTGTTCTTATCACGGGCACTGTCTGGCACCACAGAAATGTGGGTTGGTGTTTACCATGGAGCTTCACAAAACGTTTAATGTGGACTCAGCCTGTTGAGTACCCTGCCCTGATTTGATATTCAGTGTGAAGTCTACGTAGGAGAATTTGGGTCTGAAGTTCTCATGGTGCTGAAATAATATGCTACAATGTTCTGTACTCATCTGAAATGTACAATTTTCCTAAGTTTTAATGATAAGTTTTCTATGCAGCTGGACACAGATAGAGTTCATCTGATCTCTGTAATGCAAGTGTGCACATGGATATGTCATTATCTTTCAGGGTAAGGCAACTTCAACTGACTGATGGTTGGTGGTATTTTTGTGGAAAACAGAGTGATGAGACATAACAGCACCTGGAATATTAAGTGTTAGTAGCATCACTAAGCATAACAAATAAATCATAGAATGGTTTAATTTGGAAGGGACCTTGAAGATCACTTAAGTTCCAATACTGTGGCATGAGCAAGGACACCTTCCATTAGACCAGCTTCCTCAGAATTCCATCCTGCCTGGCCTTGGACACGTCCAGTGATGGGGCATCCACAACTTCTCTGAGAAACCACCCTCACAGTAAACAATTTTTTCCTAACATCTAATCTAAACCTACCCTCTTTTGATTTTAATTCATTTCCCATTGCCCTGTCACTACATACCCTTGTAAGAAGTCTTCATCTTTCCAGATCTACAACCAAAGAATATTTAGAAGCTATCTTATTTCAAATTTCTCTCTTGTGGATGTTTGTAGGACAGTGCTTACATTTGTACCTTATAATGAATATTAAAACTACTTAAAACATTGCCTTGACTGAGAGCTTTGAGAGTCAGATCCAGGGTATGAATTTTTCAGTGTCTGGATCCAACCTGTCTGTCACAACCCACGTTCTACATTCTTTGCTTGCAATGTGCTGACTTATACCAGCCATTCCCTTTAGACTGCTTTCAGTCTGCCTTTTTATTCTACAAAGAACATTGCTCCTCATCACAGTCCTCCTCCTTGCCTTTGCAAAGCCACTGATTTATTTATAGCTATGTACAACAGCCATAAACCTCAAAATTTCCACAGGAACAGAACAAAAGTAACATGCCATCAGGGATATGAAAATGAGGTAAAAATCCTACAGTGACTCTCTCAGTACATACAAATAGTTAAAATATTCAAGTTATGGTACACAAAGAATGCTTAAAGTCTAACATGAACTTCAAAAGTTCTCAGCTATTCAGTGGCAGAATTATGTGAATTCTCAGCATACTATTAAGAGATTAATTACAGATTATTACCTTGACTATGATTTTTTTTAATTATTAAATTCTTAATTATAATTAAATTTACATTCAAATCAATATAGTCAACACTGATTTACTGGAAAAATGGTGATTTCTGAATTCTGACAGAAATAACTGTCAATATAACTCAATTTATACACAACTTACTTTCTGGGTCATCCAGTTCAGGTATGTGAAAGCCTACATAGAGGAACTTGTTTTTCTAGTTCATTGCCACTGGGTATACTGACAACTGGTATATCTTGAAATACTACCTTTCAGGTAAGATTGAGAACAAAATGCAAAATGAACAACAAAGATTGTGCAGTACTTCTGAAAATAAAGCCAACAAATACCAAGCAAAAGGATAATCCTGTGCCCCCTCAGGGAACACTCATGCTCATGTCTTACAGCATTATCAAACTACTGCTATGTAGATTCTGTCAATTTAAGGTACACATTGCCTTACAAAATGATCAAGAAAACCCTGCAGTAAAAATGTAAACAAAAGCTATTTTACAGTGTTACAAGGGCATAGTCATTTTCTAGCAATTACCATTCCACATTGTGAGTCTTAGTTTTATGCCGTTGCTGGTGATAAAGGAGTACATTAAACTCAAAATGCTTGCAGTCCTCATTTCTGTTTTTATTCATAGATTAACTCACATACAGTTGCGTTAAGGCTTCAGAGAAACCCTGCAAACATGTTTGCAATGTCAGATATGCCATATGTGGTTTGAAAAAGTTTCGTATTTGAAGCTTCCTAGGTAATAATGTGCTGTTAATGTTGTCCAGGGGAAAAAATGCATCAGAATTCTACATGGACACAGCAACCTTCAAAATGTCCAGGTACTTATCTCAGTCTTGACAGGCTCTTTAATACCTGCTCACATCTAGGCTTGAGCCCATGAAATCCCAATGACAAAAACAGCAAAAGATTTGCAACATTCAGGGTCCAAGCCAAACCTCTTTACATTATTTGGTGACTCTGAAACCTGGAACTTTAAAAATATTTCCTGTTTATAAGACAAACAAATTGCTGCTGCTGAAAGCCAGCCAACCTTCTTTTGTTTTGTTTTAGTCTTACAGTCGTACTCCCACAACTAAAAAGATTTATTAAAAAGATTATTTGATAGATAAATCCTCTGAGGTTAAATCTGGTTTACCAAAATACAGTGGTATCATTTTAAAACAGTTATTCTTAGTACATAAAAATTCTGGGGTTTTTTTTAAGAGTACTGCTTAGGCACAGAAGAAGGACACCATCAGTATCAACCCTGAAAATACTTCTGTTTAAAGATATAATGATCAATATAAACTAATAAACCTAGAAACATAATTAGTTTATATTGTCTAAACAAAATCTTGATTTAAGGAGAACTATGAGCTGCTCAGGAGAAACTGAGGAGGAGATACACCCTTCACAGCCTATCTTTTCCTCACAGTTCCCCTTGATGAAAAGGATGTCTAACCATGTCTGTTGTCCACAGTGGAAAATTGCTTCTCACTGGCCCTGGATTTTCGCCAAATCAACCTGAAGACCCTTTACACCAGCTTAGAAGACATCCCTCTCTACATCAAAATCCAGCAAATTCTTACAGAATGCATAATTCCTAACATATTTAGGCTATACAAAATTAAATTGATTAGCTTTCTGTCACTGAAATAGTGACTAGAATATTTTTAGCTGTAATGAGATTCCATACAATATAACCAATTATTTTTCCAGCAATAGATAAAAACCCTTCTTTGGACACATCTTGGGATTTTCTTTCCAAATAATTCTTTAGAAAATGTTAATTGTCTTCTGTAACATGTTTCAACATTCTGGACATTATGAAATCATTAATGTTAGGTTAATGAAGGAGGGAATGACTCTATGTGGAAGTATACACTGGATTTTAGAAGAATGATCTAATTTAGATATTTTAATGAGCACACTGGGCAGTGTTCCTGATTATTCAAATATGAACATTTTTCTGTTCACACTAAGCCTTCCAGGTGCCAGTATACAACACACACCAGTAACACATTCTTGTTTGCTAATCCTCTGGATGTTATAAAGGACCCTTATTCAACTTATGTTACATTATTATAATATATATATGTATACTTCAAATGGAGCATGTTGAAAAGATGCTCAGTAGTGATCTGTCTTGATTTTGCAAAACCAGATTTAGGAAGTTACAGTGATACAAGTTCCCTTCCAAAAGAAATCCCATGTAAATACATCTCAGAATCCACTGATTTTTATAACCCCATATCCTGCCCATAGATTAAAAATACATCATTGCAATCTGAAAAACCATTTCTTAGAAAATGCCAGGTACTTTAACAGGATTTAAAATAATATTTTAATTGTGTCAGAAAAACTACTCAAAGCAATTAATCAATAATACCTTGTTAAATATTTATAGGTGCATTTTTCTCCTGGTTATTAGAGATATATTGATAATCATAGCACCAGTGCAACTGAAACCAGAATGCAAAGGCCCATGTATTTAACACAGAAAAAATTCATGTTAAATAACTCTCTAATATCTTATAAGGTATAATTATAATTAACTATAGCAGTTGTTAATTCATTGCTTTGCATATGCCAGAAAGAACCAGCATTCCTAGGACACACTTAGAAAATTAATTTAGTATTGCCACTACTAATTTCTTTTCCAAGTTGCACAATTACACAAAAATTTCTTGCAGCAGAAACAAAAACATAGCTCTTAACTGGCCCATGTGTTAGAAACTCTCATGATTGCCAAGACAGCAAAATGAAGATATATAGATATAGTCACGCTCACTTGGATAAGAAAAACTTTCTATTCAATCTGTTTCTTAAAATAATAAACTTATCCAAAAAAAATCCATACTGTGTTCATCCAATAGCCAAGAAAATGAACTGTACTGAGAGCTGTTGTCATCCAAACTGAAAATGATTTTCTATCTCTACTACAGTCCATTTAGGAAATTCCTTTTTTTTTTCATCTACACACAATTTCTCAAGGTACCTACTTGCCCACATCTCAAGCCTCCAACATGCTTCTAGATCTGATCCTTCTTCTTAGTTACAGTAATGGTAGAGTGATAGTCTGATTGCATAACGTCTCATATTTCTCTTTTATCTAATTGTTCCATCTCAAGTTATTGTCATGTGAAATGGAGGAGAGACAGAAATGCAAAGATTTCTATTCTTACTTGTATTAAATAAAAGTTACTAGCTCTAAGCGTCCTTAGAGTAATCAAAGCTTTATGAACCCAGCACTGTCTGCTGAACTCTGGACAAAACACAGGTTGGAAAGAATTTTGACTTCCACACTTAAGCCAAGGAAAACTTACTAGCAATAAGCACCTCCAGACAATCAGATCCTTATGTTTCCCAACATTGCCTACTGAACAGGGATAACACACAAGTTGGAAGGGTTTCTCACATCTGATATGAGACTACACTTAAGCCAAGGAAGAACTTACAGCTATATAAGCATCTCCAGAAAATTAGAGCCTTGTTTCCCAACACTGCCTACCGAACAGGGATAGCACACAGGTTGTAAGGGTTTCTAACCTCTGCTATGAGACCACACTTAATAGTAAGAAAAGAACTTTCCCCAGAGCAGTTCACGAAATAACATTTATTAATACAAGTATGTGACAGTTATTGTGGGTTTTGCGTTGCCAGTGATAACGTTTAGCTGCAAGATTGTATTTAATTGATAATAAAAGATCCCAAAAGAAACCAGCACAAACCACATTTTACAGAGACAAACACACCAAACTTAAGTTTCAATACAGCAGTGTATCCCATTCTCACGACAGACAGAAACTAGCAACAAAAACCTACTAACTAGAAACACAGCCACCTAAAACACTTATCTAGACACCTTTTCAATATATAGGGCAATAAAATATCTTGCACACCACTCCCTCTGTAACACAAAACA
>JAWWLZ010000001.1:10545949-10571873 GCA_035041345.1 Poliocrania exsul
CAGCTGAACACAGAGCAGAGTGTTTACACTGGACATACTAGGCAGCACCCTGTGGAGCTCAGAATTGATGACTGAGTCAACAGCTCAATATAATCACCTGAGATGCTCTCAGTCAAGTAAGAGAGGGGTTTGGTTTAGTTTTCTCCAAGGCACAGCATCACTTGCTTTCTGGCCTCCCCTACTTTACAGTGTTCAGAAGAGAGTCCAGAAACCTCAAAGCTGGAAACCCTGTGTCACAATAGCTCTACAGTTTCTGTCAACTTCCTCACTCCTTCCCTGTAGCAAAGATAAAATGAAGTACAACTGCTTTTCAATCTCTGGACAGAGTTGTTTACTGCAGGATGAAAGAAAAATAACTGTCAAGTCAGACTCTGGCCCAATATAGCTTTGCAAGAAACAAGTACAAACCTAATTGAAATCACTGGGCTATCCATATTTTAAGTCAGTGGAGAAGAAAATGTAATACATAAACCACAGGTTTCGTAATTTATTAGAGAGAACTCACCACTTCCAAGTGAGTGCTGTATATAGAAATTTGTCTTGGCCACAGTACATTTTACTTGCAGTCAATCCTTTAATTGTTTTGATGTTTAAGGTTTAGCCTGATACAATAAGCTCAGGTAGGGAGATTTTTTTTTAAAAAAACATCTTCACAGATATTAATATGTTTTATGGAATGCAACTGTAAGTAAAAGACTAACACTTTTCAGGATGAGTCAATTTTTAATACATTTTTATTTACTGACTTGCACACACTGACAAAGCTTTATGTTTAAACAATGTGATCCTTCAAAACCAACATCAGACCAAACAACTGATGCAATTTTGGCTGTGCAGAGATGTAGAAGATTTGATGTACAGGTATAGTTTCAGGTTCCTTCTTGTCTCTACTGGCCTAGCTATTCCTTTGGTTTAACAGAGACTAGGCTAAAAAGAGGAAGTAGTTGCAGTAGAACAATCACACACTATTTCATTTTTCTACACCCAAGGAAAAGAACAGGGCCTGATGCAGAGCTCTGTTGCAAAGGCAGCTCTTGTCCTGTGTAACATCAGAAAGCTATTGCTAGCCTGGCAGCTGGCAGGCACTACAAAAAATCATATTCTGCCTCTTCCCAGTTCTCCCCAGTTGCAAATGGATGTGCATACCACCACCAGAGGCATTATGCAAGGTGTGCAGCTCTGTGCATATCACTATTGAGCAATTAATTTATCTATAACTCCTCAGGCTATCAGGATGCCCAATGGGAGGTTATACATTTTCACTTATTATGGAAAAGGTAACCGTAGTTCCAGGACTTTGACCTCAAAGTGATTTCTGTAGGTAATTCTCTGCCTTCAGGTCTTCTCTAGAGAGGGAGATTCATCTATGTAAAAGTTGAATTATAGTGTTTGGATGAAATCTATTAAAAAAAAAAAAAAAAAGAAGGAAAAAAGAAAAAAATAGCAGAAAATTGCCATTTTCTTCCAGATGATCTAAGGGCACTGATTTAAAACCAAAGTCTCCCCTCAAGAAAATCTCAGCTGAAAATGCACTGTGTCAAACTGCAAATGGCAGTTCTGAGCTGCTGAGGCTCTGACACATCTGTTACAGGGATCTCCCCACAAAGCCTCAAATCTCCATAGAATTTTTTAAGCACATTTTCGAATCTAGCTCAGCAGTGCAGGTTGCTGAGCTCATTTGGGAACCGTGTTTGGGAGAGGCTGGGCTGTTCATCCTGCAGCTCCTGCAGGGCATGGAAAAGAGCATCTGCTCTTTTGCAAAGGGGAGCGAAAGCGCAAGGCTGAGATAAACAGGTTTGCTCCTCAGCCTGCAGCATCCTCGGCGCAGCCAGCTGTGGGGCTCTACTCAAACACAAATGGAAGGAATTTTACCAAAATACTTAACACCTCTGTAAATCCACATCTCTTCTACTTTCTCAATAGATAGGCTACATTTTCCGAAGCCATCTAATGGAGCTGGATGCAAATTTCCTTACTGAAGCACCAAATAACACATAGGCACAATATATGTAATATAGCAAAATAGGCCTGTGTACCAAAAATTGAAGATGTAAGATATTTCCAAGCTCTAATACTACTAGATCTCCCCAGCTGTGTAGTGATTTCCAGTTACCCATCACGATTACTAAACTAATACAATTTTTTCATTATCCAAAGTCATAAATTTAAAAATTAAAAAAAAATAAAAAGAAACAAAAACCAAACCAGACTTTAAATCTGAACAATACAGGTTTGATGAGTAAACAGAACAGATACCTCAAGAAACAGTTTCTCATTGCTCATGGAGGATACTTTTGCCTACCCAGTGGTACCTCACCTGCACATCTAAATGTGAATTACCATGATTAAGGAAAAAAAAAAACAACAAAAAAACCCCACAAACAAACCCACAACAAAGTTTAAGATGTGCAGACAAAACATGCATTTGACTTCACTCCCACCCCCAGCATTTACTTATTAATTTTTTTATTGCTGGACTTAATAGCCTTCCTATATATAAGCCAAAGAAACGTTCTGAGGCCTGATAGTGATCTCACTAAAGGACACTGAAACAGTTCATGCTTGTCTAAGGCCAAATTCAAGCCTTCAAAAGCTGCATCTTTCCATGCTGCCTGTGTAGAAGTTAAAGCATAATTTTATTTAGAACACTTTAGACATGCAGTCACATCATTTCCGTTGTTATTAGTTCCCTGACTATAACAGCATTAAATAGCTTTTTACCACATAATCTCTTTTTATTGACTTGGAAAAATAAAGTCTGTCACAATATACTCTTGCACTCCAGAAATCTATAGCATTAAAATTAAAAATAAAAGCCTTATAACCACAACACAGTGAAGCAGAAGCTTATGTTCATGAGTAGTGAGTGACATTAGTAGGTCTACCTTAAAAAATTGGTATTTTAACTGCTGAGAAATACTTTGCACCCTTCTAAACTCATCACTTTTAAGTTTTAAAATATTACAAAGGAACTAAACTGGATTAAGTTAAATCAATATTCTCCTAATAAGAATTCTTTGTAGTTTTAAATTTCTAAGCTTTACATATTTCAGTAGTTCATGTTAAATGGATATTTGACACTTTGCCAGTGAAAGTTTCATTAAATCACTAGTAGGAAAATCATGATTATCTCATATTACCTCAGTGCAGTGATATAATGTGTCTGGCACTTTTAAAGATGAGACAGACAAACGGGAGAAAAGTTTCTATCGCACAAAAATAAACTACAGATATTTATGGCTCCTTAAAATGGAATTATTCAAACATGGCTTATTTGTTTATACTTTTTTTCCTTTATTAGCAAACCGTTACCATTTTTTTTTTTTGCATTTGCATTGAATTTTTGACCTAATATTGTACTAATTGTGTTGCCTATGAGGTGAACTTTGAAGGCCAGCAAAGAGATCTTTTTCCAAAGGCCTAATTTAAACTCTTTTTGAAAGCTCATTCTGTCACCTAAGGCTCATCACCTGCCCCTTGTTTTTGCTGTCCAAGGGCAGTGTACTGGAAACCATCTTGTCTCTGGGCTCCAACTTCTTCATGCACAGGGAAGTGTTGCTACCAAGACTCCTGCAGTTCTCTGGGGATGTTCCTGGCATGTTTATCACAAGGGAAGTTGGAGAGGAGGGATGGCAGCTGAGGAAGTCAAAGACTGAAGTGGGTACCCTTCCAGTATGACTCTAAGCAAAGCATTCTGCCTCCCTGTCCAGCTCAATAAGACATTACAATCACTGTTGTGAAGGTAACTATAGTGAGAATGTACAAGACACAACAAATTTAGATAAAGCTCCTCTGGTTCCTCTCTGCATATGTAAAGAAGATAAATAAGATGAATAGATTCTTGAACACCACACTGCATGACCCCTCTAAAAGGATATCAAATCACTGCACTTTGCTGAATTTCTGTAATAGACAGGTAATATCTGTGCATTCCTTTGGAGGTAGTTGTGAAATAAAGACTGAGCAATGATCAAAATCCATATTTGATGACGGTGTTCACATGAAAATTAATATCACACAAATTTGTAGATATTGCAAGAAAATTAACTGTAAAATAAAAAAAAAATCTCTTTCCATGGAAAAAATAACATTCTCAGTCATTTAACTATGAGCAGGACATAATGAATACCCTGCTTTCCATCAGAAAGTAATAATATCCTGAAATATAAATCCCAATCATGAATAATTGGTCTACAGAAATATACTACAACAGTTTTTATTTAAAGTTATTTTTGTCATGACATTTTGATTCATGAATGAGACAAATAATAAACTAGAGGGATTTGGGGGGGTTGGGGTTTTTTTGCAAACCCCAAAATCTGGAGTGAACATGAAGTGAACTATGTAATCAACTGCTTGGCAGTAAGTCCATGAGACTGGTAGAAGTATAGTAGAAACACAGCAAGATGGCTGGTGTGTTCTTCCAGGAAATGCAACCAATTTAGGTTTGCTTTCATCCTGGTCTTTGCTGATATTATGAGGTACTTCCCGACAGAAAGCTTTTTCCAAAGTTAATCAGAATTTTTTCCCATAAGCTAACACAAGCCAAAGAAGTCAATTTCCAGTCTGCTGTATAGTATCCCCATCTGCATACTCATGGCACCAATAAAGGCCTCTTTGCTAAGCAAGAACTGGGTGAAATTCTGCTAATGGGCATCAACTGTAATGACATTCTAAAAAGAAATAATACTGGTGTTGTTTCAAACACCTAAATCACTTTATAATGTCATATGCACTTAGAACAATGACAGTTGGAGAATACCTCAGCTTTTTAAGACAAAGAGATTGAAGGTTGGCAGTCTCAGAGACTCAAAAACATGGATAAACTTTATTTTCAAGAGGTTTTGTCCTTCACTCTCACTATGAATTTTTTAGACTAATAACTGAAGCTCCAAGATACTGTTGCGTTAAACACATTAAAAAGAGCCATTAATAATGTCAGAATACAGTTATTTCTAACATTTCTCACAGATTTTTATACTTGTGAGTTGAGAATGCCACAAGAAAAGTCAGAGTAAAAAAAATTCTAAAAATACCAGCAAGGTTTTCATGGTTCTTATGCTCACCAATTTATATACAGGCATGATTTTTATATCTTTAATAAGAAAAGGAGAGCAACACTGAAATGTTCATCGATGTATAATAGTTAGGAAATGTATTTCCAGGCTTATTAATACATATAAACCCAATCACTCTTCTAAACAATAAGATTTGAACAGGTGTCTAAATAGGATTACTAATAAGCCAGTCAAGATTATTAGTCACCCTAGCTGTGCAAAAAAATGAGCTTGTAAGCCACAGAGCTGCAAAAAAATTGACACAACACAAAACCTGAGATCCTCAGGAGACTGTTATCCAAATAATCTTACTCTGGAGAAAGCCTCTGCAATAATGTAGCTTGGAGGGGTAACATCAATTTTCCAACAAGTAATTAAGATTTGCATTATTAATGCAATGGATATTCTTGCAAATTATGTCTAAATATATGCAGATGTTTTAAAAACCCCCAACACTGAATGACAGTGCTGTCGTTTTTGAGTCTTTCTAATAAAACTATAGATAACAGCAATGCTGAGCTGACCATCTTGGTAAATTTTAATCATTAGTATTTATAAGCTGAATGCAGCTGCAGACTGTTGTGTAGAACTGGGATGCCTAATTTCCACTCCATGCTCAATAAAATATATCTTTCAGATGAAGCAAAATCTAGTCCATTAAAAAAACCAAGTGTGTTGACTGAAATCTCTTCTGGAACATAATCTGCCTTCACCATGTTATTGGTCTAAGCAAATTAGGAATGGTTCATGTCACTCTCAGTCAATACAGAATGCAAACAGTTCACCCAGTCTAGCATTTACCCACTTTGACCTACTTCAGCCAGATACCAAACTGCTGAGTTAGAAAAACAAGCTCTTAAATCTACCACTGTACCACTGTTTCAGTGGCACTGAAAAGAACTGAAATGTAAGAAGCTTTAACCTCAGTTGAGGCAGAAGGAAAGCTTTTATATGCTTGGAAAATGTGGATTCCGCTCTCGCCTCTCAATTTATCACACCTCTCCCATTTTCAAAGGATGTGCTTGGGCACAGACACAGGGAGCAGGTTTGCTGTCCACTGGAAAGGTAAAAAAAAAGCAGCCTAAATGAGCAGAATTCTAACAAAGCATCTCATATGCTCTATTTCTCAAAACTGAATAAAAGTAAGCAAAGAAGGGTGATGTTGTGGGTAATTGGTTCAGTGTACAAGCGATTTTGATATTTATCCAACTTTTTCCATTCAACTGAAAGAACAAACCCTCTGGAAAGCCTACTTAAAGAACATCAGAATCTTCGCATTCCTTTTGGTCTGTCTAAAGACCAGGCCGAGTTTATCTGGTTACTGAGCCTGAGAGAAGAATCACAAGGTGAATTACATGGCATGTGAATAAACAGCTACATCATAACTGTGTATGTACAGATGTGTCCTGGTAATTAGGGTGTTTCTCTGGTAATCAAATGGAGTATGGTGGCCCATCTGAGCCATTTTCTAGGTGACTGACCAGTCCTCCCTCCAGAGAGGTGAGCTCTCCCCTGAGGTGCAAGGATCCAGAGAAAGCAGGTGGCCTTTCCACACATCAGCCACGCTGTGCAATGAAATATTTTTCTATAAACTAAGCACCACAAAAACTCAAGCCTCACCAAACATCCTTCAGACAAAGAACATTTTGAAGCCATGCAAAATGAGAGTAGATTTTGCATGCGGTTTCTTATTCTCCTGATACAGTCTAAGTACATCGATTTTAATACAAATATATAGTGACAGAGATGAAAGAAAAAAGAGATTAATGACCAGTCTTCCCTCTGAAAGAATGCTCTAACATTTATATTTGTACATGTCTTCAGAGCCTTCAAAACAGAAAGTGCCCCGACTTAAAAAATAATTTATTACTTTGGTAAATAAGATTAATACAAAGAAAAGCAAGGAGATATTGGCTTATATTTTATCTACAGTAACATAAAATGAAGAAGTAAAAGCAACTACATTGGATGTATGGCACAGATAGTATGAAACATCGCAGTTAGAAAAATATCGTAATAAATGCATAAGTATTGCCTGATACAATCTTTCTGCAATAATATTAATATCCATTTCTAAGCACAAAAAATACCCCATTTTATCACTGTTGGAAGAAAATGTCATTGGAAAGCCGCACTATTTGATATGTGCCCAGTTAATCATTGTGTTTGCTAAGCTGAATGAAACTTGGAAAAAGACAATGGAAATGTCATGCTTGAAAAAAACAAACTTTTGCTCCCTACCAGAACAAACATCTTTACCTCAAAGCTAGGAGGAATTTAAATACTTTTCATAAAGCTTTTATCAGGTCTCACTACTGCTGCTTTCTACAGGAGACAGCAAAGCTTTTCTCCTCGCCAACAAGACTCAAGTCTCAAAGATCATGATCCCTACCTTGGAAATTCCAGCCTTGGCTATTGCCCATGGTACTGCCCTGCAATAGTAATGAACAGAGTCCTTGTGGCCACAAATGAATTCATTATCTGTGATAAATTCAGTAATGCCCAAGTTGCATTAACTGACTTTACCACATCCATTTTGGTGTTTTTGCAGAAGCAAAGACCTTTTTGGTTGATGGTCAAAAAAAATAAAGAAGTTTATACAAAGAAATAGTATGTTTTAGTATCTAAAATATCATATTATATGGGATGGAATACTATGTTTCAAGTTACAATGGCAAAAAGACAAAGCAGCTTGTGTGTTTACACAGACCTTCCTCTGACAGGAAATAAATGTAGCAAATGAAGATAAATACTGATTGGCAATGACTGTTTGGAAATCTGAGAGAAGAGCACACTTAGCACTTCAATTAACCACTGCTTTTAGCACATCCTGGGCACAGGTGTAGGTCCCAAGGTTCTACAATATGACAGAAATGTCATGAGATAAAATAGAAATTCCCCTCCAGATCCACACAGTGCTGAGATACTCAGACACGACACACTCCTGGAAAAGAATTGCATTGCTATAAGTTAATCCCCATAGTCATCACTAAAGCTGCATGTTGCTGAGGACCATTATACAACACAACTACCTCCAGCCACTTACTCCAAATACATGAGGAGTTTGTATTATGGACCAGCCTGAGACACTGTTGCTTTCACTTTTAGAAAGAGTGCTAATCACTTTCTTCACAAGAAAGCAAAGTCTGAAGACTTCTATCTAGTGGGAGGATCCACTGAAGAAATAGTTTCATCTTAGGCAGAATGATCTCTACCACAAACAGACAGCACAATGTGAGAAGGATGTTTTTGCTGGCCATATCCCACTGACAGGCACATCACTCACATTGATACCTATGCAGAAAACCACTACATAAATGCTGTCTCTCTGGAAAGATCACACTTTACAAGAAGTACTCCAGCCTTCCAACAACCTCCCAAACTACAGCAGACCACACTAGAGTAAGAAATACAAAGCCTGACTGTTCTGTTTTCCAACTCTCTCAATGTCTCCCTCCTCTACTTCTCCTCCCCATCAAGCTGAGCATGAAAAAATAGGGATCTTGCAGAGGTGCACTACAGGGCTACCAGTGCACCACTGAGCACTTCAAATGCTCTTATGTGCAGGTGAAATAAAAAAAAAAAATCCACCCCACACCTCCCTATACAGAAACAAGTTGAAAATCCAAAATGGCATTTGGTTGGCTAAACACAGGAATCTGAAGCCATTTGGACATCTCACACATGGCAGCCTTGGATACCCATTTATGGCAGCATATTCTCTGCAAAACTATTCCCTCTCTGACCTTTTAGCTCTGGTGCCACAGAAAAGTTTGCAAATCTGTAACTTTTCTAGGCACTGTGAATTCAAGAGGGATGTGGTGCATTGCAATTTTCATCACAACCTACTCCCAACAACTTCCAGAATACCTCGGGGAAAAACAATTACCCTTCTTTGTGTTGTGAAGGTTTACATGCTTTGCACGTGTCCTGAAGCTAACATCCTTCTCTGTTATGCATCTTGCAACCTTTCTTTCTTTTAAGATCTTCTAAGTGATTGATGAAATCTATTAGAACAATTGTTTCTAATCTTTTATGAGCTTGCTTGTGTTACAGAGGTGAAAAAAATCCGAGTCAGAAATCTGGGTTGCCTCTTTTTTTTTAACATTCATGAGGTTTAAATCAATTTCATGTTTTTAGGCAAAAATGTAAAATTTATGCTTGCTGCCTTGGACTAAAGAATAAATATTGGTCTGCCGAATGGGGTGCATGTATCTTTAACTCCAATGTCTGCACAACCTCGACTACTTCCTTATGATTGAGCGAAACTGTTACATTTAGAGATTTCTTCTTCATCAATTATATATCATACACTTCATATTTGCTTGCCTTTTCAGTCCTTTCAGTCTGGAAGTATGTTCTGCCATCATGATGCTCCCCGAGGATCTGCACATGCAGTTTTCCCCGAGCTGAGCAGGGTCTGACGTGTTCCCTGTAAATCAGTGAGCAGATACAATTTTCCTGAGTAGCAAACAAAGTACTGTGCATGGATCAGGTAGCTTTCCAGAAAGCAAAATAAGGAAGTATCTGATGAACTGGGGTGATAGGGTATTTATTTTGTCCCCTTCCCTTTTTTTTTTTTTTTTAACTCTGTACTGTATTTCATTAGACTTTAACAGACTTGATAGGGAAAATTAAAAATATTTTTATTTTGAATGCATTTGTCATGAATGCAGCAGAATGCAAGGCTGTATGCACTAAACAGAGAAAGCATCTACATAGATGTATGAAAGACCCATTTTTAACCTCCTTACAGACTAATCAGTATTGTTCTGTGTCTTAAAACTGCTGCTCACCTGCCATTCAGCCTGGGCTGGCTGATCACGTGTTTGAGTCTGCCAATTCTGCTATGGTCAATATTACCATGAAGCATAAGTTTAAATCCCTGTTTATTCTGGGAATAGCCCAAAGAAAAAAAAAATCCTTCATGCTCTGTCAAATCTTTTTCTCCAGTCAAAATGGATATGGAAAGTACATGAAACCTATTTTAGGGATAAGTTATTCTCATTTCTGATATCTCTTTTTTATTTTACCAATATTCCTATAAGCTGGGTAACTTGCTTTCTTGCCATTATCTGTCCTGAATCATGACTTTCAGTAAACATAACTATCTCAGGCAATATTAAATGTACTCAGTTAAGTCCTATCCTTCTTTTCCTCCAACAACTTAGATTTAAATAACTACAATTTTCCAGACTGAACATTCTAGCAAATGACCTAAACATCATTCACTCAGCAAATTCCGGGACTCACAAACAAAAAACTGGGGAGAAAAAAAGCCCAAGAAAACTAATTTTGTGACATCATCATTGCTATTTAAATATCAATTACTGAGTATGCAATAGTATTTTAATGTAGTGATTTGTATTTTAAAAGCTATTATATACTTTAGGTGGTGTGAGATGTACAAAAGCAGAAGAAGCATTAATGTTTTAATATATGGTCTCCATAGAAGTGATGTCTAAACAGTGTAGGGGGTGTGCAGCACATCACAGAGGAAGGTTGTTTTACAGAGCAACTTTTCCACCACTAAAAGAATTTCTTTGTCAAAAATGAAGGAAGGAATTGTTCCTGGCTACTAATTTGAGTATCAGAAAGTTAAGAAATGATTCACAGAACATTAGCAATTAACCAAACATCAATAATCCAGAATTACTCAGTGTGTTTAAATGCAAATGACTGAGACAAAAAGACCTTTGATAAAACTGGTCCTCAAAATTCTTTTTAATATCTCTTACTTTAGGCGTTGGAGCCTAATGGACTTCAAAAGCAAAATGGTATATTTTTTTTCAGTGTTCTTATAAGGGAAAAGCTTTTATTTTTTTTAGTGAGGACTTGTTATGAAGTTGGAATAACACCATCATGGGTAGACAACCACACAGATTTGCTGTAGCATTTAACAATCTGCATTCAGATGTGGACTGGATTTCTCTCCCAGGAGAAAAGCTGTGGCAGCAACAGTTCCTGTGGCATGGCTACAACAGCAGGTCCACAAAAGCCTGTGAACTTGCCCTTGGCTATGAGGTTACTGAAGAAGGTTCCATCTACTGACCTCGTCTTGCTCTCTGGGGTTCAATATATATTTTGGCAACATCTTTTCAATACCCCATCAGCTGCTTCTGCAGTGCAAGAGAGTGGCCAAGGCTAAAATAACTCTTCTCTGCCCAAGTCAATGAAATAACTTAAGTTACTAGAAGCAATGGACTTCCAAAGTTGTGGGACATTTTAATTCTGTGAATGTAGACACAGCAGGTGCTCAGAAATACAATCCACTCATATATACCTGAAAAAGGATTTAAGTACCTAACACCTCAAAATTCTGAAACTTAAAAGGAAATAAAACCAAATAACACAATTAAAGATGGAGATATAAATATATGGAAAGCACTTATATCTCACCTAGAACATTCACTTACTGATCAGAGCAGAGCTCCAAACAGAAATCCTGGCTCACCACAGGTATTTTAAGGTCACATCCTCTCTGTTCTGCACCAATGCTTTGCTTTAACTTTCCTGGGTATGGAACAACTAAATAACTGATAGAAGGAAATCAGTGAGCTGATAAGCTTCTAAAATTAAAATCACTAGTAAGAGTTTTCTACTGGGAACACTAGGTTGACCTGAGGTGAAAGATAATATCTTGTAGTTTAAAAGGTAAAAAGAAAATAAACTGAGATTTGAAGTTATACGATGCTGTACTACACTGATAAGCCTTCAAGAATTAGCATGAATTAAATACAGGCAAAAATGTTCTTCAACTCCCCGTGGAGCTATTAATGTAGGATTACTGGAGATATACAAGGATACTTCTTATCCATCTTTAATGCAAAATGCCTAAATAAACATGGGTAAACTTCTTATACAAACAGTGTTTTTTCACATGATTCTTCAGAGAGTTATAATGACCAACTCCCCTCAAGAACTTTTCCAACTTTGAAACAATTAGTCTTTTAAGAAGCAGTAACTAATAATCTGCTACTGAAAAAACCATGAAGATGGACTAAGGTAGAACAACTTAGCTTGGGAAGTTTAGGTGTGGTGCATTCATTACAGAATTATAAACAGTCATATCTGTGTCCCTTAAAATCTTCCACATTCAAGGTTAGGAAAGAAAATATATGTCTGTCACTGATGTGAAGTGCTGTTTTTTGAGAGTAATTAGGATATTTTTAGTGAAAAATAAGGATTTCCCCCAAATTGGTTGAACCATAAATTCTGGTGGGCATGTTCATACCCATAACATTTTCCATTAAAAAATAAGTTATCTTTAATAAAACTGGAATTATCTGAATGTTATAGATGAAAAAAACATGGGAGAAACAAAAAGTTTATATAATTTTTTTCCTAAAGTTTTGGGGTTTTTTTTCAGAGATATTTTAGTGTAGCTGTCATTGGACATAACTCTTATCAACATTATGCACTACTGTCTCCTAGACAGAACTATAGTTCTAGGGTTCTGAGTCATTGCATAATTGAAAAAAAAAAGCCCCAAACCAAAAAAACCCAACCAAAACCCAAAAAACTTCTAAATCTGAAGTGAAATACTAAACCAAAATTTCACCATATCTGAAGCACTAAAAAATTCTCTCAAAAAATTACAAGACATTTAATGAAAAGATAGTTTTATTTACATGCTCAGTTTTCTGCTGGAGATGCACATAGATGTCTGATGGTTTTTCTTTTTTTCTGGGAGACTTCTAAGACTTCTAAATTACATATGTCTAATGTGTACTGTTACATTTAACACTTCACACATTTGCTTTTATTATCAAATAAATTCTGTTCTGAATTTTCATGGCTTTGCATTAGAAAGCCATTTGAAAGTCCATCAACTTTTAATATGACTCATTTGCAAAATGAAACATGGAAAGACAAAAGAGAAGGATACACACCCTAAGCTGCCCTATGGACCACACACTAGAAACCACGATGCAAGCCAGTGCTCCAAAGGGCCAAATGATAGTGACTGCATTGCTCTCAAAATCAACTATACACTATTCCTAAGCACAGGGACTTGACTATCTTTAAATAAAGCTTCTATGCCAGTTTGCATGAAAAAATAAGGAAATTTCTCAATATTAAAAAACCCCAATTATTATTAAAAAAAACCACAAGATTTTTTTTTAATAATTGGAACTCTGAATTCATTTAAATAATTAAAGAAGGCAATTAAGCTATCCTTATGGGGAATTAAGTTTATATTTCTCTCTCTACTATATGTTCCTTCCATCTTCCATGAATGATCTTGGTTCCTTCTTCATTTGCCTGGCATCATTATGTCAGGCTCATTGTTATCTGCTGTTTTTCTAGCTGTAACACAAATGAATACACAAGCAGTTCTGAAATAACATCTACTCAGGTCAGACATGGAGGCTTCCAGAAATTCATCAGTTGGCAGATCCCAAAATGTGTGCAGGTAACAAATCCCAGTGGTGTATCAGTACATTTTGATATCTTCAGAAAGGTGTGCATATCCAAAACCACCCTAGGAGCTGATATATTAGCACATTACAGACACGCTGAGGTTCATAATTTAAGCTTAGATAGACATTTGTGCACCCTAGTGGGATTCTTTAATAACAATAAACACAGATCCTAACCCAAATCCCACTAAAATCAACAGAAACATTTGGCCTTGCTCATCTCTTCCCTGCTTACAGTCCAGGAGAACAAATTTTAGTGCAAAAATAAAATAAAAATGACTTTGAAAAATTGCTGGGGAAGCAACAGGATGAGAAGAAAGTGGATTATGAAAAAAAATAACTTGTGTTAATATCCACTTTAGTTCATTATCCCTCTTAGGCTGTGCTAAATTTCCCCAGATAGCATTCAATAGTCTTGTCATACATTTGATGCTTAACGTTCTCCTCATGTCTGCAGCACTCCAGTTCTGAAAGCAACACTTGTCTGAAGTAAACTTAATTGTCACAGCACCAGTATTAATAGCAAGAGGCAAAAATGCTTCAAGGAAGGAAACTTCTGCATTCAAAACCACTCGTGTGGCTGTTTGATTAACAACGGAAGTTACTGAGGGTTGCTGCGAACAGAGTCCCTTCTCTATGGTTCTTATACATCTCAAGGACAAATGAATAGCAACACACCTTTAAAGATCTTCCTCTTCAATAGGGAAGCTTTTGAACCATGATAATTGTTTGTTTCTGCCTTGCAAGAAATGGAAAGACAGTAACTAGGCATTCACAACTGCATGGTTTACCTAATGTCCAAAACTGTATTAGAAATCACTCTGCCCCTTGAGTTACGTGTTCTAATGCCAGGCCATGCATGTGCACTGTATTTGTATATGATGCAGCAAATGTATCTCTGGAAACTGCTCCAGAGAGCTCAAAAAAAAAATCCACAGTAATTCTCAATTTGAAAACATGTACACACATGAAAATACTCCAAATATCCCTATGATGCTTTTTATTCAAGAGTGAATTCCTTTATCTTTAGTGCTACAATGACAAGCTTTCACAAGAGATGCTGAATTTTAGTAAATGCAACTGTTCTAAGGACAGATGTAGTACAGTTGAACTTAAAATAAATTTGAATAATTGCACTAACAGTTACATATTCCTTGCTTTTTTTACTGTCAGGCAGTACATTATTTCTAATCACTGAAATATGAAGACATTGTTCTTGCAATTATTTAAATTTTATCACCCTCATTTCCCTTCTTCTTTTGCAGCCTTGTCTGCATTTGGGATTTATATATTCATAGAGATAACCAGACACCTTTCTTACTGTTGCACACATTGTAGATGGTAGACAGAAATATTGCAAAGCAAAATAAAGAAAAGAATGAAAACAGAAAGAACAAATCTATCTAGTGCTGTTAAATCTGATAGGATTTGGAGTGGCTTATGCTACAAAAATTTCCAGAATGATCATAAGATGCTCTATTTCCAAGACACAACAAACATTTCCAGTGTTAGAACAAACCTTTGCATAGAGTCCCACAGTCTTTTCCATATGGCTGAGATCCTATTAACATTTAAATAATAATAAATAAAATTCACAACTGGAAATGAGATCCCCAGGTGAGGACTGGTCCATAAACAAGGAGGGGTGAACTCAGGGCAGCACAGCTCCATCTGGGGCAGCTGTCCCCTCCTCCGCTGTTTTGCCTGCACTGTTAGTAACTTTATTCACTAACACGATCCCACAGCACTTTTATAAGTGTCCTCAATACTTGCACTTTCTCTGAGCCAAACTTCACCAGCACTGGCAGCTTTCAAATAAGCTAAGCCCACATAAAAAATAAGCAGGTCACAAACCTGCTTTAGCATTAGCTTTTAGCAACAGATAATGCTTGGGATGGCTTCATCTGTTGTTATCCTGAAATAATACCTGCACTGTGCATCAGCAGATTCATCTAAGGATAGAGAGGAAAACAAATGGTGTTCACACACTGTGAAATGAACAATGATGAACAAACCTGTCAGAACACAGCTACAACATACCCATCATACTCAACATGTTAAAGCATAATAAAGTGCACAGTTTCACTGATAAGAGAAAGAAGAGCATATAGAATCTTTCAATATCCAAGCCCGTAAGCTTTCTTCTTTTCTTATATACTTCCTTTACCATAACTCATTTTCTCAGTCCTTTTGTTTCTTCAAAAATCTCCTTTATCATGACCTTTTTACAGTCTATATTGCATTATTTTTCAGGTTACTGAATGCCTTTGTTTAGCTCCCCCAAGAAATTTAATTCCAAACTTTGTAGTCAAAATACAAAGTTAGTAGTTGGATATTTCAATTTTTGCCCTTCCAGAAATTAAGAAACACAACATTTGTCAGTTGGCAAAGAGAGGATACCAATCCACATTTTTTAAACTCTAAATTGTATCAGATTTTTCTGCCCCCCTCTATATTCTGTCTGTGTGCATCTGTGTCTCTGCAGTTGACATAAATACACCTCAGCAATCTGACACACCGTGCTCTTACAGCATATGCTTAGCTCAACACCACTGCAAATAGAAGGAAAAGCTTTATTATCTAGGGGAGCAAACCCCATGTTTCAAAGCAGTGGAAAGGCCTACAATTTACCAGCTATTACTTCCTACATAAAAGCCATTCTGAAGTATGTAGGGTTGGGAGGTGGTATTGGGCGCCACTGTGATACTCTAGGAAGATTACACACACATGAATTCCAAAAGATCAAGGAACTAATCAAAATGTGAACATCATCAGAAACTTAGGTACTCTCCTTCGTATCTGACAACTTTTGCAACAGATGAAAATCATCTGTGAGTGGTTAAGACAGAGCTGATGGGTATTTTGCATTTTCATGCAGAAAATGAAATGCAAATATATCAAACCACACAATTTCATTTTGTTGCTTCCATATTTTGTGTATTTTCCACTTTCATAAACAAAACACTGCAAGCATGCATTTGTGTTATTTGGAAAGAGAGTGGAAGGAATTTTTAATTTTTTAGTGAATTGTTTTTTAAATACCAATACACCCATTCCTTTCTTTTAGACGTATATAACTAGGGTGTTTCTGCTGAGAAGTACATGAGAATTTTCAGTTGTAGAGTTGTTACAGCACCTGAAACTCACAGAAATTTAAGTAGAAAAATAACTGAAGAAAAGGATCACTGCCATGAAAATTACATTTATATATAAAATACAAGGGAATTAATGTAAAATTTTAACAAAATATTTCAGTGACAAATTTAAAATTGCAGAAGCCAAGGTTCAAATATGAGATTTTGCTACTGTATGTGTACTTTAATTCTTTAATTTGTTTCTAGATCACATGTGGAGATTGAGTATAAATATTAAATTTAGATTTTATTCCTGAGCCAATAAGCATAATAGCCTATGGACTCCATGGGAAAAAAAGAAAAAAAGAAAAAGTGAAGTTATTGCCAACGTGTTTCATTTCAGCCGCTTAAAGATTGTAAAATGTATTATATAACACAACAAAATAAAGATTAACGAACTATTCAACTTTGACATTGTTGGGGACAACCTAGAAGGCTGAAGGCTGTCATACTTGGCTTGGGAGGCTCCTGCCTCCTCCTCAGCCCCTCCCATCACCACCTCGGCACAAGGAGAACATTTCACAAGGATGTTTTTCCTTGAAGGACTCAGCCAGCCTTCTCTTCTCAGTAAGCCATCTTTTCTTCCCTTATCTTGTGTAGTACTCCAGCAAGCAGAAATGAAAGGCACTGCTGCTCCCCTACTGCATCACAAAGGCACGAGATGTCCCTGTGAATTCCCACTCGATACACAGGATATGTAAAGCAACAGAAGCAGTGGGGGGTTCCAGAGAAACCACAGAGATGATATAATTAGTGTTGCCTGTAGAGATTTAATCTGTTCATATTAATATTACCTCACTCACTATATGCCTGCACCAGGAATCTCCACCTGAAGCCCCAATGCTTTACCCTTCCCATAATCCATCAATCATTAATGAACCATTCACTAAACAGGGTGCCCTCTGGTATATATTGATGGGTCAGCTGGAGGTTGTATCATAGCACATTCACAAGAGGAAGCACCAGATTCTCTGGAAGCCTCATTTTGGTTCTTGGCAAGCATGCATACTTGAAATTCTGACAGTCTTCTCATAAAATACTTTTATATATGAAGTGTCAGAAAGTTTTGAGTTGATTGATCATAGAAGGTTTAATTTGTTTTCTGACCATGTCTATATTATTTCTCTGAAGTAGAGAGGAGAGAGGAAGAAAGGATGATCTCTGTGCCTTGGGTTTCTGAGCAAGTCTCACATTGCAAATACAAAGTCATGTGCAATGTAGGAAAATACAGCTTTTTATTATAATATATGTACAACATTGAATTGCAACTCAGCTCCTGAGTGTTTTGGTTTGAAAGCTTAATCTAATTCAGAGGCTAGTGTCCTTTTGGTTGCTATTCCCCTAATTCTCACCAGCATTCCAATTAATATTGTGTATCTTTATGTGCTTTCAATTCCAGTTATAATCTACAAATGAAGGAAGAACAGGAACAACAATGTTGCAGTATTTGACATCAGACTAACAGATAAGGTAGGAGGTTATAAAAGTAGTTCCCACAGAGGAAATGAGAACAGTTTAGGTGGTGTCAAAATTTATTTTTCCTACGTCTGAGATGGTGGCTACACATATATGAATACAGTTTATCATTGAGGAGATTCCAGGAGATGCCCTTGAGTAGCGAAATAACCTATGGTTAGTTGTTGAACCTGAGCTAGAGGATGAGGTTCTCCAAGATGTCTGTGGCTGAAGATGACCAAAGATGGTCTTCTGTGGAACCCACAGTGAAACCTCAATGAAAGATGAGTAAAATCATGTACTATTGACGCCAAAAGAGTGAATAGAGAGCTAGGAGGAGGAAAACAAAAGAGAGAGAGATTTTGTTTGCAAAACTACAGTAATACTTCAAACTTTGTCAAAACCTAGAGGTTAATTTTACAATTTGTTATTATGGAAGTAAGTTTTCTTAAGAAGTTTTAAAATAAAGCTTTCATGATCAGCAGGTACAAAAAAACTTGCCAGCATTAATAAAGGACATTAATAGGCACTCGCAACCAAACACTTGAAATAAATCCACAGACCATGATAAAATAAACATTTTCAATTACAACAACTTAATATTTCATTTGTAGCTTCATGCAAGCTATAAGTTGCCAGAGGCTGAACAGCAAACAAATCAGAAGAACAGAAAAAAAAAACAACAAACCAAACAAAAAACAAAACAAAACAAAACAAAACAACAACAACAACAACAAAAAACCAAAACCAAACAACCCGTGACCCAAGGCCCTGACCCAAGAGTTACATTTGAAATAATGGAATTGGTAGAAGACAACTTTTTATCTATTGTCAGAAAAAATGATTGATGTCTCCATGCCTTCATAAAATCATTTATTAGTGTCAACTACCTGTCTCTCATTTCATCCCTGATTTACAAAGAAGACTAGTATCTTGTGTGCAGACAGGAGAGGGAGAAGAGGACTAGTCAAGTCATAGTTTCTTTGGTTTTTAGAGAAAACCAAAAGGCAGAAACTAGTTCTAAGAGTCTTGACCTTGTTGTTAGTGAATCTATAATTAACACTTGTCCAAATGTGAGCTCAGCATGCATTTTCATCTCTTTGCAGAGCATGTAAACCACACTATATAAAGCAATTTGGGTGATTCCATTATTTTCATCATGCCCTTAAAATAACACCTTTTCCTTTTGTTGCATTTCCTCTCTCTTCATCTTGCAGCAGCTGTGTACAACTAAATAATGCCTGACACAGTTGAAAAGCTGGGGGTGGATTGTTGAGCTTTTTTGAACATCTAAATTCTTGTTTTTCTGACAAGCCTGCTAATCCCAAGTGCTGTTTTTAGATACCAAAATTATATGTTAAAGAACAGATTCAGGATTTCCTTTTCAAACCCCCGCAAAGAGAAGATTGCACACCAAAGAGAAAGAAAGAGGGTTCAAAAAGGAAGATCATTTTCATACTGCTTAGTAGTACTTCCTACAGTACATGCATTCCAAGGATGAGAGAAATTGTAGGGCCCTCTGATAATAACATCATGAGGATAACTTTGTTAATGTGTATGTTAATGTCTGCACTTAAGAGGGAGTCATATGGATGGGTGGGCACTGGATCAGTATTGTCTTTATGAGAGGTGCCTGCTCTACTCCATAGAGAAGCACAAGGACCTACAATACACCTTATGTTGTCTTGTTTTGCTTCTTTTCCTGTCACCTGAACCTGCAAAGTGGCAGGCAGGGTTATCCAGTGACCACAGAAGGTCATCAGCCCGGTCAATGTAAAGCACCACCAGGCACAGTAAAGTTCAGCCATTCTGGGACCAGACTAAGCATCCCTCAGATTAAGGGAGGCTTGTGGCATGGGCATCTTACACCCAAAATTCCATTAAGTCTAAGATAAAGTCTTGATTATCACTGCTGGAGTCATCTTCACACAAAAGATTGATATGACAGTGGATTAGGAAGTATGAGCAAATGCAATAAAGAATTACAAGATACTATGCAAATTTATCTTTCCATGCATTATTTTCTGTATTCCAAACTTTTACATAAGCATCAACACAAGGAAACTAAAAGGGATTGTTTTCACCTGAGATAAAAGGTCTTGAGGGTGTAATAAAGGTAAAAATCCCCCATGCTAGCAGCGCTTATTACATAGTTTTTGAGCACTGTGAAGTGGCTCCAGACACAATATTTGAATAAGCAGATTGACAGCTACAAAGTATTGTGGAAACCAAACTTGAAAAGAAATTTAACCTGTCTTCTACCTTATGAGAATGTCATCATGTTGCTTTTGAATTTCATAAAGTCCAGTGTCCAAATGTGCAAATTCTTATTCTGAGCCTCATGCTCAACCTGAATATTTGGGTAGAGATTTCAAATAATTAAATATCTGCACATATTAATGAGTTCATTAAGGGTTTTAAAAATGGAAGTAGATATTTATTTCACTTATCTTTAGGCCACAGTCATCAGAGGCGGACAGGCATTTCTGGAGTGCAGTTCACCCACCTGTTTTGCCAAATACGCTAAAAATGTCTTGTGCTTCCTACTGAGTCCAAAGGGGAATCCAGGATTAAGAGTTTGGTTGTAGGTATCTCTGCTGGAGGTACTGAAGGCAGGAAAGATAGATCTGATCCCAAAAGCCAAAAGTTTGGTGTAAATTTCTGTTTACAAATAGAATAAAGAGGGTGGATTGCAGTAGGAAACAGGTTAAAGTGATAGCTATAGCATTTTTTCTCTATTAGAGAAGAAAGAATGACAAGATGATGACTTTTATTAACATACCTAGATTGCATACAGCAATTGTGATCTTTTGAATAAATATGTACTCAAACACATTCTTTTATTTCACCAATATTTGTACTTAAGATATTTGATATTACATATACCAGAAAACAATGAAGTGGAAAAATATATGTGGTTGGAAATAACCAATATATTTGACCACAAAATCAGGATTTACTCGATGAATTCTTATGGCACAATATGAAATTATTAAAGTGGCAGGGAACAATTCTCAGAGCTTTTAGAAATCTTTCAGACCATGCAATATCTTAAAAGGGATAGCCCAGTCAAGTATTAGATACACTTATTTAATGGTGTTGTGAAAACTGTGTAGACAAATACTAAAATTTTAAGGAATTTTATGCACTCACTGTCTACACATGGTTTAGAATGAGGACATCAACAAATTCTAAAAATAACAAGTCATAGCAGAAATTTAGGAGAAAATTATAAATCACATTGTAAAGTGCAATGTTTGACAAATTTTGAAGCTTGCAAGAGCCCTTTATATAGAGATTCATCTTGTGATGTCTTTTGAAATGGCCTTTTTTGGACTGTTTTTCTTGCAGAAGCACACTGCAAAAATATGAGTCATAAGGTTATTGTTTCAAGCTTTTCTTCAAGAAACAGCCTGTCTTCTGATTGGAATTAGGGAATTAATTTGACCCATAAACTTGAAAGTTCCTATCTCTGGAGTTGCTCTTACAGATAACACTCATAAAAGCAAACTACTTGCAGCTTACAGCAGGTTTTAAAAGTGCCTGCAAACCAGATGCTTTTATGCCTGAAAAATGAAGCCTGCTGCTCACAGCAAACTGATCTGTCAGGCACAACCTAAACCAAGATTATTGCGCCACAAAGTAGGACTATCTGAAAAAGACTTGGGCTTGATTGCGTTTTGAAATACTCTATAAAATCACGCCTTATTAACATGAAAATTATTCAAAATTTATAGGTATATATTTTGAGATACATATTGACTTCATTTTCTCCCAGGCAATACATTATTCTCTTTTTCAAACTTATTTTTATTTTTAGAGAAAGACAGATTGATGTGAGGAATCAGAATTTCATGTTTTGAACAAGTATCATGAAACATAGGAGCAAGCACAAACATTCACAGTTATGCAAGAAAAAAAGATTCTCCAATCTTGGTGTATCATTTCTTTCCAGATAACACTGATTTGCTTCAACTTTTTTTTCAGTCTCTGCTATATATCATCTCTACTGAAAGACATTTTAACAGCTAGTATTAGAACTAAAACAATACTAAACAATTATGCAGATGATTAAACTGAAGAGGAAAGGTCACCATAAATTATGCCTAAAAGGAGACAAATGTGAGAAAAAAATTTAAAAAGTTACAACAAAAAAAGAAACCAACCAAACAAACAAAACAAAACAAAACAACCTGTGAAAAGGATACGGATAAAAATTATAACTGTTAACAAAGAATGAACTCTAAAGAACCTCAGAAGACAGAAAAAATTTTAAAAAGCAGGAAAGGAGAGAAATGTAATTTGATAAGAGGAAAGATGAAGTTATAAAAAAACTTAAATTTGCATTAAACTTTGTGTTCTATTTTTCATATGAGGATGTCTGCCATTGTTCTTCATAGAATAAACTTCTATAGATTCTAAATTACATAAACACAGGGTTTATTATTTACAATAAAACATACTTAACATACTTCTCAGTTGTTTTATGCTTTTTACATGGCCTCCTGGCCAGTTTTGATCAAAAGGAAATAGTACTGATTACTAAAATTGTACTGCAGAGCTCTGTGAATTAGCCAGTAAAGACTGCAGAGCACAGTGGTAAGGAAAATGTTGGTGCTGCAGGACCAAGTTGAAATATCTTTACCTGTGAAGGACAAGATTCTATTGTCTCCTTTTACACTGAGTAGCACCTTTAATGAAGGAAATATTTGTATGGACTCCAGTGGGATTCACAGCTGTGCTTAATATGAAGGGACTGAAAATTGGACCCAGTGACTAATACAATATTAAGAAACCTGGACCCTAAAGACAGCATAAAAATATCTGAGCATACAGATAATTTTGTGTCCACCTAAGGTTTAACAACAGTATCATTCTTTGTAAAATGAGGAAAAATGCACCTATTTATTAAACCAGAACTAACCATAATTTTATCTTATATCTGTACATTTCATATAAAACCTATTACTGTTAACAAGACACCACTGACTTTTGTTGAGCTGAAATATTTGCCGTTGAAAGATAAACCAAAGCAAAATGACAAGTGATGAGACATAAACATTTCCTTGAGTCCAGATCAATCTCTGCTTTTGCCACCTTAAAGTGAGATAGAATCAAACTGCTGATCTCAAAACCAAATAGGGTCAGTGGGACACGGCTCAGCAGAGTGACCTGCAGGGCTGACCATCACTCTGGTTGCAAAAGGCTGAGCCAAGGCTCAAATCCCTGCTCTCGCTTCAGCGGGTTTTGCACCATTACAGAACCACTCTCAGTCTGCCAGCACAAAACCTCAGAGTTTAACACAGATAATTACACCACATAATCCCTCCTTTTGATTTTATGCGCTGTCATAGCTTCATCTGTGAGCTATTTTTGCACCGTTCTTTGCAGCAATGTGCAATTGGGCTCTAGATGAGCCAGCTGAGGTGAAAAAGCAGAACTGCAGAAGTGAGTTGCTCACCCACCTGAAAAGGCAGGTTAGCTCCACAGAAACCACCTCAGCAACATCAATCACAGCCTGCCAAACCAAGATCACATTAACAACTTTCGGAAATCTACAGAAAGGTGCTGGAAAATTAACTTTCTCAGCATTTTTTGGCTTCTTTTTTTACCTGTATGAACTCTAGCACACAAGAAGCCTGAAATATTACTGTTTAGGTAAGAATACACAATTATTAAAAAAAAAAAACAAACACAAACCAAAAACATACTTTCAACCAGTATTAGTTACTTACTATCAAGCTACCTAAAATCTAAATTACTCTATGAGAAACTTAAGGGGTGTGTGCATATCAATCTATTCAGTCTTGTACATACAATAATTTTCTAAAAAGAAATCAATATTAACTTCCTTTATGCAATAAATAATTGTTATCTATGTCTCTGGAAAACCTTGTTTTCATTTAACCTCTGATTTATAAAGAGTAATAAAATGTTGATCTCCTAAAAAAGTGTAATTTTAGGAGATTTAAACTGCATGCAGCTATACTTTTCAAGACATTGACAGGGAAAAAATCCACCTTGTTTTTTAACTTACTGTTGATACTGTATGTTGGAGTTAATCTTACTTTACACAAGCCACAAACTTAATAATAGATCCCAGAAATTTAAAACACATCATCATCATTAATCATGCAGCACTACAGCTATTAAATCACTTCTGTACACATGAGTGAGACTAAACAAGCAATATCTTGTTTTATTATTTCATGTTATTCAAAAGAAATTAGTTTCCATACTATAAAGGAAAATTATTCATACAACCTAGGGAATGCAAACCATGCATTGACCATCCTTTGGTGAGGTGTTTCAGTTTTTTGGCTCTGTTGAGATGAGTATCAATCTCCTCAGGAGTTTAGCCAATAGGATGGACAATTTTATTGCCAGCAAGATATATCTAAGTTCTAACCATGAAATTATAATAATCCATCCTTTTTGGGACACTGAAGTACTCTGATGAGCAGAAAATGGGATAAGAGAACGTGCTCAAGCAAATATCCCAGTGCAATGCCACGATGGAATTGGAAATGGAAGACCCAAGACCATTCCCTCACAAGCTCCTTGGAAAGTACACTTGCTTTTGCTGTCATTCAGCATTCTGGTAGTAGGACTGCTTCTCCTAGGATTTAATTAAGTTACTAGTAGCAGGCACAGATCACAAAGGTGCTAAGGATGTTGATATTTTAAGCTTTCACTCGAGGAGCTTCCATCTCAAACCAAGCATTTCAGATAGATTATTTAAAACTTATTACAATGAGTGGAAAGGGGAAAAACTCCCTTTCCAATCTACATAATTTCCAGGAAGAGAACTGTTGCTTTTGCCCCATCCTCACAAATACCAAAACCCAGACAGAATCACAAGTACCAGCATCTACACTATTTATTGCCCTTTTGAACAAAGGAAGGCTGCAGCCCATGTGCACACAGAGCCAGCAGCTTTAATGCCATCCCCTTCCTGAAGCTTCAGAGGAGGAAATGTTTATACACAATACCAATGAAATTTCACACTTTTTTCATTTAATACTCTTACCTTAGAAATAAAGACTTGAAAAGGGCTGGTAAGCTTTTCTTACTATTTTTTTTCCTCTCAGATTAAAACTTTCCTTTTATTCCCATTGAGGTTCATATTATTTTTAGTCCCACCATTTTCCATGAGCATGTTATACTTCCCGTTCCTACTGTGCTTTGCAAAACTGAAGCTAAAACCAATAAATAAAGATTTCACTTCATCCTCTTTGATGTCAGCCTTCTAATCTTACAGCAGCAACACAAGACACAGTAAGCAACATCCATTTGCAGAGCTGTAGAATAACTGCATCGATCTACTAGTAAAAAAAAAATCCTGCTAAGTCAATCTTCCTGTAGAAAAAAACCTACAGAGAGAAACCCCAAGAGATCATAAATTTACGACCTCATTTAAAATTACGGAATTTATAATCGGCTTGCCATTTATTTAGTGAGAGGACTTTTAAGAAAAATGCTCAGATTGATTGTTTTTCCATTACTGAAACACAAATGTCAACTATGAAAACAAATACACTCTATATTATCTACAATAATATATAGATTGAAAATAATCATGCAGATTGCAAATTGTACACTAGACTATTAATATGAAAAGGTATCTCAAATTTCTGTACTTACTCGAACTGATAGGCGCTCTTTTAAAGCTCAAAAAGATGTAGAGATCAGGAAAGTTTCCTATTGAATGCTTCTTAGTTTAAGAAAGCAAGATTATATATGGAGCAAACTGACAAAATTCAGTTATTAAAGGGATGAAAATCCTTTGGGGCTTGTTCCAGATCTGGATAATGTCCTTGACTGCAGTGCGTGTGGTGGAACCAACTAAGGTATA
>JAWWLZ010000001.1:10572171-10614036 GCA_035041345.1 Poliocrania exsul
CCCTCCTCCTTATCAGCCAGCAGCAGTTGAGCTCCTTGCTGCCTCTGGCTGATAGCTAAGACTCACAGGGCTTTCTACAGATCTGAATTGCTCACTTTTGATTTTACTGTAACAACAATTCTCCCTTGTCCTGTCACTAAATGCCCTTGCAAAACGTCCCTCTCCATCTTTCTTGTAGAATCCTTTCAGGTACTAATAGATCACAACTGGGTCATATTGAAGCTTTTTCTTCTCCAAGTTGAACAATCTAAATTCGCAATCTTTCCTCAAAGCAGAGGTGCTCCATCCCTCTAACCACCTTGGTGGCCTAATCTGGACTCACTCCAACAGGTCCATGTTCTTCCTGTGCTGGGACCCCAGACCTGGAGGCAGCACTGCAGGTGGGGTCTCACCAGAGCAGAACAGAGGAGCAGAATCTCCTCCCTCCCCTGCTGCCCACACTGCTTTGGATGCAGCTCAGGACAAGGGTGTTCTGGGCTCCAAGTTCACATGGCCAGGTTTGGATTGATAAGTCTTTTCATGAGAAGTTAGGTATGCTGTATCATTTCCAAATAATACATGGAATATATTGAATTTTTTACTCTCCTATTAACTTGAGAAGTATAGTTGCACTTTTGAAAGTAATGACACAAGCTTTCACCAACCTATAGGAAATATCCACATATAAACAGATCTAAAAGCATAAGTGTATAAAAATACGTAAGAGTTTCATTACCAAAGATTTTCATATTTGCAACATGAAGTACCTGGAATTTCACAAAAAAAACCCCAAACAAAACATGATTTGCAAGCAGTGGTAAATATTTGCAAAAAATTGTGCTGAAATGCTAGTGTCATTCTTTACCCTTTAATCTTTTTCCTAAAGCATTAAAGAAATACAGAGCTGATATTACAGCTTGCTGTCGTGCAGGAAATCTTTCGCTTAAGTAAACACAGAAATGCTGTACTTCAGTATAAGGTCATCCACTCTATAACAAAAATACAGTCCTGTTTTTTCTTTCATTAAAAACACTTTCAGCTTATCCTACCACTTGAATTTGCAATAATTATGTTTCCTTACTTGCTGTAAGAGGTAACTGCTGTGTATAAACATTCCTTTACTGAGTAAAAGTGTGTTAAGACCTATTATCTCCTCAGGAATCATGCCAAAATATGAGCTTCTGGACTCTAGCAGTTTTGATGCTATGCCAAAATAATTAAAAATATTGTACAATATTTAGTGGCAAAAACCCAAAAGGCTGTGGGTTAGGAGATGTAGGTCCTCATGAAGAGAAGAGGGGGGATTTAAAACTCACAGTGGGTCTAGTTTGTGTCATTAGCAGACACCCAGTTGGACACACCTGTAGTCTAGTGATCTCCCAGTTCCCAATAAATATTTCAGATTAAGGAGTATTTGGCCTAGCTGCAGGGCTCAGTTCTGAATTTGGCTGATTCTCCCTGCCATGGGAAAGAAGGCCACAGGAAATCTCAGCCTCCAAGGACCTTGGGTCTCTGTCCTATTCCATCTCCTCAATGGAGGGAAGCCTAACTCTCCATAGCTTATTTCTACTAGTTGTTCTTTCTCTCAAGACTTCAAGAAAGATGGAGAACCCTCTGGATCTGGAGATACATTAGAGGCAAATTAGACCAGCCCAGTAGAACTGGCAATTGGAAATCACAGTTCCTTTCTCATTGTTCCGACAAAACCTGTCCAAGAGCAGCTCTTTTCTCTTACCTGTCTCACTCTCCCTAAACCCCCAGCTCCCTCCCTCCTCAAAAATCCAATCAAGCTGCAATCCCAGCCTTTATCACCTTCCCAACCTCAGAAACATTTTGATAAAATAGTCCTCATTTGGACCATTCAAGATGACCTAACACATAAGCCACCAGTCTACAGGCAGCATCTTTGACATCCAGTTGGATGTTTCCCAGCTGGGGAAAGAGGTGCAGAAATGAGGGAAGACAGTGCCTGGAAGCCCATCCCACCTTCTCCAGCTTCCATAGTCTGTAACTCAATTATCTGTTTCCCTTGCAGTCAAAATACACTAGGAAATTTATAATTCCAAACGAAATGGAGCAGTGTAAAAAATGCATCCTCCCCCTCCCTCCCTCAAAAGAACAACATTTCTCTAATAAGCACATTATTTAGTAACTAACTCTGTCCTCTTATGTGCTTATATAATTTATAGTTCACAAGTTTCATTTTTTCCCTTTTGTTTTTTAACTAAGACTGAAGATCTTTGCTACAAATGATAGATGGGAAAATCCTCAGTCCACTCATTTTTCTTAAATTCTTTTGAAAGACTATGAATGATATATTTCTTATTCTTCTTTAATTACATGAATTAAGACTTCAGTATTGTACATTGTCACTGAAAACCTTTTGAGGGTCTGGCATCTTTTATCTCCATTATTCAGTGAATCTATCTTTTGAAAAATAAAGAATTATGCAAAGCTACTAAACCAACAGTCATAGCCCTTTTTATTTATTTGAGAACCAAGTACTTTCTGCCTATCCAAAGTACTTTTCTTTCCCCTATTGTTTGATATCAATCCCTAGCAGAGTTGATACTCGAGGCAGAGATTTTCAAAATGCTGCCTAAGGGATTTAAATGAGGATTATTTTTCTAAGTCTTCATTTTCTTCTTTCAATGAGCACCCTCAGCCCCTACCCAGATATATTTTCTATTCTGCATTAACAGATTAGATTTCAAATTCCCTCTGCATTAAAAACAAAATGATAGTACATCTCAATTCAGACTATCAAAGTTTTAGAACTACAGAAGTTAGGGGGAAGCAATGCAACATCTGTAATTCCCCTTAACCCCTGCCATGTCCCCTCTCCTACCTTCCAGGCAACTAACAACAGCACAAGAGGAAATGTGCTCAAGCTGCACTAGGGGAGGTGCAGGTTGGACATCAGGATTTCTCTGTGGAAAGGGTTGTCAAGCATTGAAAAGGGCTGCCTGGAGACTTGAGGGAATCATCATCCCTTGAGATGTCCAAGAAATGACTGGACATCATGGTCAGTGCCATGATCTAGTTGACAGAGTGCTGGTCAGTCACAGGTTAGACTAGATCTTGGATGCTTTTTCCCAGGCTAAATGATAATGATTTTATAACCCTCACATCCTTCAGTTGTATTTACTGAGAAAAGCACACAAGCATATGCTTAATTTTAAGCACAAATTCACAGGTGTCTTAAAAACAAACAAAAAAAAAAAAGATGGTTTCTTGATTTGGTGCCCAAAGAAAATATTTGCAATATGCAGACACATAAAGATGAGTGCAAAGTGGGGTTTCGTTGGTGAACCCGGTCATTCCTCTGATTGAGATCAATCAGAATTATTCATCTATATACTTTTGAAAATTGCACCCATTTACCACTTTGGGCACTTAAATAACTTAAGGGAAATGGACTCTTTCCAGTAATTTCAGTCATTGAAAGTACTCAGCATTAAAAGGCATTCTTTGGCTGTTATAATTCTTCCAAATGCTCTACTAATGGTTTTGGTTATGACTATGGTCCTTGTCCAGAAAAGAGCTAGAGAGGCTGCAGTTGAGTTACCTTAAGAAGGTGGCTTTCTGACCCATTTTTATTTGTCTATTTAAAACAGGCTGCAAAAATATCTTTATTTTTAATATATTTTATAGGTCTAACATAGCAGCTTATTTTCCACCAATCCTAAATAATTCCAGCACTTCTCAGTGTGTCAACCATACAGAACAAACTCATTTTTAGGCAGATATTTCCTTTGTGTCAGGTGGATGTGAACATGGAGAAGACTCTTATCTGAAGTGCTCCATAAAATTCCCAAAATGTTGACAATGTCCCAGGGGTAAGGAAGCAATCTCATTGTAGGAATGAGTAGAATCCTGATAGAAAAGCAAGTTGTGACTGCTCCAAGTTGCCATTTTCAGTGGAATCTCAGGGATGATATTGCCTTTCTTTCAGAGACAGTTTGAGAGGAAATCACTTTGTTAATGAGCTGGTTAATAATTTGCAAGCACTGATGCAAACTGCTTTTTGGCACTTTTGCCATTGCTTATGAAGTGACTAAATATGAATTTTTGTCTGCTATACTGATAGCTGTACAACATCCTAGTTTTATTTCCAAAATTTGCAGAAAAATCATGGTGAATCTTGTCCTGCTAGGGGGAAACTGTATTTCCTAAAGGGAATTACATAAAACAATGTAATTTCAAAGTAAGGGGATTTATTTTGGTTTTGCATGTGTCTGATTCATAGCTTTCACATTAATAAGGCCCTAGATTAATTATAGAAACTATTAATTTGATCAATTAAGTGAAAAGGAAAAAAAAAATTGAGAAAAGGGGGTAGAGATTTCAGAAAGGGCTGTCTTCCATAGTCACAGAACTTTGGAAGGAAGAGAAAAAAAATATGATCCATGAGAGGGAAAAATCACAGCAGATTGTAATGTATACTGTTATTAGTATGACATTTACTGGCATTTCACTCATATTTGAATTCTTCACCATTTGCCCTTGCCCTCTCCTATAAGAAGGACTGCCAGTCCTACTACTGCAATTTTCTATCTTTGGAATGCGCAATTATATTTTGACACACATCCCTGATCCTTTTAATTATTATTATTTTTTCTAATTGGATGAATTTCTAATATAACCTAAAACTAATGGTTTATAACTGAGCAAAGTCTGAAGCTGATTGGATAGCATAAGCGATCAATAATTTTAATAATCTTGGCTACATTTGCATGCCACTATTTTATACAGTTAAATATAAAATGAAAGAAATCAAATCCAGAAATCTCAGTCAATTACTGAAGCAGATTATCTGTTTTCAAAGAGAATGGGCCAGATGCTGAGCTAATTTAAATCAGCTCAGCTCAGTGATATTTACATCAAGTCAAGAGTCTGACTCAGTATTTTAAATCCCTTTATCTCCAGTATATAAAATACATAGAGTGCTTTGTGGAAAAAAACCCAACTACTCTTATGTGATGGCCAATTACATGAAAGGTTGTAGTATGTAACAAGGTATACAACATTATAACAGGAAAGAAAATCTGGTTCCTTATTTTTATCATTTACAGGCTGAAATAAATATTACTATACATACCTTATCAACCCTCATTTTAAGGCCATTTACCATCAAGGTGCAAAGTACAAGTTTATCATGAATTGCTAGATTTTTAAACATGATTTCTGAAATGTACATTCTTGTAAGACGAAGTGTTAAAGAAAACACTAAAACCTTCATGGAAATATTTAAGAGTTCTCCTTAAAAGCCTAATTGCTCCCTTTGGAGACATAATCTATTGAGTAAATACTTATTTATAGACTTTTTAATTGGTAGATTACGTTAACAGATATTAGGATATATTCTGAAGGCATACATATTGACCTTGTGGAGTCCAATGCCTCCTTATATTTAGCACATTTACTGGCAGAAAATTCTATAGTTCTAATTATTAGTGAAATTGATTTTTACAACTTCTGCAAGATTGAGTTCACATATATTTAAAGGAAATATTGGCAAACTGTGTCTTTTCCCTAATAAACCATTAGAGAGAGTAGCATTTCAGTCCTATTTTCAGCAGTCTCTAAGCAGCCAGAAACCCAGCTCTTTATTTTATGCTCAATCTCTGAATTAAAGCACAATAGTAATAAAAATGTGTATTAGCATTCAAATTCAGCCTTTTGGAGTAAGCTCAGGAGGGAGATGTCATTTTAAAGGAGGGCAGTGGGAGCCTGGAGCTAACACTGCAGACCCACTGCATGAAGTGCAGACAACTCCTCCACCATTTAAAACCTGCTCATAAATGAAGAAGAACAGATAATGACAAAGAATCATGGAAGACAGAGACAGGATAAGAAGGGGGGAGCTGAGGGGGCCCAACCACCAAAAACCTCAGAATGTAAGTGAGAGGATCAAAGGGCATAGTCTGGGATGGAAAATAGACTTGTTTTTTCCCCTCTTGCAGTGTGTTTCCATGGGGTTATGCTTTTTGCAGATGCTACATCAACTATTTTCCATTTGGGAAGCCCTGTTAGTAATTAATTGTACTTTGGTGAAGAACAACAAGGGCACTGGCAATGAAGAGCCATTATAGGGAAGATCTTTTCATTACTGTGCTGTAAGAGACAGAACAACTTGGCAGATCACCTAATATCTGTATTTCTCAGATCTCTATGTAGTTACTAGACAAAACTCTTCCATAGCAAAAGGGCTGTGAAGTTAAATTTACTTTGGCAGAGGAGGGAAATAAAAAGATTATATCAGTAAGTACTGGGAAGGGCAGACTCCCCTGTCAGTAGGACGAGCAAAAAATATGAGATGAGTCTGGACAGTAGGTTCTATCAAAGCTGGTAGAAAAGTTTGCAGACTGGCACTTTTTGCTCCCTTTCAACAAAGCTAAATTTATAAAAGGCATGGTCAGATTCCACCAGCAGGTGGGAGTCAAAAATTAAAGCCCTGATCCCCAGCTTAGTCTTCCCTTTGTAGTAGTAAGCACAGGCGGTAGAGGTTATTGAACTGGATAAAAAGACAAATGTGTTGCTTCCTCCCTGACACACTTAGTGTTATGCATCACTGTCAAAAAGCCTGAATAAAAGACCTTGTCTTGGTAGTATAAATCCCCTGTGTCTGAACCGCTCTCATGAAATTCTTCAGTGCAACCCTCATGTGGAAAGTTACTATATGAAAGAAAGACGTGTGGTTACGCAGCAGCCCCTGCTATTGCCAGCAACCTTGACAATCAGCTGGGCTTGCCGACAGAGGCAGCAGCTGCACTTCAGAACACTTTCTGTAAAGGAGAAATAGTGGAAATAGTACATAAGGAAGAAGCAGGATGAGAAGGCACAGTAACTAAGACACTGTTTACTCATGCAGCCACCAGTTCAAGGCAGGATTCTTGAGGCTGCCATGATTGTTCCTGAGCTGAGTGGCTTTGTGCTCACATCCAAACCATGGTCATTCCCACAGCCTCATTTTTCTCTTCTCATTCTAAGCACAAGGTAAAGAGCAAATAAAAAATCATCAAGACAACTTTGGGGTTTGCATATTGCTTTCTTCTTGGGCCTTTACTACTTTCTGAATGGAAGAAGGCAAATGGAAGGCTCTTACTGCCAGATTTCACAGCTGCTGGCATTTGGAGCCAGGAAAAGTAGCTAACATTCCTAAAGCCTGAGCAATGATTTAATCAGATGATGGAAATGCCTCCCTCCATTTTTCTTTTCCTCCTGAGGTGAACCTGTCATTTTTTGAGTTACAAAACCTACATATAAAGTCCTTTAGAGCTTCAGATATTGCATATGTAACTTTTATATGACACACACACACATATATATATGCCATACATGTCACACATTATTTTTCCACATACCAAAGTTAGATACAAGTAGGCAACCTATAAAAGCTAAGTTTTACTCACAGATGGATATAGTTTCTATGAACTGATGGGATAATTAGTCTTATAAAGACACATTCCCAAGGTAGCCACATCTTCCACCGAGCCCATATAAGAGACTTTACAGAATTCAACAACTGGTTGCTTATGAGGTGATAAAAAAAAAAGATATCCAGAGAGGAAAAAATGTGAATATGCAGAGCAAAGATTTGCAATTAAAATGGCAGAAGAGGGGTTAGAGGTAGATAAGATGGATCTTAAAGTGAAGATTTCATTTCCATCTGTTCCCAAGTAATATTTTTCCATTAACTTTGCTGATGCTACAAGCTTCTGTTATTTTTTTCTGACTTTAAGTCATTTCTTTGGGTCTTTCTTCCTAGGTCTACTTATAAAACCTTTTGGGTTTTGATAAACACTCCTTAATGTGGTGCTTACAAGATGCTATTAGCTAGCTAAGAACTTCTGGAAAGAGAACATTAACAGAAACAAAGAAATAGGACCAATCCATAGCTAGAACAATGATATGTTAAAAAAACCCCACAATTAGTTGAGCACAAGCATGGATATACACCACTGGAGGAATGAAAAGAATACTTTATGGCATGAAGTTGTTTTCCACTGTTTAATGTTCCTGTAGCTGTACAGCCCCAACCCATCATTACAGAACCTTTAACTCTAATACTGTGTCTTTTTTACTTTCTTTCTGAAAATTATGAGAAAAGGCACCCACATGTTTTTTTCCAAATGCCAGTAGATAGTAGATTGCACACAAAATTTTTTAAAAAACCCAACCAAACAAGCAAACACACCCCTCCCAAAAAAAAAAACCAAACAAAAAACCCAAATGCCCAAACAAACAAACAAAGACAATTAGGAGTTGGAGGGGTTTTTTAACATCAAGACTGCACTGCTTGGGTTATCCTTTTGACTGTTTCCCCCTCCATTCTTTGTCAAGCTTGTTTCTACGTTTTACAAAACGTTTGATGCAAAAATTTGCTTCTTTTAATGTTATAAGGGACCAAGTACAGTTACCTAAAGATTCACATACTTGTTACAGTTCAAAAGTAATTGCTAAGAGCCAAAATAATTTTTAAGTCGTATCGTACTTTCTCAATCTACATTCTAGTGTACATGGATATGCAATTGCCTTTAAACACTAGTCAGAATCCAACAACATGAAAATTTTAAATCAATAGATACTTTTTTTTTTTAAGAATTCAAGATTACTTTAAAAACCTCTGTTTTACTCTGGAATGCTGTCTCAAGTTTTGGACTAAACAGTACAAGACAGACATGGAGCTTCTGGAGTGGGTCCAGCAGAGGACAACAAAGATGATAAAAGGACTTGAGCATCTCTCTTACAAGGAAAGGATGAGGGAGCTGGGCCTGTTCAGCCTCAGGAAGAAATGACTGGGATCAGTGTCTATCAGTGACTGCAAGGAGGGTGTCAAGAAGATGGACCAGGCTCTGCTCGGTGACGCCCAGCAATGGGACAAGAAACAATGGGCAGAAACTGATGCACAGGAAGTTCCAATTGCACATGTGGAAGAACTTCATTTCTGTGCAGTGACTGAGCACTGAAACAGGTTGCCCAGAGGGTGTGTGGAGTCTCCTCACTGGAGATATTCCAGAACAGTGAGACCTACTTTAGTCCCTTCCAACCTGACCCATTCTGTGATATTTCTATACATCTTACTTCCTAGTGATTATTGAAACAGAAAAAAAAAATAAGCTCATCCTTTCAGGTGCTGAATAGAGAAGAAAATACATGTTTTTAATATTAAAAGTGATGTAGCATTTCTATACTGATCGCCCTGAACTTCTAGTCCTTAGGTTTTCTCCTCTCTCACTTCAGTTTTGGAGGAAGGATATAGACAAGGTCCATGGGGAAAAAAAAAAGCAGTCCTTCTCCTACCAATTAAAAGGAAACAAAGTACACTGTTTGTTTAAGGATGGTGCATTCCACACTTTCTAGAAAGAGAGAATCCCCTGAGGATCATGCATCCATTTTTTATAGTTTTCTGATGAATGAGTGATACAGTGGTATAAAACATCAGCAAAAATTCCTCCCACTGATGTACTTCCTCTGACAAGTCACAGTTGTTGCACAAACATTTCCTCCTCATCCCTCAGTGCTTATATCTGCTATTTTCTGATATTCTGTTTGCAAAAGAGGAGGAAAAAAAAAAGGAACAAAGGAAAACAAACAGGAGTGCCAGACGGGAAAAGACAACACTTTTAAAAGTAGTAATTAACATAACATTTCTTGCTGCTTCACTGTCTGTGCTGTTTCCAGCAGGCACTGCTGAAAGGCTCTGAGCACTTGGGCCTGCTGCTGCCCCATCAGACGTGATAGAGCTGCTTCAATATGATAAATTCTTTCAAAGGCAAGTATATAAAAAGCTTTGATTCAATATACACTGAAACTTGTTATAAGTAACGAATGATTTAGATGGAACACATTTAGCACTGTCTCAGAACGAACATTTATTACAAACATACCACAACATCTAAAGCAGTGGCAGATAGCACACCATCAATCAGAGCAGACCACCAAAACAAATTGTGCCTCATAAACTACTTTAATATGTCACAGAGCTTCCAAATATACATCACTGTTCCATTTGTTACAAAGCCTAGGCTATTTTTTCACTGACAAGTCAATGACATTTGGTATTTTCATTTATGTGTGATATCACAATGAATCTAAGGACTCCATTCACCCAAAATTAGGTTCCTGTGAGCACTGGCCTTTAATGCTCCTCAGGCTTACACAGCTCAGCACACATGGATCTTGGCAATGATGCCCGTCTACAAGACCCCATTTGCCAATGTACTTCGTATACTCTAAGCAGCATCTTGCTAACTATTTCCAGTACTCAAGCTGCAGTTCCCTCTATACCCATGCAAAATTTATAGCCCATACTGATAAGAGAAGGCAGCAGCACAGTAGCAGTTTTAAAGGGCATGTGTTACACGCTGCAGAACAGATTTTTCAAGTTATTTTGAAGAAGTGATTGAGAAAGGTGCTTCTACTTCTTCTCTTTCAATATCAGCAGAAATGCCTATAAAATAATTCTGCAATGGAACAGCAAAAAATAACTCTATATATTTGGTCTGACAGCCTGCACTGGCTTAAAGCTTCTGCATTTTTCTTTAAGGTCTTTACTAGGGCATATCTGATATAAAAAACCAAAGTTTCTTTTCCAGTGTGGAGCTTAATCAAACACAGTGCAAACCACCAAAAATGAACACTTCATCCTCCGTCTCAATGCCCTTCAAGACAAGTTCTGCTTAAGAAAAATATCTGAATGCTGCAAATGCACTCAAAGTTAAGAGCATACATGGATTTCAACCAGTTGTTAAGAAACGTGTGTCAGAACGAAATTGGGCCAAGTGGAGGATTAAGAAATTAAGAGTCTTGTTGTTTAATAGGCTTCCAAAAATCCATAATGCATTTCCTAGTCAGACATCTCTCCTTGTCCCTCAAACAGGACTGGAAAGCATATAGTTCACATTGCATGATGCAAACGGTCTTAAGGGATTTCCATTCGCATTCCGTAAATTCAGGACACTGGAATAGTGAGCTATATGATCTGATTTAAAACATAACTCTTCACATATTCTTTACCTGCTGTTTCTCCTGGACCAAGTGGTGCAACTCTCAGAAATTTTAAGGAAGTTTGAATTTTTATCTGATTTTTTAGTCCTGTTTGAAAGTCAGTGATACTCCTGGTCAATTCATTTTTAAGTATCAAATGTTACTATTTAAGCCCTATAATGTGTCATTGATCTGCATGTTAAGTGCTCACTGAAATCAATGACCTGTTTAGTGTAAAAAAAACCCAAACAACAGTGGTAGGGTATAATCCTAAATAAGCATTCTACACACAAAACTCTGCTAAGCCACCTTGATTTTCACGTGTGGCTATTCAAGACAGAATATTTATTATTACAATACTAGTAAAAAGAAGAGAAGCAAATCGATAAAATTAATGGCAAGTGCGGCAGCATTCAGGGTTTGAATAACATAATTAATTAATCAAAGCATTCCTAACACTTTTAGGAGATATTATAGGAATAAATAAAAAAGATGAGCAATTATGATTTTCCTAAGTTCTGTATATCCTAGATTTTTGCCAAAGCCATCACAAAGCATTAACTAGCTGACATCTATTATGAAGACTGAATAATTCTATGTCATGTTGAGATCCAAGAAAACACTCATCTGCAATATGACACACCATCATGAGAATTTTGGGTTGTAAAGCCTGAAAGAACCATAGATGGACAAACAGATAAAGAATCTGTCTGTTCAGATTGCATTTTATGGTCACTGCCAGCTATGTGAACATTTACTGAAAGCATTCCCAGTGGTTGGCCCAAGCAATTCTCCTTTCACAATCAACTTGGAGCTGAACTGCAAACCACTCAGCAGACAGTGGGAGTACATACAGCCCTGGTTCAAAAAGAACATAATATGTCATGACTTAATAGTGTTTGATTTCTCCCTAGTGGATTTTAAGGCTAGAGAGTTGACCTCCTTCCTCCCTTAGTGCTTGACTCTTGACATCTCAATATTCTTTCTTGATTAACCAAACCTCATCCTCCACCTTATTCCTTAAACTAGGTTTTCAGAGTAGTCTTATTGCTTGGGGGGAAAAAAAGAATAAAAAAAGAGAGAAAGAAAGACTTGGGCAAGGTAGCTACATAGAACATTTAGTGAGATAGGGGGCTAAAATCCCACACCAGGCTTGGCAGCTGTGATAATGATGTATAATTTAATTGAAGCTATATTGTGATCCTCAAAAGGACTTCAGACCTTTTCCCGTGTTTATATATTATTCAGGCTAATGGCAACCCTGAAACAGAAAAAGCTTCTTATCTCTTAAAACTTTTATTGCAGAGAGTTCAGAATGCACAAAGCTGAGTGCTGGTCTGTGTGCCTTAATACAAAGTGAAAGGAGGCCATTTCCAGCCCGTTTTACCGTGGCTGTCTTGGCAAAAAGACAGATGGGATTGGATGCCTTAGAAATCAGGGATGCAATGCTATGCATGGGAAATTTAAGGGGTTTAGTTAATACAGAACTTAAAATATCTTAGCTGTCTCTGGCCATTATTTGTTTTTGCTTTTTTTCAATACAAGTTCATAGAAAAAGTATAAATCCCATTAGACAAGACAAAATCTATAGTAATCAATACAAATGGCACCTCCTTTGCATTTTGTGCAAGTTAAATGACAGATCTTGCTGCACATTTAACGCTGTTACAAAAGCCTGTGTCTGCAAGGTTTTTGAAAACTAACAAGATAATTTACAGAAGGATGACAAGTGGCCTGTTAGCAGCTGTGTGGTCTGGTGCAAATTCATCCTGCAGACCAAACAGCAAAAAGGATCAAACTTCAAGCTGGTCTTCAGTCTATGCCAAATTTAAATGTGCAGAGGAATAAATCAGCAGTCTTCATAGGAAGGTTTTTGTTTCCAGACATTGTTTGTACCATGATGCAAAATTGGAACTCAACATAAAATGATACACATGCACACACCCATATGAAAAAATAATACAAATATAATTCAATAACATAACCCCAAATCACAACATCTGTGGAAGAGGGTGGTCACAGAGAGACAGTAAAGAATTTTTCAAATTATTTTTCTTTCAGAACACCGCAAAATTTCAGCGTGTGGTGACTGTCTATTGCTTTTGTGATCAATGAATCACATAGCTCATCTCCCAATCTTTCCCAATACGCAAAGACAATGTAAGTGTCATTAAACATATCAGTCACTGCTGTATTTCTGCTGAAGAGATTATGAACAGATACATTTAGAGCTAGGAACTGTCCTTGCCATGAATCAAAAATGCGTACTGCTAAACTGATTTAGGGCCTCAAACTACATTATCTGTAAAACGAAATTACCATGTTTGTTGTTTGGAAAGGGAACTGAGAAGACCAATACGGATTAAGTATATTTGCATGCATAATATATTATATCATCCTGTGTTCTCAACACATCTCCCTTTCCATACATGAGGTTTACTTTTTGAGAGCACATACAAGCTCTTTTTTAACATAGCTTTTGTTTAAACTAAGCTTTAAGTAATTTTATGAAGTAGCTATAAATGCCAGACAATAAAGGACAACACATCCTTTGTAATTTCAATGATGCAAAAACTCTTACCAATTATTGTGTTCCTGGCAGATTAAAGAGCAATAATTCACCATCAGAGGACACCAGAAAGGAAATTAGTCAAGGTGCTGAGCCATATTTTCCCAAGAATATAAATTAAGCAAAGCATATTGTCATAAACAAAAGTGTATCTGCCCATTCTTCATGATCTGCAATATTGTCTCTAACTCTTGCTATAGGAATAATTCAAGGTAACATTTCTGATTAGTAATGTTTTTCTATTTAAATAGAGTGAAAAAGCTATTAAAACTGATCGAAACTAAATAATAACTCTCTGATAAATAACCTCTGTAGATAATAATGTGTAAATGGTCTTTTAAAAATTAGAAGACAGTTGACAAGCAGAGGAAACTGTGCACTTAAAGGACAAGCTGAGAGACAACATAACCAACATGCACATATAAAAATGCCAGTCACTGATGCCCAGGATCTGTAATGTAGAACAAGCTCTTAAGGCAGCTCAAGGAGTCAAATCCCATTTACCTTGGATTTTGAAGTATGTCCTATGCTGGGATGCTTTCAAAAGAGTAAAGCAAGATCATGTCAAGCAGAGAATTTCTCCACCTCACAATAATAAAACCAATGCATTTAAAAAAAAAAAAAAAGGAAGCAGAAAGTGTACATGTTCCTCCTAAAACAGAGTTACAGAGTTGGAAATTAAGTTTAATGTAATTATTATCGAAGAGGCTTTTTTCTCAGAGTACCAAAGACCATCTTTGCCCTGATACACTGTGGAGCATCTCTTGTCTCCACAAACTCTGACAGGAAGTCCATCTTCAACTTCATCAACTTTAGGAAAGTTACCTTCAAAACTCTACTGCAACTCCATCTTGAACTTCCACGACCCTCATCTTTAAAACAGATTTTTCCTTCAAAACACACAATTCAGCAATATGAAGGAATTAACTGAGATTGACTTCTTTGTTTTTCCTCCTATTTCCCTTCTGCCAAACTTCAACATTCAAAAGCAGAAGTTTACAACTCATTTTAAAAAATTGAAATAAAATTTCAGGAAAACACAATCATTCTTTCCCACAGTGACTACCAACAGCTAGAACATTACTCATATCTCAAGACTGTCAGTTTTTAAAGCAAAAGCCAGAATTCCTAGCGGGGAGGGGGGGGGAATGGAAATTTTTAAAACTGACTGTTGTCCAGATTTTTAATGAACTTTTTACCTGTCACCAAGCTCTGTAACATTAAATTATTTTAAGTATGCATTTGTTCTTTAGTTATCAAACACTTACTACTAATCTAAGTTTTATGGTACCTTTGAAATTACTTTACGCATAAACTGAGAATCATTATTTGAGTAATTCTTGACACCAAGTAGACAGTAAGTCATTAAAACATATTCTCTCCTAGTGTACAAACCCACACCAAGTCCATGGCTCATTCAAAAAGCAGATAACAATAAATACCTCAGTCAGACTGGCTGCAATATAATGTGTAGCAAGTATGGACTGTAGAGCAATCTCAAGCTTTACCCACTATCACCAGCAGTATGAAACCACCTTAACTATAGGGAAATACTCTACAGCAATAAGGACTGCATCAGAGTCACTATTTTCCTGCTTTCATCATCTTCAGGACTTTTCCATGCTCCCATCTTCAGATCAGTCTTTCCCCAGCTGCCTTGATCTGTTATTGGACAACCATTACCCAATAAGAACAGCTGTGATTACCAAATAGCTGATATCCCAGCTAAGGCTGAAAAGTAGTTTCTGCTCTCATGATACTCATGCTGAGTACATTCCAGATACTACCACCAGATACACCCAAATATACAGCAGAACACAGCAGTTCTTGTTAAGCAAGAACAAGAAATGAGACACCATCTCATATTTGCAGAAGATGCTTAACCAGGAGCATTCCCCAAGGGCTATGTTCTCTATAGAATTCTAAAGCTGATTTGGTATCCCAAGTGCTTTCCAGAAGGAATACTGAACATAATGAGTGGAGAACAGGCTCTCCCTGCATCTTCTCAGGAGAGAAAAGAAATTCAGAACACTATCTGTGGTTTCTTACAGTAAGTACTAATTATACCAAGTATGACAATGGAATTCAAATTTCCAGTATGTCAGTAAGATTTAAAAATACAATTAAAGAATGTATTTTGAAATATGCAACAACTTGATATTGTTTTTATTTGGATGTGTCTGCCACTGGCTTTCACTCATCCATTCCTGCAGCAGCTTTCTCAAAGAGTTTTAAGGAACCTTTACATCCATGGGAGAAGAAATTCAGTGACATGCTTAAATTGCATGAAAGCTGTCTCTCAGATTTTCTATAATCAAACATACTAAATTCCTTCAGTCTCCCAAAAACATTTTCTCAAAGTTTCAGAATAATTGTGGTGGGTTTTTTTTCATTTCCTTCAATTTTTCTATTTCAAATATTATACACACTTCTATTTTTTCTCTCAATAAGGTTCTTTTAAGCAGTGAGAAAAACATTTGCTTCTTTGCTGCTATTTACAGAGATAAGGATCCTTTTTACCTGTTTTTCCACTGTCAATACAATGAACCTCTAAACTAGGTTAAATTGCCAGACCAAAGACAGCAATCTCAGGCAGTGTGGCAAACCTGTGACTTTTCTCTCTCTAAACTTTCCAAAATCACCAAATACCCTTTTAATCAACACACAAAGGCCATCTGGTGAAAAATGTATCATTAATTAAAACACTGTATGGTGTTAATATGAGCACTTATCCAGCATCCTCCACAGGAAGGACAGTGAGGAATAAGTTTGCTGTCCATTGTGCCACCATAAACACACACCTGTCCTTAGAGCCACAGCAGGAATTTTACTGGTGAAGGCTCATCACAAACGACAAGAGCACAGAAAGCACAGGGTTGTGCAGAAAGCTGAAAGGAAACATGGAGGCTGTAAAGGGTGTTGGTATTCAGTGGACATAAGAGCCAGAGAAAAGAGGAGTTATACACTTAGTCATATCAAAACTTTAATTTCTATGAGGGCTGAGAATCCTTATCTCTGGCAGCTTCTGCTGACTGACCAGCATCTTTGGAAACAAAATTGGATTTTGTCTCTCTCTTGTTTTTTTTCCATTACTTCAAGTTTCCTTATGCAAGAAAACACAATAATGAAAAACACTGGTTTTGAGGGGAAAACCTTAGAAAAGAGAAAAACTTTTTGATATTTCAGAATTACTGCACTTCTCTATGCAAAACACACATGCAACCATGATTTTTTATTTTTTATATTTTTTTATTCAACTAGCATAAGAGGATGAAGTTTCAAACCTAGTAGGATGAAATCAGTGCTAGGATGAAAGCTAAGAGGACACAATTTAGCCAAAACAAGATTTTAGGATTCAGATATGACTGAAAAAATAATTTCTATTGGAGGTGCTGGCACTATTGAACACCAGCTCTGAAACACCAAAAGTTTTCCATGGTTGGCAATTTAACTGTAATTTACCAAAACCAAATAATCTGTCACAACATCATATATGCCCCTGCCCCTCAGTGCTGAATGAACTAAACAAAGAAGTTTCCATGAGGTTATTTAGCAATGGCTCCTTAAAGAACCAGTGTACACTGAGTACTCTTTAGATCATGCTTTGAAGTAAAAAATCAATAGTGTTTAACTGATGATCAACATTGTCCTTCAAAATTAGTAGAAGGGGAAAGCAAAAATAGCTTTTTCTCAGACATTCTGGTACGTGTTTAAGCCTGTGCATCACTTTGAAAGAGCACATCTGATCTGTGCTCTTTCAACACCTAAAGGCAATTTACACATGTAAAGAGAGTTTGCTTGTGTTTGCTAGTTTTCTAACATCAATGATGCTTTATGGTGGTTCCAAAATCTGTTTTACACCAAAAAAATACTAATATGCAAATAACCAGAGGAGAGGAATGTGTATTCATGGACGATGAAGTGTTATTTAAATATTCCTCCTGGTTTATAACTATTTGACCAACACACTTTTTAATATGACAGCAAACAATTCAAGCAGGGCTCCAAGCACAGGATGTGGACATAAGATTCAAAGGAAGGCACCACTTTATTAGATTTTACTTTTTCTTCATCTGGATAATCTGGAGCTGCAAGTTATGTATGAACTTGAACCAGCCTAAATCAAGCCATGATCACAATCTCTTCACTTCCCCTGCAGCAGTAGCCCTCTGGTGTACTAAGTATCCCAGTGACCTGAGAGTGTAGAAGTGAAGGGATGACATCAGCCAGATGAATGCTTTCCTCCCTTTTATATGGCTGTTTCATAACTGGATCAGCTCCCTGGGCAGCAGATGCGCACAAGCACTGGCACCAGTGGAGAAGGTGGAGGGAGATCCTGTCAGAAGCTGAAGGAGACTGAAAACCTGGCTCAGGCTGACGTCATCTGCCAAAGGATGGAAGTCCTTCTCAGCGGTGGTTGGAAACATTCTTCCAGCCTATGACTTTTATTACACTTTAGTTTCATGCTAACATTGGTCTGTTCTTAAGTAGATGTTAAATCTTCCCCATATTTCCTTTCTTGTGACTGGAATAACCCCATGACTTTCCCTCTCTTCCAGCTGAGAAGAAAACTCACAGTCTTGGTTTTCCATTGCTCCCATCTTCATGGTCTCTGCCTGTATGAGATTGAATACAGGCCACCAGGCTTCTATAAAGTATTTAAAATGTCTTCAAAAGAGATAAAAAATAGACAAGCTTATATTCCAACACAGAAATATGCACAGGAAGTTTCACGTATCACCAGAGTCCTTTCAAATTCATATTTGACTCTGAAGAAGGTGGTGTAGAAGAAGGTGGTGTAAAAGAATGTGCAAAAATGTGTTTCTTATCATGGGACAAGGGCTAAATCTAGAATTTAATGAAAACAGAAGGCTGAATAAAACCCAGTTAATTTCAGTCACTGTATCTAAATAAACACTCTTTCCTTCTAAGTATATTCCAAGCAAAACTATTAGATCATCTTCAGTGCATCAAATCACATACTGTGTATAGTCACACACTTTAGGTACTTGCAGTCAAACTAAAACTGCAAATCTGCACTCACAGTACTGGGTTTCTAAAATAAGATTTTTAGATCCTTAGCTATGCATAAACCACCTCCTCAAATATATTGAGCTTCCTCTGAAGTTAAAAAATTGTGATTATTTTACTCTTTGAAATCAGGTTGCTTCTACAAAACATAGGGAAATAATTTTAGGACCATGAGTTTGAAACTTTTGCACAGCATTTCATAAGCTTTTCCAATGTACAAGTGTATAGAAGCATATTTAATGTCTTACAATTTAAGAAGTTATATAACACTATAATGTAATAAAAAATAATCAATGCAGTTTATCTTTGAAACTGCATAGAATAAATTACTTAAATTACACAAATGGCAAACAATATAGTGTTACCCTAAAAAAAAATCCACATGAAGTATACAGTGAAAATAATCCCACCACAACTGACTCTGCTTTCCAAGTGCTGCAACTCAACCATCATATCAAAAGCTCCACTTTACCGTGTCCAACCAGACCCTTCAAGCCTCACAATAACTCACACAGATATCCAGGCTACCAGGGTCCACATAAATACCTACTCTGTATTTCCCTTCTTCATAGGTCCCAGCCTCCATCCCTTTATCCTCACAATCCTGCAGATGTGAGGTAAATGAGTACAAACACCTCCTGGTGAAAAAAAACCTAAAAAGCTCTGTAACTTTCCCCACGAGGGAAGTGAATGGTATTGTTGAGAGGCTGACAAGAAGACACTGAAACATCCATAACAATTCACAGTGTTTGTGAAGTGTGGAACTTTGTGACTGTGCAAAGACTCTTCATCACAAAATACAGAAAGTCTCAAGGCCCTATTTTCACTAAACTCAGTATGTATGAATCACAGTGTTCTGCATGCAAATATCTGTGTACTTGAGATATCTGTGTGTCCAGAGATATCAGGCACCCAGCAGTAGCCTTACAACTCTAATACTCTAGTCATTATTCTAATAATCTAATACTTTACATCTCCAAATTTGGAGGATCTGTGGGGTGTCTACTTTCTGTATGGAAGCAACTTTATAGAAATTCTCTAACCTTTGATTTATGCTTTTAAAAGCATTTAAACTACTGTTGATGGATTACATGCATTCTAAATAATACATGTGCTGATCAATCTATAGGGAGACAACTTCACACACAGAGCTCTGTATCACCCTTACGAGTAATACTTAGCCAGTGACACTTAAGATTTCTCACACTAGTACCTCTTGCCATAAAAATGATTAAACTGCCATAAAGCTGAAATTGGAACTGAAATATAAGGCTGGATCACTTGCATAATAAACTTTGATTTAGTCATTAAAGAGATTATTGCTTCACTTCTATGTAGACGGTAAGGACAGGCACCACCCTCATCTAGTTCTGCAGGGTGATCTTGTGGTTGCATTTTATTTTTATTTCTCCAGTTTGATCACAAGTAAATCCAATCACACTATAAGTTCTGAAAATGAAAATTCTTTTGGTGAAGCACAAGACAGAAATGAGCAAACAAGCTTTTAGGGAGAAAGCACACCCAATCTGCGTTTCCCATGTCCAGATCTGGACCCTTCCCTCTGAAGTCTTTTCATCTCCAATTCTCCCCAATCTTGAAGTTAATTTCTTCCCTTAAGAGGTGTTGCTGGTGCTGTTGACAGGTTGCTCTTATGCCAGGGCACCCTCAGGAGAGCACAGAGTCTGTGTTCCCTGACTGGGGCTCACCTCCTCCCCAAGGACCATTCCACAGTGGCTCAGTCCATCACCTTTTGCCTGGGGTGGGTGCTGGCCTGGAAGATGGACCAAGTCCTGTTATGTGGAGACCACCACGTAAAGAGTGAGGCTCTTGAAAGGTGCCCAACAGCCTGAGTGGGCACAGTTATGCCCCAGACAGAAAGCATGAGTTGTTTCCAAGGTTAGTAAAGGGTTTACATCCTTCAAGAGTGGTGGTTGTCCTAATGGTCTCCCTCTTTCTCTGAACCCTTTCTGTCACACAGCCCTCCACAAAGTTATAAAATACACTGATGTCTACCAGCAGACAAGCACTGTGAATGATTTTCTTTCTTCCCGTGCATTTTGCTGTTTGCCAGCACAGGACGGGTGCTGCCCTGCCCTTGCCACCCCCTCAGCCAAGCTGTGACCCCTGCAGCCATGTGGACAACCACCTTTTCCCACTCATTTTGGCCTGTGGTGCTTATCCAGCACAACACACCACTGACACACCCAGGAGAAGGCATTTGATGTTACCAGGAGATTTGTGAATTCCCATACCACTGCTCCACTTTTCCTTGGTCAGGATTTACTACTACTCTGCTGCTGCTGGTACTAGTGAAGCATTGGGAGGTTTGCCAAGCAAGACACAAATGGATGGCTTATTCCCAGTCTACAAATGCTCCCAGATGCCATTGGACAGGCATAAAGCACATCCACATGCATATGGCTGAATACACTCAAAACTTACTTTCCCACCTCCCCACTGTGATATATGACAGAGTGAAAACATTGTGGAAACAAATTCAGAAGGGGATAGGTATTAGCAATGCTTTAAATCTGCTTTCTGATTTAAGGTGAACTCAAAACAGTACTTAATCTCCTTTTCCTATATTTTTGGTTTCTGTATTATAAATCCTTCTTTCAAACTTGAACCACAGTGAGTTATTTTGGTTTAAAGGGAAAAAGAAAATCCAGTTGATTTGTACTTCCAGGTTCTGCTTTCAGACTCCAGTTTATCTTGATCATTACTTTATAAATCCCATGTTAAAACACATTTAGAGACTACATTCCAGTGAATTATTCTGAAAGGTTTTCTGGAGTGCAGACTTAAAAACAGCTAGAAAAGAAAATAGCACCTTTATGTTTCTCCAGGCCCACATACAGGACTCATTTTACTCCCCAACACCAGACACTGCAACTAAATCAGGAGGTGGTTTCTACCCATAAGTCCATTTCTTGTAGTTCTATGTGAATGGCGTTTTTTTTCCTTTTTGAGTGAATTCCAAGGGGAAAAATACAGGTGAATACAGCTGGGTCTGTCATAAATGAAGACCTACGCAGCAAGACCATAGAAAATACCTTCTCAGAGCTTGCAACTTCAGCAATTATGTGTTTTATTAACTATACAAAAAAAAGAGAAAAATCCAAATTCATTCGCCTGCACTTGTACTGATCATGATGAGGGCCAACACAGACACAGAACATCAACACTTTCCAAAGATGCCTATACTTTGGAGCACTGTTGAAACAAAATGGTATAGAAAAGCGGTAGAGGATGGTCTAAATCAGCTATTGCCGTCCACCATGGAAACTTACTTTGGCATAGGTAGTACTATGAGTCATGAAATGTATTTCCAGCTACATCTATCCAGCTTCACCTTTCCCCTCTGAGCAATAGAGCTGGAAGATGGTACGCAGATCTCTGGCTCTCCTGAATCTCTTAAAAATAAAAATAATAATTAAAAAAACAAACAAACAAAAATCTGTTTCCAGTCTGGGATGGGCTTTACAAGGAGCTCCAATGGAGAAGTTTGCATGCCAAAATTTCACCAAGCAACACCATGAATTCCATGTGTACACCAACAAAAACTGTACATCATTGATACATAGGCAAAAGCTGATGCTTAAAGGTTAATAGAAAGGAGAAGTGAATACATTATGTTTTGGAGGTCAGAAATGCTTAGACATTATAATACCTCTGTTCCGACAGATCCTGAACTTGAAACTTAGACCAGTAAGTAGGAATCATCTTCAAGTCATACAACACTCACTGTAATATCTATGTATAAAGAAAACTACTGTACAGCAGGTAAGTCTAGTTTTTTGTTGATTCAGAGCTTCCAGTAAACAAGATAAACTGCTTCTCAGCCTCCTTGAAACAGGTATCTTCCTTACATTTTGTTTCAGCTGCAAAATACATTTCTAAGAAAAGCAAAAACTTGCATTAAGATATTATTTTCTGCAGTCAGATTCACAGATTATTTTCTACCCATGATAAAATTCCTCACTAGAGCTCTTTGCCTCTGTCAGAGAGTAGGTAAGAGACCAAAGCAATACAGCCCTCATTTACCAGATTTAATTGAAAAAGAGAGAAAGGGGAAAAAAAGTTAACAGCATTTTTTAAATCCCAGGAACTTGACAGTGACATATATTCCTAACTCATACACCTCTGAGGAGAGGTCATGCTGCCCAGAGTAAATAACAGCTTGTAATTTGCAACGAGGATACCCAGCAGCAGCACTGTGAGATACATGTGATAATGTGATTTACAGGATCAGGAAATAATTTTCAGCTATCCTGTGCTGCATTAACAGTCCAGGTTAAGTGTGTGCTGCAACTTTTTCCCTTGAAGGTACAGTAGCTGGAAGATTAAATGCAACAAAAGGAAATACAGAGGGGGAGGAGGGAGGAGCCTCCTGCTGAGATGTTGTGATAAATTATTAAAACTTCTTTTTAATGTTGATGCTACTCTTTAACCTCAGATCACAATACTGACAGCAGAGAGAAACTGGAAGTGCTATTAAAGCTGTGATAAACACACCATGCTGTGGTAACACTTGTAAGGGGAAAAAGGAAAAAAAAAAAAGAAAGGAAAAAAATCCTGGGGGTGCCTCCAATCAGCAACATCAACAAACAACCAGGGAGAAAATATCAAGCTATCTACAGTCCACAGCCCCTCAGTCCCAATATTTATGAGATACCATTTATGCTCACTGAGCTATATTTGATTATGAGACCTCAATAACCCATGTTTTCCATAAACAAATGTCATGCAAGGAAGCAAAACAAAGTGAACTTTATGAAAAGGCACATTTAGTGAAGTGGTCACAGCATACATAGGGTAAATCTTCTCAGCAGTTTTTAACAGAAGAGGAAAATGGATTGCTGCCTTCAAAAATCATAAGTGTTTTCTCAACACAGCATTTTTTTCGATAAAGTTAATGCAATTTATCTTTATTAACACATCAACACTGACATAGCCAGTCAGCCAATTAGTGCTGCTGGCAGTGCATTTCACAACATTCACGTACTCTAAAAAAATGTCTGTCTAGTCATTTTTACCACATACACTAACAGTTCTGCACTCAGAATAGGCTGCATGCTTTCTCTCTCTTCTTTTCCAACACTGTGACCCCCATGATTGGGGTATCATCACTTTCAAAAAGCCACAAGCATCCCAGAGGCTACACAATGAAAAGAACAATCTGAATTCTCACAATCCTAAAAAACCCCACCAGTTTCTAAATTGCATATATTTATGTGTACAAAGGCCTTAAACATTATTCTGCTAATGATGCAATGCAAAGTACAATTACTGCAAGGAATATGTGTCTTACAGAGTCAGTCAAGCAAACTAACAAGAAAACAAATTAAACTCCATGCTCTCTTTTTAACATCCTATAGCAAGCCCACACAGCAACCTGAAACCCGAGTCACTCAAAACAGCACAGGTATTCCCCTTAGATTACCTTTAAGACAGCTTTTTAGTATCTAACCCAAACATCCATTACAAAACTTTTCCTTTCCACTTACCCCCCTTCCAGTGTTTGCCTTTGGTCCTGCTAAGCTTGCTCAGGGTTGGTCCAGAGAAAAGCAACATCAAAATGAAAAGAAGTTCAAGCATAGTGATTTTCCCCTGTTTCACTGATACCAACATTTCCACAAGTTATTTTAAAAAAATATAAAATTAAAAAAAAGGGAAAAAAATCTTACATCTTCTCTCCCACTTTCTGTTTGCTCAAGAAGGAGTGATTAATCATTGAAAAATTAGAGCAAGGAGTAGCTTTGCTCTCCTCAGACGTTGAAGTAATATCTCAATGATGTAGCCCTGAGGAAAGCCACATTTCTCACTGATCCGGTTTCTCCCACACAACATGCAGCCAGCACCGCTGCTACTACAGTAGCTATAAAATAATTTCTGCTCCTCACTTTGGTTTCTGTGGGAATATATTCCTCAGCTTGCAGCGTGAGCTTGATTGAAAATGATAAAAACAGTAATGCTTGTGTCCAGCAGAAAAGAGAAAAGATGTCAGGATTGTGAAAAAAGATGAGAAGCAGTTGTACTGACAGCTTTAAGCCTGACTGTCTGATCCTAATAGCTGTGCAACCAACCAAATTGCTCTTTTAAGAGTAATAAGGCTTCAGTGAAAGCTGGTGTCACTGCCACTTGGGTAGGTAGTGCAGGGCTTGAAAATCACCAAGGAACCTGCTCGAGATAACGACTGCCACGGTCCCAGCTCCGAACGCAGAGGGCTGAGCAGAATACAGTATGCACAGGGAGCATTTAATCTCTATTGTGTGCAGGAGATTTCCTGCTTTACAGTGTGCCACTGCTCAGGACTTTTCACTGCATTTTCTTAAGGCTTTATTTCATGTTTTAAACTAAAATGCAAGCTTTGACACAGTAATGACTTGCAGCATTTCTGAATTACTGCATGGGAAAAAAATCCTGCATACTTGCCTTTTTTTTTTTTTTTAAGTAGCAAACATGAAGAACAAATCCTTAGCAGTAGCATAAATCTTTTTGCTGCACAGAACAGCTATGCATTTTATATTTTCACACTGTCTGTCCTTAGGATCTCCTAAATCCAGGGAGGTGGGGGATAGGGGGTGCAGAGAGAAAGAAAGGGCACATTCAGAAGTGCATGTTTTCAAAAGAATAGATTTTAGTCAATTTTTAATTTAATAGATGTTAACATCACAGAAATAACATCTGTACCTACCTATGGCTACAGATGTCTGTATTTAAGAGTGCCAAAGCTGGACCAGTAAAGAGAAGATTTTCTGTGCAAAAATTTTGGATTTTCTCAGAGAGTGCTCCGAGAAAGATTGCTGACATTCAGACTGCTCAGTCTTGAGATACCCAGAGCTTACTTAAGTATGCCCAAAAGCTTGAATTCATCTACAGTCTGGCATTTAGTTGCTTCCATATAAGCATGCAGTACTCAAATCAATGAGCCACAAATCTTGTGCTGTAGATTTATACAAATAAAAGAAAAATCAATGTCTTTAAAATGACAAAGCAACGATGGTCACAAATTCCCTAAAGTTATCACATTTTCAACCACAGACACGATGCCCTTTTCAGCACAACATTAAAAAGATGATATTAATAAATCTGAAGCCTTGCTTATTCACCTGAATAAAGAATGATATTTTGACTGGTGGAGACAACCACGAACATCTAATATATGTTCAGAGATATTTTTTTTAAACAAACAGCTTGTAATATCACAAATAGGAAATACTGGGAGTTCGCCACCATCACATCAACTATGAAAAATCTTTTGTTGTATTTTTAAGTTCTACAATATATTTATGGACTTGTAATACAGAAAACAAACACAGTTTGATATGCAGTAGTTTTTCATCCCTCTGTGCATTAATTTTTAAAAGTCATAAGACAGCTTACCAGATGCTGAGTCTGATACATCAAGGATGATGTTTATGGCTCTTAGTTGCCAAAAATTAGGTCAGCATCTATCATGTAGAGTCTCTAAGCTGCAGCTTCTTAGTTAAATTTCACCATCAAGCAATTCTTAATCACCATTCTCATTGCTAATAATTAAAACACCATTTCCTCTATTTTTCTCCCAACTGTTACTGAAATGAGTCTGGCAGACACTTGTGTTGTTCATTTTGAATGCCTCTGTAACAGTTCTCTGAAACCAGCACCATATTGATATGTTGAAGAATCAAAAAAAAAAACACCTTCAAAATTTCAAACTTTTTACATCCAGATAATAAAATGGCCTTACACTAAGACAACTCCCATCCTCACCCTCCTCAGGTACCACTGTGCAAATTCAGTAACTTAAAAGTTTTGAATCAGAAAGCAAACCCCTCCAATGTCCAAAACACGTATGACAATATCTGTCATACTTCAGGAATTCTGACAGGATCATTGTCTTGGCCCTCTCTGCATCCTTATGTCACTTCTGCCTTCCACATCCTTTCTTCAGTCTGTCTGGCTTTCAAATTTTATAATCCCCTGAAAGGTTATCACACCATCCTGTTTCTACCAATAACCATAAGGAAGTCAGCTGCTGTGGGGAGACCTGTTTCCAATGGTGGCAAGCATCCTTAAAAATACCTCCTTGGTTCCTACACTGCAGAAGAATTCAGCTGGGCCTGAACACCTTGTATTCTAGGGATTAATGAAAGCAGGGGCTATTGGAAGGTATGATGAGTTTTTGTCAGCTTTCTGCCAGCTCTGATATTTGCCTCCAGCAGCCTCAACAGGATCAGGTACTGCTTGAGTAGCAGCTCAAGTGATACAGCAGGAGAAGGGAAGGACCACCTAATGCAGGAGCATAAGAGAAAACAACACAGTTTCCATCCTGGTCCTGGATGTGGTTGGTTCTGTCTAATGCCTGAAGCATCCAGACTTCCACTGTGCTGTGGTTTTCTGGGTTATTTTACAAGAGCTAAGTTATCAAATCCATTTAGGATTCTATTACGAGTGAGCAGGAAGACCTTCAGGGAAGTATACAAAAAGTGTTGTCACTTACGAAATTTAGTGTGTTTTTTAATGTCCTCATTTCTAGGTTCATAAGAATTTCAATTTTCCAGAGTTGAAATGCCTCCAGAGAAAAGATATAGTTTCAAGAAAGATTATACAAACTTCATAGGATGAAACATCAGAAAGACAAATAAAAGAAACCCAACATTTATTTTTCTTTCAAGTATCATGATTTTTAAGTCAACATTGTGTTTTAGAGATGTAAAAGGAACTGATTTGTAATTCTGTTTCATGCTTTGGATTTGTAGTACTGGAAACAGAGAGAAAAGTGAGCAATCTAAAGTCTACCTTTATGTCTGTTTCTACTACAACAGAAACTCCTCTGGGATCTACAAGAGGCAAACCAGTCCCATTTCAGCTGTCCCTGGCATCACACCAGTCCTTGTCACGGTCTCTTACACCCTCCAAGATCTTCCATGACAGCTTCCACCAGTCATGAGAATGAGACTATTTAATACTTTCTGAGTACAGCAGCATTCATATTTTAAGGCAGACCAAATACTGATCTTGTCTAGCATCACACTTTCAGGAGTCGTCAATCTTGAATAGTGCTTATGAAAAAAGTACAAGAATGATAATAAAATGTTAGTGGAGCCTTCCATTTACCAACTCCTTGTGAAAGGCTTTAAAATTTCCTAACTAGAGATTCTATATCTCAGCTATTAAGTTTGACTAGAGAATGACAGACTTAACACTTCTTGACTTTGTCTAGCTCCTTTTTTTATTAATTTATGCTTTTCTCAATGCCCATAGGCCCTGGCAATAAGTTCCACTTATTTAATTACTTGCAGCCTGAAAAACAAACTTCCTCTAGTTCCTTTGAAAAGTATTTTTGATCATCTTATAGAGATAATTTAGGGGTTTCCTCATTAAAATAATAATTTTAAAAAAAAATCCCTGCTCACCTTTCCTCATATTGAGGTTTTCCAACATGTCCTTCATACAACTTGTTCCAGTAAGAAAAGTCCTATCCTAGTCTTTTCTCAGACTAAAGATGTTCCATCCTAGCAATTGTCCTTGCTGCCTTCATCTTAAGCATATCCAGTTCTAATTTAGTGCTTATGAGATGAAGGCAAAAAATGCCTGCAGTATTCAAGATGAATTACCAGTTGCATAGTCTCTCCCTCATTCTGATCATAAAGCCAAAGGGCAGCAGCTACAATTAAGCTGGAATTATGTTTATAAATGCCTACAACATTAATAAATACAGAGATTCTTTTTAATTAACAGAATTTTAGAATGTTTACTTAGGGGCAGAATACTTAGCAACCCAAATAACAAACTACCAGTGAGATACCCAGTAAAATTTTGCCGAAATGAGTTTAATCTGAAGTTGGTGTAACCAGTTATTTAGTCACCTTTCCTACCCATATTTTCCCTCTTTTTACTAATTGCTACCTGGCACAAAAGACTACTGGTATAAGTACTTGGTTAAAGCACTCAAGCTTAAATAAATAACAACAACTTCATGGAAGCTTGAATATCAGAGCCCCTGAGCAAAATGATCTTTTAAGGGTGATATCTTGGAGAGGTCCGCAGCTTTCAGACTATGGGAGGGACAGACAAACGCCTCGACAATTTGCTAACTGACATGTTTTCTGGCCCTTGGTGTCTGCCATCCAGATTCCATTGGCCATGGCCTTCCTCAGGATGCTTCAGTAACACTTTGACTACACCCCACATTCAGTAGTGAAGGCATCTTTCATTATATTTCCTGGCACTTTGTAACTTTAGCACTGTCTTAGTATTTGGAGAAGTTCAGGAAGAATTGCAGCCTCCACTTTTCCCATTTCAGAACACTGAATTATCAAAATAAAAAATTAAAGACATTGCAGAAAAGAAAATGACTGTTTAGAGAGTCATGACTAGGAAGAGAAGGACAGGAAATGGAGGATGCAGCGCCCACCCCTTCCCCCAAGAAGTTAAAAAAGTATTGTTTTGTCCTCCCTCTCTCCTTTTTAATTCTCCCAAAGATCCCATACAGCTGGCATTTGGCAGCAGGAAGATGCCCATGACTAAATGAACTTTGCAAAAGGAATATAATCAACACTAAACACTACAAGATGGAAATACCACATCTTCTCGTTGTATGCATGAAGAATATTTTTCCTATGTCTCCCTCAACATATACAGAGGCCCAAGTTGCCATAAGGCATAATTAATTCAGTTCTTTTTAGGCATGAAAATTGTTTTGATTTTAAATACTTTCAGCTTAGGGCATTCTAAATATCTGTGGAAACCTCCTGGGGATTTCTGTTAGCCACAGACACCAACGGAAGCAACGTTTTGGGGTACTTGCAACATAATACCATGCCAAATAAATACAGAGCCTTAAATCAAAAATGTACTTGAAATTCCTTCCACTTCATGTGATTTCTGAGGATTAAGAAACCAGTTCTTGCCCAGGGCACAATCTGCACTTCCATACCAGGTATTCTGGAAAACCATTTATATTCCCCCTTCATGAATATAACCAAATAAGATGAAATTCTGACAATCACTTCATGCCAGTCCCTACATACTATTTGGCTTTTGCTGGTAATAAAGACCCACAAAAGGATCTCTCTCTTCTTTATAACTACAACTGGTAGCTCTGTTTCTTGGATAAAGTGACATGAAAGATTGATATATAGCAATATACAAATTTTTGTGCAGTAGAAGAAACACATGACTAAAACAAGGACAGTAAGTCCAAGATTCACATTTCTACAGTAAGGATTTTTTCCTTTTTTACGCTGAGAGGCCTAAGGTCTTTCCAATACTGTTCAAATTATATTATGCAGAATGAAGAAGTGCATGAAAGCTATTTCATATTATTTTGTAATTCCCAATCAGGATTTATCTGAGGTTTATATTTAAGTATAATAAGAATGATAATAATTCACTTTAAATTTAGCAATTATTCCAGTCTTAACAGTGCATTGTTTCAGTTGAAAAAGTAAAAATTTGCTTCATGGAGTTTGTAGGCAATGACAAACTGCTTAAATATTTGGTAAACCATGGGGAAAACCCAACTTGTAGTTTTTTCAATATTTTTAATAAAATTATTAACTTGGAAAACTTTGTCCGCTGTATAAAGCACAAATATTAGTGTGTTTCAGCACTCAAAATACACTATCTTGTTACTTTGAAATTTAATTGCTAAACTGCATCTATCTAATAATTTTATTGCTGTCCACAGGTAACAAACTAGTCATACTGTATATATATTATATATGAACAATACATACTGCATAATATATGCAAACTAAAAATACTGTAATATACTAAAATATATAATTATATGTAACAATATGTAATACATGTTATTTATTTAACAACACCACAAATTGTTAAACAACATACATGTGTTGTTTCCCAAGAAGCTGCTTTGCTAAGAAAAATACTATATGAAGTCATAAATCACAACAGGAGGTAAAACCACTAATGAGACACTTTACTGAGTTTTGCACTATACACTGAAAATAAATTTCTGGTTTTGACAAGGGGGAAATGAAAAAAGCAAAGAATTCTGGTTTATTTACCTCTAGTGTCAAAAAATCCTAATATATGTTATCTTACTGTATTCTATTTAGTTCTATTCCCTACTGAGAAAAAGAACATTTATGCAAAACAAAACTATGAAATTATCTGGAACAAAAAAATGGGCACAACTACCTATTCAACAGGAAGTGTGTGTGTGGGGGGGGAATTGGAATAATGGAGGGCAAAGCAACTTGCAGCCAGAGAACATGCCATGACCTATTTTCACAAACTGTACCAATAGTTATACTTTGAAAATACCTAATAAAATATTTTGAACTATCATACCAGTTTTTTGGTTGGTTGGGTGGTTGGTTTTTTTGGGGGGTGGGGAGGTGGGTGGGGAGGGGAGCTATTTCTAACTGCTATGAAGGGGAGATAGCAAAGCTGAAAGCACCAGTTTATACACATGCAAGTTTTCCCACCTTCCATGACACTTAAAGGCTTTGATTTATTAATAAACAAACTAGTTATCATTTGCAGAAAAAACCCCACATGTCCAGCTTACATTTAATTTCTAAAATAGATCTTTAAATCAGAGAGTTTCAAATAATTTTGTGTGCTTTCCAGTTTATTGACTTCTTTAGGATTATTTTAGACCTAAGCACTTTAAATTTTTCTATACACAACTTTGAAGCCACAAAATACTGATCTGGTCCTCTCCTCCCACTTCCAATTAATTTTTGAAGCACTTTGGTACTGTAATATCCAGTAGTCCCATTAGGAAGAATCGAATATCAGTCAATCAAATATCTCCAGATGTAATCCACAGAAATTAAACCTGGTACACTACTTGGTATCTCCATATAACAACAATGTGGGAAGAAGACAAGTTCTTTTGGAAAATAGATAGGATCTGAATTTTCAGATCAGAAAGAAAGGAGGACCAAGACATAAAGGGAAAAAGGCTGTAGCTGTTGCAGTAGCGAGAGGCTTTTTCTACTCCAATCTGCCCAACCCCAGGCGGCCCTTTCGGGTTTCAGCGACCAGAACTTAGATCAGTTCTCATAGATAAATTGTCCAAGCTCCATGTGGGTTAAAAGAACGTTCAAGAAACTTTATTGAGGAAGTACACAACTTTTTATAGGGTTTTAGGGGAACATGTGAACCAGGGTCAACCTAGGGATAGGTCAAGAGGTCTCTATAGGAGCCAGGGGTCTTTTTCCTATTGGCTGAAGGCCAGCTATTCACAAACTGGCCAGCCCCTTCCTATGGGTTTTCCTTCTGTCTGCCCCAAGGTCAGTCTGACCTTGTTTGCCTAACGTGGGGAGTGGAAGGGCTAAAGCCAAACCTCCCCAACAAAGACATAGCAGAGATCATTCAGGAAATAGTGCTGGTGACAAGAGATACATCTGCTTTCTCTGAACACATATTGATCAGTTGGATTTATGTTCAGGACGCCTCCAGTGCTGCTGAAGGTGCTGCATTTCAGGTGTCTTGAAACAATGAAACTCTGACTAATTGCACTTATTAAAGATATCAGCTTGCTTTTCCTTTTATGAGGTATTGAAGGTTCCCTGAGGACAGATAGAAAACAAAAGATGCAGCAGTGACTCCACATTTCTGTCTTTGACTTCTGAAGTGCTCAAGTGAAGAATCCCATTTGTCAGCTGGGATTCCAGGTACAAATTAAAAACACCAACCATTACCAGACAAGGATGCAATGTGTCATTATGAAAGCCATGCCAAAGCACCACACTGCTCAAACACCTGCAGCTTTAAAGCCTTGAGTAATTTTCCTGAAGAGCTCCAGATTTGCAACCCATTTGCAAAAGAAACAAGTTTGGTTTCACTGTTTTAGTTTGGTTGTTTGATCACCACATTCAAGTTAAGAGACTTCTACAAGGTAGAAAATAGCAACTGTGACACATCTGTCTCCATCCTTTGTTAAATTTTCTGAATATGAAGGAAAAACCAGATAATTTCTCTAAGGATCTATGATAATCTTTGAGAGACAGCAAGTATTGTATAATCAGCATTTGTCTGACATACTGAGACAAACACTACATAGACTCCTGCTAAGTAAGTATCTGCTGTTGCATTTAAAATGCATTTGGATTTAATTGCAATTTATTCAAACTACTCTTGTTTACAACAGTGCAAAACCAATTGCAGATTAAGAAGGTTATGTTCAAATTCTGCATTCATTCTTTTTCCATTTTTATTACAGACATAAATATTAAGAAATATATCTGTATCTATTCTGTAAAATAAGGTCAGGAAAAAAATCTATTTTACAGTGTTTTGGTGTTGTAAAATATTAACACTTCAGTAATCACAAGCTATATCTGCCCAGCTGTGTTACAAGAGGAGACAAACTCAAACTGCCTGACAATCCATGGTACCTACATGTGTAGGGCTCAGTTTTGCTTTTGTTGGGAGACAGCCCATCAGGCAGGGACATTCTGTACTAGGCAGCAGAACTGGATTAGAGGCTCAGAAATGAAACATTGACAAGACACCTCATCTGTCACAGCCATCACTGAAAATCCTGAATTCATTCATTCAATGATTTTTCTTTTTTTCTTTTTTTCTGTCTTCTATTAGCACTGCAGAGCCCACACCAGCAAAACAAACCAGGCTGCTTTTGAGCGTTGCTCATACATCCAGCACTGCTTCATAATTCCACTCCAATGGCAGGACCAACCCCACTGGCCTATAACCAAGGCCAGAGGGCACACACAATGGAGTTGCATAGGTATGAGAGGGCATCTTCTGACCTATAGAAATACTTATTAACAGTGCCCATTCACAAGGCAAAAGATCTTAGCAAGGCTATAATCCTTGCCTCAATCTATTCTGTCTGATGCTGGAAAATCCAACTTATTATTCATGAATTAAGAAAAATGTATATGTAAGTCCTTCCAAGATAAGCTTATCCCCAACCCCACCCTGTCAGAGTATCCAACTTTGGTCTGAGGCCACACTTCAAGCATGGTTTTGTAATGAAAACAATCTCTTCCTGTGAAAGCTTTTGTCATTATAGCTGTCTTCTCCTCATTCAGCACGTAAGAATCGTTTCCTCTTTGAACAATTAGCATTACTAAACAACTACACAAACCTTTGGTGGAAAGTAGCTTTCAGACAAGTCATACAAAACCAGTGCCTGAATAAACAAAAAAGAAATCAAACAAGGAGGCAAAAAACTTTTTTTGCTGTTAGAGGGCCAAATATGTGGAGCAAAATTAGAGTTGGGTTATTCCTCTCTACCTAGATATGTCCTGTGCTGCAGGCTCAGTAGAGGTGGCATTATAAGCATGACTGAATAAAACAATTCATAATAAGGTTTTGCCTAGAGTGTCATAAGGATGCGTTTATAGCAACACAGTAGGAAGAAATGTGATCTTTCATTGGTTTCACTTCAGTGACCAGGGGCCAGATGACAGTGGATAATCAGCAAGGGCAATAATTTATCATGGCACTGTAAGGCAGAGTAACTTCCCAAAACAAGCCAGCACAGCAGCAGACCACTACCCAGGAAAGTTCGTCTCCAAGGCCCAGGTGTTCAAACAAGTGTACATGCATTTGCACACATGTGCAAGAGTGTGTGTCAAATCTCTGCTGAACACACCTTGCTCAGGGTCGATTGGAACAACTGGGAATTTGCATACATCTACATATTTTCTTAAATATGTACCTAAATTATGTGAATAACACAATGTACTTCAGTACCTTTTCCTGGTACACCAATTTTAATAAGGTCATTGCCTATATGTTTAACAGATAATAATTCTGCTCTTTCCCTCGGCATGGAAAATTCTGCCCAACACAGAGCTTGTTGCTCTGGCTCCAGACACCTCACTACAGATATACCTAACAGGAAGAAACTCCCTTAAGCTGAGGGTTGCAGTGCACTGGCATGGACAGTGCAAATGATTAGAAGTGTCATTCTTGTACCTGAAAAGGGAGCTTTCACTACAGACCTACTCCTGAGTACCAAAGGCCTCTAAAAGGTACAATACCAAGGCTTAAACCCAAAGCCTGTGCCTTCTGTGGTAATACCAGTCCTGATAGGCAACAGCCAGAGCCCACATAAACACAGGGATGCTGACAAGAACAGACCTTTTCTCACACACACATCAAGGTGAATTGGGGTGACTTGATGCTGCAAGCTGAATACTGGCATTTGTATGGGCTCTCCTTTGTGCAATGGGATGCAAAGGATTCCGTAATGCAGCACTGGACACTACAGTACCATGTCAACACACCTCCTCCCTTTGTGTCGTATTATGAACTGTGCTAAAAAGTCAGAAATGCTGAGCTGCAATTTTTCTAAAGTTTCAGGTCAGGCAAAATCATCATATCATACCTGTATGAGCATTTAATAGGAACAATTACACAGGCAATTGATCTGATCTCGGATTCAGGCAGAGGCAGGCCCTCCTCTTCCTGTGAGAGGTTGGGCAATTTTCACCCATCTATTCTGTTCCATCAGTTTCTCTTTCCCCCTCTACCAGGAGCTCCAAATCATTGTCCTGGCTGACAGTCTTGAATACCACATGAAATCTCTAAAAGCAAGTGGCAAACACTCACTGACTCCCACGAAATTTAGATCAATCTTCCAACCTTCAGTTTAAAACTCAGTGTCATTTTCTCTACTAATTGAACAAAGTCCATCCATCTGAGTTCATATTGGAAAGAAGAGGTTTTTCTTGTCCAAGTAGAGTTAGCCTTATCAGATACAGCCCCCATATCCCTATATCCCTGAAATCAATCGTCATACGCTTACTCCCTTGGACCAGCTTTGTCCACATCTGCCTTTAGCAATTTAAGTCTCATTCCCTCTGTGAAACAGGCAATAAATCACATCCACTGTATTGAGTGAAAAATAAATCACAAACTTTGAAAAAATGACCAGAAGTTTGTAGAAGACTTTTAACAGGTATTGCCTTCAATTTGTAAAGCAAGGAGGAATCAAGTGTTGTGAAGGGCTTGGGGTCTTCATATGCCATCAAAGGGCTCCTCAGATTCCTATAAGGCTCCTATGCTTAAACGCAAATACAGATGTGACCTGAGAATGTAAAGTCTGTTGTTACCTATCTTCAACTTTTAAATATAACTTCAACTTTTATTTTTCTGACTTTTCTGCTTCTCCTCTACAAATGAAAATTAAAATAATTTCTTACTCTTAATATATACACCATGGAAATAAATTTGGAGTGATTTTGGCTGTCTGTGATTTCTTTGACTTTTAAAGCTCTAAGGAAACTCCAAAATGTGTAATTAATACCCAAATGGAATATATCTGTAGAGCAATCATGTCTTTTAAAGTTAACTGGCCTATGTCCCTCATGCATCAAAATCCTGAAGGTGTGACTGCATGTTCTTGCTCCTTTGAAATACAAGACTATCAGAAACCCGTATCTAAATACACAGAGAGAATTATTTTTCCATCTTGATGACATTTCTTTAACAATGCTCATAAACAGAAAGTATAGCCAGACTACCGGTGCTTCATACCATTACTGGTTTGCTACAGTGCACTTTTAAAAGTTTGAGAAGGGGCATCATATCCTTAAGCTTAATGATGTGCACAGACTGTTGCCATAGATTTCTTCTAATTATTCTATCCTCCTGTACCCTTCTAGAGCTTAAGATATCTGAGCATAAAAAAAAAAAATACTCTGAAATTCATCTTCTTTCTACAAAATATAAAAAGATAATTTTTTAATTAAAGGATTCCATATTTTACCAAAATTGTTATTTCAGGAAGTTTGAAGTCACAAATCAAACAGCAGGACACAGTCTCCAAAGCAAACTTCTGCTTTCCAAGTCTTGCTTCTGTGTTTCACAAAAAAACCAAAAACAAAACAAAAAACAAAACACACACACACAAAAAACCCCCACCCCAACAACAACAAAAAAACAAAACACAACCAAAACTCTTATGAAAAAATAGAAGTGTATTAATTTTTATTGAATTCAATGGTGGCTAAACCAGGCTGCTATGAAAAAATGTTACATCTACAGTATAGGTTATTTTACTTGTATAACTTTTCATTTTATACACATTCAGAAACAATGGAAGGCAGTACAATCTCTATTTTTACAATAAATAGTTTTGATTTTAGGCATAGTCTTTCAAAATGAATTTACAACTGTTATTCAGACTGAGCTACTTCTTTCAGATTACATCTGTAAGTCTACAGATAAAAGTGACAATTATTTTAAGATCACAAAAAAAATTAAAAAGCCAGTAGAGTACTAGGCTTAAAAATTATATTTGCATTTTATCTGTCACTGAATTTGCCCTAATTGTCCACTATTGTGATAATGTCTGAGTTGAATACTATATGTCTGTATGTATGTTAGCACCCAGCAATTAGCTTAGCAATAATTATATACTATTTCTGACCTCTTTGTGCAGCTGGCAGAGGGTGGGGTTTTTAAAATACATCTGCAACTTTAAGTAATTTTAAAAAGTACAAAAATAGAGTTTAAGAACTATAGGAAATAATTATTAGATTTGCCAATAATTCCTTATATAGCCTTGGAGAATTCACATACACATTGTGATTACATGCAATAAGTCCAAATTCTATAAGGACTCCTCAATAACCTCTGTTGCTTTTATAGCTCATTGACTGATTATTTGATTTTTTAATTTATCCTGTGATATCCATGAAGGACACAGATTTTGTTATATTTTTAAAACAACTATTTATTAAATGTATTTCTATAAAGTAGACAGAGTACTTAAAGGGCTTTTACTCTTCCACTGTGTTTCTTCACTAAAATACCTTTGTTTACTACAATGGCATCAAATGACAGCGACCTGATGCCATTTACCTCAAACAGCTGGCACAGGACTAAGAATATACAGATAATACATTTCTCAGTAGTACATTAGTTCAGTTGCTTACTTTTTCCTCCACTATTTTATCAGTTTCTTAAATAAGAGATGTTCCATGATTAGAGATATTTATAAATTACGAGATGCAATTTGCACCCAAACTATATGCATGCAAGATTTGTCAAAGTTAAATGTCAAAAAGAGTTAAAGATAAAATACTGATTTGAAGAAAATTGTAAAAATCTCTGTGTTTGCATTTTTCTATATGCAAGACATGTGTGGTTCATTAACATTATATGTCAGCAAGGTTGCAGGTCAATTTAGAAATCCAATTGCAAATCAAGGGAAACTACTTTCAAATGACGTCTGGCCTGACCTTCAAACCCTAATAATCTAGAGCAAATCAGATCATTAAATTATAAGCCAAAATTAACTTTATGATTAATAGAGTTCAGAAAATGAACTACAACAGATAACTGGGATTTATCCAGTCCATTCATGAGCAAATCACAGCTCTACAGGGTTTCTTGATGCAGTGCTTTTAGCATCTTGTTAAACTTCCTCATTGATGGGTCCTCACAGAATCTCAAGTCCAGATGTGGTGAGAGAGCTCTTACTGCCACAACACCTGTTTGCTGGGCAGAGGAGCAGGGAAGGACTCTTAACTCAGGTTTATGTGCAGGAGTGTGATTCAGGTGTTAATCTGCCGCTGAGGACATGAAAGATGCATGTTCCCTTGGACAACTCATCTGAGCCAGGGCTTGGCACAGTTTCTGACATGTCCATTGGTGTGACCTGAGAAGTATCTACTTGAACTGTGGGACCAACATACTGCAGAAGAGATTTTAGTCTCTGTTCCAGTGCTACTTGTGATCCGTTACAAAACCTTAAACCTCCTATTATTTGTGAGGAAGAGCATTTTGCTGATCAAATGTGAGGCAACAGTTGGGCAATTCTAGGTAAGTCCCCAGGTTTTTCCTTTCCAAAGTAAGCACAAGTGGAATTAGCAGAAACCTTAGATCAATACCCCTGCCAACCAGAATTTATAGTTACAATATGGCATTCTGCTAATCTGACAGCATTAGCAATAATTCTTTACAAGAAATTATTATTATTATTATTATTATTACACATCAAAGTATGGACAGCACTGTAATATGACATGGATGAGTTTTCAAAGTGATGACAACAATTTCCATGGGGAAAAAAAAAAACTACTGAAAACCAACAAACTCACACACTGTACTGTAGAGCAGACTGAGATAATAATGAACAAACTCTTATGCTGTACCTATAAAACTTCCAGACACGAAGTCTGGATAACCTATATGTAAATAAAATAACACTACCATGTGGCTGCTTCAGAAAGGAGAATTATGTAGACTGAATAAAACTGTAAGCAGATGTTTCCTGTAGGCTTGCATAAAGATAATAGAAATACTTTAATAAGCACAAAAACCTTGTCAGATTTTGGCTCTTAACTCCTATCACTGTCAGAGCAGATGTCATTTTCCTCCATATGTTAATCTACATACCTATATAGCTTTTTTTTCATCAAAGTACATGCACAATTTCTAATCCCTCTAAGGTTTGGTTCTCACGACACATGAAAGAAAAATGGGCAGTTTACAAACAAGCAGCTGAGATGCAAACAGAGCTTAAGACTTGGGCAGCGTGTAGCTGAACCCATGATTTAGACAAGGACTTTTAGAAATCAATCCCCCTCATTAGCTGCAAAGCATTTCACTCAAAGCCATACACGGCTTTCATTTAAGGACACGGATTAACAAGTACATGATAAACGCAAATCAGACTGGCAGCCTGTAATGAACAATTTAAGAGTTAGTTTATATTCACTGTCGGAGGTGACCTGTTTTAGGATGTGCTTTAGTTCAGCCCAGAGCTTGAGATGTAATGATGTTGCCACCTTATCCTACAGAGCAGAGTGCCCTAATTTCAGGAATACTTAGAGAAGCTTGCAGTGTTCAAACAATGCAAAACCTTTTAAAATGATTAATCCAAGTCTTTGGTATCTCCATACTACAGCACATATTATCAGTATTTTTTAAATATGCAAATTGCTGCAGCAATCCTACAGATTTATAAGGGCCCCAATGCTGATTATTCCAATGAATAGATTTTAAGGCAGGAAATGACTTTTAGAATTATCCCTCGTAGCACTTGTGGTTACTTGTAAGTAGATGCTCATTTGAAATACCAGCCTCATGAGAAAGGACAAAACTGGTGCTGGTGCAACTGTTTCCAAAAAAATAAAACAAAAATATTGATTTTTAGTGGTAGTTAAGAGATTTTTCCATTTTAGGGTTTGCTTTTCAGTGGAAAATCAAAAATTTAAAATAATACAGAAGGAAGTAAGTGTACCATAAAAAAAAAATCTCCCCAGGAGCACAGAGCAACTAAAGTTATTTTCTGCCGTTGTATCTTACGCAAACACTCACAAGGCAGCTACTTCAGTTAGCTGTGCATCATCAGACCTTCTTTCCAGAAACCCTCAAGACCTCTAAGAAGGCGCAGCAGGGGGTGTAAGCACCACCTCCCAGGTAGCTCTTCTTCCAAGAGGCCATGACATTGCATTTGCTCTGCCCAAATGGCCACCTTTGAGTTTAATATTTTATGGTTCACTACAACACAGAACTCAAAGGCCCTGCCTTTTAGGAACTTCAGCAAACACAGAAGTACATAAATAGCAGTTTAAGATTTAGCTGGGGAGGATTGCAACAGTATGAGGCAGAACACACTTCCTTTCACACTGGATCAAACCTCCCTTTTCTCCAACTATGAATCAAACTTTTCTCATGGAAGACAAAGTAATCTAAGGTCTTCGATCTCTATTTGTAAAATAGTGCTATCTTACTTCCAGTTGTAGTGACAGGACAAGGGGAAATTGCTTCAAAGTGAAAGAGAATAGATTTAGATATTAGGAAGAAATTCTTTACCATGAGGGTGGTGAGACACTGGTACAGGTTTCCCCAGAGGAGCTTTGGATGTCCCATCCCTGGAAGTGTTCAAAGCCAGGTGACATGGGGCTCTGAGGAACCTGATCTAGTGTGAGGTTTCCCTTTCCAAGGCAGAGGGGGGTTGGAGCTGGATGATCTTTAAGGTCCCTTCCAACATAAACCCTTTTACATTAATGTTTAATGAGAATTAGTCTAGCAAAGAGCATAGAACAATACTTAAGAAAGGAAATACTCAAGTGTAAATTAAAAAGTAAACATTTTAAATGTCTTAGGCTTTTGTGCTATGCATTCTTGACAAAGCCTTGTATTACTTTTAAAATGCTTTATCTCACCTATCAGTTTCAGACTTGTTCTGCTTTTATAGCTGCTGTTGGACAAAGACCCGAGTTCCCCCTAGTCTAGATCCATCTCTCTCACTGAAGAATACTTAGCTTTGGCAACTAAATGATCATGTATACAATACCACTTTATTGTCTGAAATTGGATATGATGGCAATTTACAGTGAGAGGGAAGTTATGAGGATGGCAGAGTAATCCCATCACTGAGTCACCTGTGGCATGGATTACTGTGCATATGTGTGGGTTTCACTACATCTCTCCTCCCTAATAAATCAACATTTTCCATCACCTCCTACAAAATAGAAGGGTAGAAAACAACATGACTGCTGAAAACCAAAGAAGGAAATCAAAACACAGAGCATGGACTCCATCTCCTTGGAGACCTTTAAATAATAGTCCATGACTAAAATATCATAAGGTGCAGCTTAGAGCAGACATGTATGATAGATCAGATAAACTATTGTCAAGTATTGGTCAACTGTTCTAACCAATCAAGAGAATTTTTATTTGTATTTAGACGAATTTCAAAAGACATCTCTATATTTTAATTAGATCAAATGCTACATCATGCATTTACTGTAGGATCATATATATAAACACATTTATATACATAGATATGTTTTCTTGTTTGGTAATTAGTGAACTTATGTAGTATTGAACATTTTTATGTATCAAAGATTAAATTTACCTTTTTGCAAATAATAGCAAAATCACACACACAGAATAGTCCTATATATTTTTGCCTAGACTTTTTATCTCTATTTGCTTTCCCTTTCTTTCCTTCTCTGAGGGAAGGAGAGGATTTAAATTCCTATAGAGTAAAAGCATTTTCAATATTCTAAAATGCAATTTTTTGACAACTGATAAGCAGAATATACTTAGATGTAGTGATACACAGGATATTTGACTTCACTATAGGTCTGAAAATGAATGCGTATTTAAGTGAACATTCCTTAAAAGCCCACAGGAACACCAGGATTTAACTAATCTAATGTTGATCTTCTGTGTTAAAAGGTAAGGAAAGACAGTGGAGTTTATGATCTTTGATAGTTCAGGGGAAAGCTGTGATATGATGAAGCTCCATCCCTTCTCTTCCAGGGAGCAGCACTGAGGGCAATGAGCCGTACCAGGCTTGGATGTGCTCCCAGTTGACCCTACCAGGGCTG
>JAWWLZ010000001.1:10618325-10631947 GCA_035041345.1 Poliocrania exsul
GAGACGTGCCCTGCCCAGTGCAGCTGCGTTCTCAGCAGCATGGCCTCGATACTGGTGACCCCTGCCTGTTCAAGAACGGACACATTGGTCACATACTCGGACCAGTGGATGTTTAGGATTGAACGGAGGCAGTGCTGATGGAAGCGTTCTCCACTAGTAAAACATTTCAAAAACAACTTAAAGAAAAAAAAAGTCTGACAGATGGCAAAATCTCTTAAAGTGCTTATTTAAAAGTAAATGTTAGGTCAATATAATTAAGAGATTCTGCAGCAAATGCGTCCTTAGCAATTTTTTTTAAAATCAAATATCATCATTATCAGAAGAACGTGCTGTATAGTTCATACATAAATAAGGAGCCTGAATCACTGCTTTTAACACATTGGAAAACAATCTTTACCATGAAAATATAACTTGTATCTCCTAACATATAACAACATAGAAATCTGGATATTCTTTTAATAACAGTCTTATAATACTGTTATTCTGGAGACCTTGTACTTAATGGAGACTAAGATCCACCTGGAACACCACCACTCATCATACAGATGATTTAGAATCGTTTGTTATTAAATGGGGGGTGGGGGTGGGGGGGGATAAATGTATATATATTTTAAAAATAAAAAAGAATGCAATGTGTTTTTAGAAACACTGGGAGATTCAGGACTGAGAGTGAAGGAAGTCAGCATGAAAATGAGTACCTGATTACTGAAACACTGCAATAGTCAGCAGCAGGCAGAAAGGAAGCTGTAGTGAAGGTTCAGCAGTTCTCCAGAGCACATCCACAGCCACATTAATTTTGAAATCTTTTGAAATGCTAGTCCACATTCCCACGCAATCTAGCAGCAGTTGTGAAAACATCTTTCAATCATTTATAATAGCTTTAAAATTATATAGCACCTTTCATCTATGGATCTGAAAACGGGCTTCTAGCTTTATTCACTAATTTTAGAATTTATAGTGCATAAAACAAAGAACTCTGTTAGCTAACTTATAAATAGGCTAATTATCATAATGTGACCTAACTACTGTAAGTTGCCAAGACAGCAAAATATACAACTTTATAGCTGCAAATCACCTAATTCTTTCCTTCATAAGAGTCTGAGTTCATGTACTTGAATAAACAAAGAGAAAGGAGCAACATACAGTGAATTTCTAAATGAGGCCTCATTATAGCCAATTCAAAATTCTCCATTAAAAGGAATTTTTTTTTCTGATTCATCAGAACTGGAGGTTATAACACATACCCTATCTGGCAGCAGCAGAAAACCAGAAGAGATTTGGATCCTTTCTACTTTCATAGCTCACCACACCATCTTCATACCACCTTCAGGAAGTGGAAGCTCCACTAATGAGTTTGGGTTTGCCTAATTAATGACTGTGTGAGCCACACTTTCAATCTGTTCTCATATGACATTCTTGGGGGAGAGCTAATGTTTGGTTTATCAAGACATGAGAGAAGAAGCCTGTCCCAAGGCCTAAAGCTTTAAATTACTATGGAAAGCAGCATTTCTAAAGTGCCAGAGTATCAAAAGGATTATAAATTTTAGTAACTTAGTCTTCTGTGTCCTTCACATCCTCATGACAATCATTATTCTTCACTTTTACCATATCTTTATCACAGCCAGTCTCACTCCTCCTTTATGTTTGTGTTCTCAACAGGAGGCAAAACTAGAGTAGAAACTGTTGTTATTGCCTGTGCTCACAAAACCTACCACATGTGATATTTCCATTGCTAATAATCTACATGTCTAAGCAAAAATTTTTAACAGCTCTTTTTAATTCTCAGACAGCATCCTTTGGATCTGAGAAGTGAACTGATAAATCATGCAATAACTAGATATTCTGAGTAGGTCTTAGCACCAGTATAGTTTATGTGCTTTTTCTTTTCACAGCACATAGGTTGTTTTGAAATACAAAATGTAAAAGAAGTCAATAACAGCAGTCCTTTAAGAGAATTGTCACACAGTTAGAGATAGTGAGACCCAGGATAGGCATGCAGCTGAGCACAGAAACTATTATATTAACTGCTAGCAGAGACTGTACAAGCTTAAATGAGTCTATTACTATAAATGCAGAATGTGCAAATTAATTTGTGTCTGAGCCAAATTAAAATAGAGCCTTGATTTTCTGCAAGATAAAATGCCTGCCTTATATACAAAATGTCTAAACAGTCATGTTAGTAAATAAAATTGGCTATGGAAGTTAAAAAAGCGCACTGACCAAAGCAAGGCCTGCTAAAGATAAAAAAAAAAAGGGGAAAAAATTAAAATATATTCAAGGTGTGTGAAGGGTTGAAAAGTAATAAGGTTTGAATGACTTACTGATGGCTGTCATAAAAATCTGGCAGGGTATTCTATTTACAATATGTAATAAAACTGTCACATGCAGAATTTATACAAGCATTTGCCCTAGAAAGCTAAATCTTTTTGCCAAGGGCAAGTTAATAACCTCTACAGTTCATTTGAATATATGGGCAAAGAGATGTTTTGACTAATAGAGCATCACAGGGTGAGCACTAGGCAATCTAATGGATATTGTGAGAATAGGATGAGCCAAAAACAATGACAACCTGTTAGAATATTGCTAAAAAGTCTTGTGAACTTTATAGCCATTGTGATCTGTTCTGATGAGTGTATGCTGTGCATGTGTGTAGATGTGTGAGTTTTACTAATTGGGGATTACACATGCAGCAATGCCATGTTAGCTGACATTAAAATAATTCCTCCTCAAATACGCAGCGAAGATGCTGACTTGTGAAGTAGCAAATTGAATGCAAAGCTACTGCTCTTAAGATTATGCAGGGCTTAGTGGTTTCAGAGATTTAAGTCACCAACAGATCAGTCAAAATTCAGGATTTTTCCCTCATAGAAATCCAACTTGTAAATTATTCTTAAACTGAAGCCTCAAAAATACATCTTAATTTAACTTGGAATAGTGTCCCACATTATAAATTACAAATCATCCAGGAAAATGGCTGATACTTGGCCAGAGTACAAAGCTGCATTCAAGTTCATGGGAAATGAAGAAGTCCCATCTTTGTTAGGAGTAAAAACCGTACTCAGTATGATAATAATCACCGTATTAGAAAAACAGATTTACACTTGCCCCAGGAATTAGGAACATTTTTCTGCCCTGAGTGCCTCAGATTACTTGCCACAGATTACTATTTATACCTGAGCTATCTAATTTGAAGTTAACTTTAGATATGTCAATAGTATGCTGCCATCACTGCTGTGACTGCAACTTAGATTCCACAACAAGCTGTGTTAGTTCCCGTGATACACTGGTAGTGGAGCTCTGCTGAAAAAAACAGGATAGTTCCCATTAGACCTACATGACAAACTCTGATGCCAGGCAGTTCCGTGCAAGACACTTGGTGCTCCTGCAGAACAGAAAGGGTCCAAATAAATGAGGTGAGTTTTAGGTTAGGTTTTAATTATCATCCCAACTGACATGTTGAGGCAGCAGCTATAAAGTGCTTGTTCCTCTGGCTGGTGGCCTATTGCCACAACACAAAGGGAATTTTCCTGTCTGGCTAATGAAGTGCTATGCTTGTGTACTTGGCTGTGCAGATTTTGCTGACAATGATTTGTACTGGAGCAACATTATTTTACCTTAAAATTTAAAGCCTTTGCATTAGAAACAATTTAAATGTTTAGCTATCATACAGTTTTTCTAAATGTCACATAGAAAAAGACACAAAGCCAGAATGAGGTGATTCTCTATTCCTGCAGTTAAAATTACATGAATTACATCTTTCTTGTGCTCTTCTGTGAGTGACTGATATTCAGGTGCCTGATGAGCATTTGCAGTTGAAATTATACCAATAATCTCCCTATTTCTTTCACTTGTGTCTATAGGAGAAATAATTATGATTGATATTCTTTTTATTCTTTTACTTTCTTAATAGAATGCCATTGCCTGAAGGATACTTGGAGAGGAGTGTGTCAAATTTACTTAAAATTTATGCTGGATTGTGGCCATTCAAATCTCCTGTATATCCACCTTCAGCATCTCACCTACATGAATCTGTAGCTGTTTTTCTGGGAACGTAATAGTCCAGGACAGTTAATGGCACCAGAGGAAGAGGCAATGCCTCAGGTTGATAAGGCAGTCCTAAAGAAGCCATGATTTGGCACAGAAAGATTAAGCAGTACACTCATTTGTGAAGTAATGCTGAGTGATGATTCTGTTACTATCAGGTTGTAACATATGTTCAGGTCAGCAGCATACATATTGCATCCTCAATTTCAAAACTATTTTTTTTTTTTGGAAAAAGATCAGCATTTAATTTCCAAAAGCCAAAACTTCAGCTCTTTGACTTAGAGAAGCTGGACCAGGTTAGAGGAGATTAGAGGCAATGTCTGTTATGGCCTGTCCGCTGCCACTTCTGAGCCCTCTGGTAATGCACCGCCACGCAAATTTGGGAGGGAATGCAGCTAATGCCAGAGGCAATCCGTGATCCCTGCCCTTGCTGTGTCCTTGCAATTCCATACAGCCCCATGTACACACATCTTTCCTGAGAAAGCTGTGCCATTTTGCTACCTCTGGGTATTAGCCAGGGCAGAGTTCACTCAGCAGAGTCCCAGCTCTGCCCCAACAGGCAATGGTGCCACTACACACCGCTGCTTCACACGTGCATCGTATTACAGCTACTGTTGTAGAGCATCAGCCACCAGGGGCACATGATTACCTTTTGGCAGTTTGCTCCTAATCAATCATTCCTCTCTAAACAGCTTTCAACCTGCTGTTTTTGGCCTATTGCCTTGTTATCTAATGGCTCCTTTCCTCCACCAAGTGTGCTAGCTGTGGTCTCAGAAAATTATCCTTATTTTTCTCTGCTCAGGGACTATGACCCTCTCTACTGTCTGGCTGTTGCCAGCCACATACTTTCCTCACTGGTTAGATGCTCTTTTCCTCACACAGATTATACATATGGATCCAGAGAAGTGGAGGCTACCTGCCTGCTCACAGTGATACAAAAACCAGCCTGGCAGCCAATACAACAAGAGTAGTAACAATAATAATAATAATGCACTGAATGAATCCATGTAAGAAGTGACCCAAAGTGCAAAAAATAAGCATCTCAGACTTATTGTGGATTTACAGCAATACAAACGAGTTTTTCAACACAGGCACACCCTTTATGATCCAAACAACAGGACTGAGCTAAATGCAACTTCTTTATGAATGTGAACGAGTGAGGTTAAAGATTTCTTGTCATATCACATAAATACCCCAAAGTGATCCAGAAACATGCCTACAATGTAATGGTTATTGGGGGATTGTTGGAATTGGTAGCATAGTTGCCAGCCATTGAAAAAGCAGTAAAAATGCCTCAATATTTTCCCTGTGGAAATGCAGTTCTGGGGACATATTAAAAGGAATAAGAGAATCTCCTGCTGCATTGGTGTCATCCTATTCTTGTGTTAAAGGCTCAAACTCCAGTAAATTAAGAAACTGTCTCACTATTAAAAAAAAAAACACACCAAAAAAACCCCCAAAAACAAACACACAACACACAATAAACCATGACAACTGTTAGACCAAATCTAAGGTTGGACTAGCAGGGCATCATTACACAAAAGCCATCAGAACCAATGGCCAGGCTGGATGCACCACTAGTTACTGCATCAGGGAATGTAAAGTAATTGAAAAGATAGTAGGGGAGCACAATATTGCAGCAGTTTTTATTGTTGAGAGTTCACCTTTGCTGTTACTACTGAAAGCTCATAGTAGCCATTATGGGAAGAGGACGTGCATCTGGTTTGCTCTTCGGTGAGCAGCAGAGTTCAGAGTGAAGAAAATTACTACATTTATGGCTCATATTCAAACAAAAGTTTCTTGACTAAAAGGTTTTAATTAAACAGTAGTAAGAGAAGCAATGAAAGCCACCACTGCCCCACAAGCCATCATCTTTCAGTGAGGCTGCAGGTCCTAAGAACCCAACAAAAAATGTTTTCTGTAGTGAACAACAGAGCAGGTGAGTCCTGGCTCCAAATGTTGTTCCTTGCTGGGCAACCAGAGTGGGAGATTAGGGTGCAGCAAAAAGGTATCTGCCCCATAAAACAAAACAAAACAAAAACAAAACAAAAAAACCCAAACCCACAAAAAACCCACCCACAACCAAAAAACACCTCTCTGTCAAAAGCCTTTCCTTTCAGAGGAAAGGGAAGGTAGTGAAGCTATAAATCTCAAGAAAAACAGATGAACCAGAAGAATGGAGGTGAGTGCTTTTTTTGCAGGCTTTTAAACTGGTAAAATTTAATTTTTGTCATTGTTTGTGTCCAAGAAAAGGAAAGATGGAACTAGCTTTGGTTCAACCCCTAGATAGTTGTCAAGCCTTTTTTTTTTTTTTGTTATTTATTACAGACATGGCTGAAAGTATGGATAGAAGCACGTCTTGTCCTAATTATTTATAAACAAAGCAAACTCTAAACTATATAAAATATGACTTTATAAACTGAAGTGGCAGATTACAAACCAATAAAAAAGAAACAGGAACTATCTATTGCTCTGACTTTTTCTGAGCATGACAAACTAGACACACTGGAGATGCCTGGACTGGATGAAGATAAGAAATCCACTCCTAGAAGGGAGAAAGACAAGGAGGCTCATGGGTAGACCTGAAAGGAGATTGTAGTGAGGTGAGCATCAGTGTCTTCTCCCAGGCAGCAAGGAACAGGACAAGAAGTAGTAGCCTTATATTGCCCAGGAGAGTTTTAGATTAAATATTGGGGGTTTGGTTTTCTTCACAGAAAGCGTAGTAAAACAGTGGAACAGGCTGCCCAGGGAAGTGATGGAATCACCATCCCTGGAAGTGTCCAAAAAACATGTGGATATGGGACTTGAAGACATAGTTTAATGGTGAACATGGTGGTGGTTCTGGGTTGATAGCTGGAATTGATGATCTTAAAGATTTTTACCAACCTTAATGATTCCATGATTCTAAGGTTCATGTGGTAACCAGAGGGACTGCATGTGATCATAGAGGTGACCTCCTACACAGTAATGACATAAAACAGTGACCTCCCCATCATTTAGAGTAATGAGAGGAAGAAGAAGGTAGGATAATGTAAACCTAGAAGAACATCAACATCCAGTTGTATTTATAAGGCAGGAAACCCTGCATCAAAAGCAATTCCAAGCAATATATTTAAATGGACCAGAAAGTTATTACTAATATTACAAACCTCCACTGCTTTTCTCTTTTTGAGAATTACTTCAGGGTCATAATCATAACAAGCTTTTATTTATTTCTGGAGCACAAGCAATAAACTTCAAAAAATTCCCATAAATCCAAACCCCTACAGCTGTAGCTTCACTTTTTCATATTTTGAATCTACTCCTGGTACTATAATTATCAAGTCAGAATTGTCTTTTGCTGTTTTCCTGGCAGAAATGACAAAAAGAAGATGAAGAAAGAAAAGAAAGAGGGGAGAAAAGAGGTACACTGGCTATCTGGCTATTCTAGCAGAATGGTTTGCTCTGCATTTCAAGAAGAAAAACACAGGCAAATACTTTGTTTCATGCAAAATGCAAAACCTTCCTTCAAGCAGGGCTGAGTATATGGATGAGTGAATCCCTCTCTTGTTTATGCTTCTCTGATTCAGATACTTTTCCAAGTTCTGCTTCCTTCTCCTTGAAGCTGCTCAGCAAAACTCTTACTGGTTTTTGTAGGAGCTCAATGGTGCAACAAGACTGCTCTTTCTATTTGCATTTGTGACCAAGGAAATGAAATTCCAACGCATGACCTTGAACCCGTATTTTTTACACATCTGGAGAAATACCTGGGTCCAAACCAAATAGATGTTGGGCTGGATTTTTTTTTTTTTTTATAATTTGATAAGTGTTTCTGAAAAAAAATTTAACCCATCCTACAAAAGCAAAATGTAATAAAAGTCTCATATATTATTTAATGCTGGACATATATATTGGTTCCAGATTCACAAAAACCCCCACAAACCCCACCAGGCTGTGAGACGAGTCTTATGTGCTTGTTCATTAGTTTTCAAAAACTACATTAACCTTTTATATTCTCATTACACTGTGATTTGTCCTATTTCCTCAGAATACAAGGAATGACACAATCAGATTTTGCCACACCTTGTCCACTGTTTCAAAGGTAATCAAGATCATTACAAATGAAATGACACAATAACATGGTCAATATTTCCTTTGCTGCTTCACAGCTGTTAGAAGGTGTGCCTCTGATCTCAGATGTGAGAGGGGCAGCCAAATCTCACTAGTGTCTTTGGAAAGAGCCTATCTTATTATTCACTGCAGATTAGTTCAACATGCAGAGGTTATTACTAAAATATATTCAGAGGCTCTGCTTTCCTATGATTTGAATCCCATCCAACCTTTCACAAAAAGAAAACAGTTGCTAACTCTCAAGTATTCTTTTTAACTGAATCACAACACTTTTTTTCCCTCCCCAAAAAAATAGAAGAAAAAAAAGGAAAAAAAAAGAAAAAAAATAGAAAGCAATTTTCAGTAGGTTCATACCACTGTTCCATCTATGAATATCAGTTTATCTCTGTGAGGGAAATACAAGTTGTGTGTGCTACAAAAACAGTTGCCATAATGTGGGCCTACCTTTGCTCTTGTGAGTTGAACCCATGTCAGGCAGCTGCAGTCTGGAACTAGCATGACCCTGCACTTTTGGAGCTGCACAGACTCCTGCCCCTCATCTCTGAATTGACAAGTATGTCAGAACTTGTCAAAGTGCAAAATTTCCCAAAAAACATTAATATTTTGTAAATATCCATGATTCAGACCTATTAATAAGCCAAAAGAAAAGAAAGGTAATGTAAGTTCCTTAATGTACTATCAGAAGTAAATAATTATTAAATTACAACTTTTGAATGCATCTTCTAGATCCATTTTTCTCAACCATTTGAGGATAAAATATGGATTCTGCAGTATCTTTACAAATATTCACACATTTAGGCACCCCCCCCCATTGATGGAATCTTCCTTGGAGTTATTGCTGTAATAAGGTGACATGTTGCACTAAATCAGGACTTTTGTGTTCTATCTCACAGACTTTATTGATATGGTGTGACAGTTCCAGCACCTTTTAAATAGCCTTCTAATCTTCTTGCACTTTGAATCACACATGAAAATTTAATTACGTGTGATTCTTCCACCAAAGTTGCCCATATCTACTACAGCCAATAATATAATATTGTAAAAGGAAAACCCATTAAATTTTACAAGATGGGTACTCAGGCGACCACTTTTTTTTTTCCTCTGAGATTTAATCATTATTTTAAACTCATACAGCTATCTGCCACTGAACAGAAACCAGTCACATACTGTGGAATCATGCAGTTAAAAATGCAGAGGGGTTAAGACTGGAGCTGATCATGTAAACATCCAGCCTTACGAGAATCTTCTGCCACAGAAAACACATCAGCAGACAATTTAGAATCTAGTCTGTTCAGAGAGCTGCATTTTATAATAGAATCCACTTTTTAAAGTTCCTCTTTGATGAAAATACACCAGCATGTATCTTAAGTGCAGAAGACACAGAAGGCAATGGCTAAAGAAGTCTCTATTTTTATCTGAAACTTAACCCCCACTCCTTAGAAGTGATATTTTTACCAGTGCAGTCCCTTTAAGCCAAATACAGCAATAAATTGGATTATGAGGTTTTGATAACGACTTTCATATCCTGATCAAAGTCAATGTGAAGCGTTACATGAACATGATTGATAGCAAAAAGGGATAAAGTTTACATTAACAGAGATAGCTGTGCACGTGCACACTCATATGTGCTTATGTGTTCTTTCACATCAGTATTTGCAGATGTTTCAACACTGATAGCAGGGGCAGGGTTTGGACTGTCACACTCCACTTTTCTGCAGAGAAGGACAAAACATCTTTTTTGATTATGTTAGGCCAAAACAAGAAAGTGAAGACACTACATTTCCAGGAAATAAAAAAGAAATTTTACTTCTCTGCAGCAAGTAGCTTTGCATTAGTTTTCTGAAGCAAACTCTCTGCTGCAAAATAAATAAATAAATTATAAACAACCAAAAAACCCCACAGTGTAACCAAATAATGGTATTCTTAATGAAAACAATGCAAAGCTGTGAACTGAATTTCCTCTCCTGACACATACCCTGAAAATGCAGTGGCCAAACTGTGACACTTCAGTGGTAGAGCCAGCAATAAGCAGAGAGGATTGAAGCCCTTCTCCCTTATGCCCCTTTCTAATAGTCAAACACCTGCAGCAACCAAGACGAGAAGCAAGTGGAAGGGTTCCAGCTGGGAGCTGTGACCACCAGCCAAGGCTGGCCACACTCTCCACTGCAACAGCCACACCACTGCACTGCTCCCCCCTAAATATGTTTCTGTCTTATGCAGGAAAAGAAGGCACAGAACACAAATGATAACACTGAGGTACCTCTAATAATTCTACTTTTTTATCCCACGTTTTAAGAACTTTGGTGCAACAAGAATATTCCTAAGATCTGCTCTACTGATGATGATTATGCAGAGTATGTGAGATTCTTGCCTCTCTCTTGGAAAAGAATAGGACATTGGATAAATGATTCCTCTGAGAGTCACCCTGTACTTCATTTTTAGAAACTTGGACAAAGGTATTTTATACTGAATTATACTAAGAGAAACAGAGCAACTGAATGCCAAAAGAGGATATGAGGTAAAGAAAGCCCAGCCAAGTTATTCATTTGTATAGTTCAAAAAACTGGCCTTTATTTAGTGCTACAGCTCTGCTGTTTTCTTCCTGGTAGTAACAGAATCTTGGCATCCTGTTTCAGTGATTATTAAATGAGAACACAATTTTCACTAGATCTTTCACTTTAAGAAGTTGTCCATTAACATTTCATACTGAAAATAACTCATTTTTCTAAAACAAGTTATAAGACTCTCATATCAGAGATGATGACTCAAACTAAAATGCTTTATACAGCACTAGTTAGTCACCAGGAATTTTCTATAATCTTTTATACTGTTGAGAACATTTTCAAACACGTAATTCCAGAATATCAGTGATAGATTAGAGCATCGGAACCATCTCAAATGCCAGAATTTTTTACACTTCTTATATCTTTCAATTATAAATTAACTTTTTGCTTAATGACTAGAAGTTTAATTAACTTACTGAAAATAGGCACAACTAACCATTCCTTTAATTAAGAAAATTCATTAAAATCCACCATTATCCTTGAAACTGTTAGAAGTGTAAATGTTATAATGTTATTTTATAAATGTTACCTTAATCAAGTTTAAGAAAAATGACATAGTATTAAATTTAAAAGGACAGAGAAGTAATTTCAGGTTTTCTTTTATTTGATGAACACAGTATTTTAGCTCTCATATTTCCCAAGAGATGTGTGACTCAATGCACTCAAGATTAATACCATTAAGTAACAGCAGACACTATTTACTAGTCACAAGTTTGGGTGGATTCTGTTGTTGTTTTGTTGGGGTTTTTTTCCAAAGGATTCTTTTTCTTATACAGGAGTGGATGGGGGGAGAGATTAAATCTCACTTGCATATGTACACCAAGTAAAAACTAATCATGTTCACTTGGATGAACCTGACTTCACTATTAAAGAACACATTAAAATTGTTCATGAATACAGGAGTTACATTTCACATCCTTCAATTTTCATTAGTAACTCAGATTTCATGCTCTATTATTTGCCTCTTCCCTTCCCAAGACACCTTTGTTTTCTTCTGACATGAAAAGGGGACTCAAAAAACCCCAAAATAAGGATTCCTGCTATGCAGACATATTAGAAACTTGAGGTTAGCTTTATACCCTCTAACATTAGGTCACCATTTGTCAATTTACTACTGACATGTCAGAATAGGACATAGTGTTGGTTATACCAAAGTTGTAGTGTAAATATAAGCACTTCAAGCTTTAACTTTAAACTGTAAGCCTTTTCCAGGCCTATAACATTATTTTGTTCACCTAACTACTCTGAAAAAATCCTGCTTTTTCCAGTTACTCTTGAGCTGCAAAGATTCTGCGCTGTTAATAAGACACAGAAAGGTCTTTTTCCTGAAGCTTGAAAGCAGCTGAGAAATCAGTCAAACTGGGAAGGTCCAGAAATGTACTAGATTAGCAGCTCCAGGAGCAGTAGCTAACAGCACTCCTTAGCACAGTGAGACCCCTGACACTCCAACAACATGAGTGAACAAATGTCATTTTAAGTCACTCTTGAATCCTGGTCTGACATAAAGAGCTTGGGGGTGGTGTGAAAAATATCCTAGTTTAATAGTCTTGGCAATACTCTTTTAGACAGTAAAGAGTTTTGTTGTGTGGTTTTGGTTTTGTTTTTTTTTATTTTGTGTCCGACTTTCAAGTATTCAGGGAGACATTACCAAAAGAAATACGTCAGAAATGTATCAAAATTATGCTGGTTAAAAGCATCGTGATGGAGTAACTTATTTTTGAGAAATAGACCTGAAATAACACTCAGTGCCTATCACTTACAGAATGTGAGATACTTGATCTGCTAAAATATAGTGTGAAAAGACAAAAAAAAAATCATCTTTTCTATGAAAATAACATTCAGTAACACTCCCTGAACTGCATACACAAGTCTGCTGAACTGTTGTTGAAAATAGTCCAAAGTCACCTGGAAAACAGGGCAAAATTGAGCTTTTAAAATTACTTCCAGCTACTTAATTGTATTTAGTGTCAGTGTAAGCCAAGGACTATCTGCAAAACATAAAAGAAAATTCCCACATTTCTGGATGATTCAGCATTAATGCAGCAGAAGATAATCACTGCAGATGAACACCCAGCTCTAGTCAGGCCTTTAGGAAATATAGCCAGCAGTGAAGGAGCCTGAGTTTGTGCATTTATTTGATCAGTCTTTGATGAAAGAAAATATTTCCAGTGTTGGGGTTTGTGAGCAAAGCACAGAGGACACAGAGGAGTTGCTGCTGTGCCAATGTATGTGAGTCTGTACACAGCCACTTCTCCCTACATCTTCAGAGGATGCATGTACACAAAACATATAGGAAAGGCAATAAGGATGATGAAAGCCAATCTTCATGGATTGACCAACTATGTATGTATGGCCAAGCTTTGCGAACAAAGATTTGGGAAGGGCTCTCCCCACGTGGGCGTGCCCTTCCAGCCTACTGTCTTGGTTTGAGGGGAAAAAAACCAAAATGTTTGCCCACAAGCGGAGGAGGGGGTATAGATATAACTATAACTGATCGGAGCAAACCGCTTCCCCAATGCCACAGGAAAAAAAAAAAAACAAAACAACTCCCACAACAACAAACCCCACACCGGCAAGTCTCCTCCTGGAGAAGAGTTATACTAATGAGCAGTATCAGTGTCACAACCTGGCTGGCTGCAGATGAGCTCCCAGATGAATTCTATCTCTCCTTCTGGGTCTCTTGTCCCAAATGAAGAAGGAAAGCTGGAAATGGAGAACCGCCGTGTGTCCTGGAAAGCAGCGGCAAGTTCTCTCTCCCAGGTCGTTGCCCCAGCCGGGGCGGGCCGGTCGCGATGCTGCAAGTAGCGGTGAGACCGGAGCAGAGGCCGGGATCCCAGATGCAGGACCCACGAGAACAGCCGTGGTGAGGAGAAAAGAAACGGCTCACCCAGAAGCAGCAGCCAG
>JAWWLZ010000001.1:10637512-10654997 GCA_035041345.1 Poliocrania exsul
CATTGTTCCAAGAGGAGGAGGCAGGACAAGCTGCAGCAGTTACCTTCACAGAGACACTGGCATATTTCCCTCTCCTCAGCTGGAGTTTAAACTCCAAACACTTTTTCTACCTTTTTTTTCTTCCATGTGGTTTGTGTGGCTCAAAGTCAATCTATCACCCTCCCACAAGGGGCCTTCAGGACAACTGTAAAACACCATAAAACACCTGGAAGGAAAGAGTGTGGCAAAAGGGCTGCAAGAAAGGCTGCATGGGAAATTTCTGCACAAAGATTATCTTAGTAAGTGCCAATATTTATCATTTACAGAAGTAACACAAAGTGGCCCTGCTGGAAAGATAAGGACGTTTCTCTCTCTTTGTGCATCCTGAGATTTCACCCCCCATCCAACCCAGTCATCCATTATTTGTAACATTTACTCCAGTGCTCTTCAAAATCAGACTCACCAGCTTTCCTGGTTTTTGTATTTCTGCTGTGCTAATAAACACTGACATGTACCACAGGAATTATTCTTAAGACTAAGTCAAGTAACTAAGTAGTCCAAATATACAATCTAAAGAAGGACAGAGTTGATGAGCTAATACAGTGCTGAGTCCTTGCAGAACCATCTGTAAGGAGTAGCTTCCAAGAGTTTCCATTGTTATCAGTTGGACTGTTTCAAAACAAAATCCCATGCACTTTTAACATGATTTTGAGTTATTTTTTCCCTCATTTCCAGTCAACCCACCACAAGTAACAGTATTATAAAGTCAACCATTTGCTGTATTCATGTCCAGAAAACAATAAAGTTAAATGAATTTCTGTGGTGAGTTTATACATATGGTAGAGGATGAAGTTATTTGATTACCAGCATTAGTCAGCTAAGTGGTAAACTCTTCTAATGATAATTCATTGCTCTATCTATAACATTGCTATTCTGATTTTCTGTCTTTCTGGGTCTGTGTATACATCAAAAAATGGACAAAACTATGTTTTTGGAGGGGTTTTTGGTAAACATTTATAATGTTCCTGACATTCACACTCTGGTCTAATTCAAGTGGAAATTTGACTGTAGATTGTTAAACTGCAGAATTAAGCATAATATAACAAAAGTTACTTTGTTCTAATTAGTGAATTGCAAAAGTCTCATGAAGTCAAGGCAATGACTCAGAGCTCCTTTCACATCAGCTGATTTTTTTCTTTAGTTGCCATTTTTATGAGAAAAGAAAAAGGAGGAAGAAGATGCTCAGCAGTTTATTAATATAATTAAATTACTAACATATTTTAGCTTCACTAAGTAACTGTAATTCTAATCTTTAATATACTACGGACAACTATCACTTTATTTTTGAATAAAGGTGAAGAAAAAACAAAATTATGAAGGATTTTCCTATTTTAAAAATACAATCACTGCTTTGGAAGTACAGGTGCTTTAGAACATAACTGCTACAAAGGCACAGATAAAGCATAAATAATTAAAAGAATTCTACTTTTTGTTTTAATATGGAAATCCAATCAAAGTACATCTGTAAGCGTTGTTATATGAAACTACAGGCTTTTCCCCCTCCCTTACCAAAAAAGTTTCAGGGTTGTTTGCTTTTTGTTGTTTTGTTTGTTTGGGGGTTTTGGGGGTGGGGGCTGGTGTATGATTGGTTGCTTTGTTTTGTTTGTTGTGAATTTTGTTTGGTTTTAAAGACTTAAAAATTGGTTGGTATTTTGAATATTCATTGCTTGCAGTAGACTCTTGTTTGTTCAGCACTGATCTTCAGAAAATCTATGCTACTTTTTCAATATACCCCCTTGGGGACTAATTTCTAAGAGTTAAAATCTATCTCACTGAAAATGCTACCCCATTATCCAGTGACTAAAGTAATGTGACACTGTAATGTTACCCAGCAGGTCAAAAAAGTCATTAAGAATGCTCTCACAGGTATAATATGTGTTTCAACAGGAGATTTCAAGCAAAAGTTTAGTTCATATTCACTATCAGGTCCAATGAATGAAAACTATACATACATCATCATTTATTACATGTGTTGCCAGTTTGCCAAGGAAGAATTATGATGGATAGGTCTAAGTTCTTGTGTTGTCATGTTTTTGTCACTTATCTTGCCAAGTATTATAAGTTTAGATAGGGAATATTTGTTTCATCTTCAGAAAATATGTGTTTAGTAACTCAGAGGATTAAGCTAGACATTTATTCTCTCAGGAAATCAGTGAGAATCGTAACTGACTTTGTTTTGTTTAGTCAGATCTCCTTTGTTATTGTTTTATTAACTAATTATATTTAAATCAAGGGACCAGTTGTGCAAATAACACAGGGTTGGTGTTTCCTTGGGTAATTTTAACACATCATAACATAAATTTATTTAAATATTTACTACATATTCTACAAGCTACCTTCTGTTATTTATTACTAACATATTTTTACTATTTTCTTGCTTTGTAGCTTGTTCTTTTCTTTCTCCTGTGTTCCCGGCAAAATGTCATGATTTCCAATCCATACCTTCTGGAGTCAGTCTGCCATGGCATCTCAGCAAAGGACAGCTGAGCACATCACAGCAGCTTTTTGGACAGGGTTCCTGGGCTGCAGCACTGGCTCAGGAGGAGGCAATGTTCATTCAGCTCTCTGATGCCACTGACTAACGCCTTGGGCCCCAATCGAACATCAGGGTCTACAACCTGCAAAGTTCTTCTCAAAAACCAGTTTTTCTATCAAAGAGACTTGCTTTTAAATATGTAAACTTGACATGGAGAAAAATTAACTATTCAATTAAACTGTACTTCTCATGGAGTGAATGTCTTTTTTTTTTTGATCTACCATCATGATTAGCACTTTTTAACATAACATGGAATTTGACATATCTCCAAAAAAGTTGGAAAAGGAGCATTATTTCCAACATCTGTATCTTCAGAGATAGTCTCAAATTCTACTTTAGCAGTTATGTCATCATAACATTTGCCTTTCTTCCACACCCTGAATTACCAAAGGCAATTTTATTTCTATGGACAGATCTACAGACATACACTGCTTGCAAAAGAAGAGTAGCTGTCAACTGCTTGATTTGATGCATCATTCTCATTTTGCATTATTTTCCACTAAAGAATACGAAATCATCAGGCATCCTGCATCACATCTTGATAGACTTAAGCAGCATTTGACACCAACAATTTTATGTTAAAAAAAAATGTAATTATTTCACCAGGACTCAAGCAAAGACAACATGAGTGTCACCTACATTTGCAGATAACTTACTGTATTATTTGCCTTGCAGTGCTAGGCCTCTTCATGTCTATGTACTTACATCATGGCTCACATTTAAACATAGGGTGGTCCCGTGGTGTAAAGGAGAGCACTCTGGACTCTGAATCCCAAGGACCTGAGTTCGAGTTCTCAGTGGGACCATCCCCTGGCAGTTAAAGCCTCCCTGCCATCCGATCCCATCAGATCTCAGATGCTCAGCAGGGTCAGCCCCAGTTAGTACCAGGTGCTGTGACAGTCCCGAGGACTTCACTGTCACTGTCCAAGCTTGCTCAGCCGTGGCAAATGGACCTTAGGACTGAAACGGTGGGGCCAGTTCTGCACATGCTCTGCCTCACTTAAAAAAATCCACTGCGCAGGCTGGAAGGGCACATCCACATGGGGAGAGCCCTTCCCAAATCTTCATTCACGAAGTCTGGCCATATATACATACATACATTTAAACATGAAATGGTCTCAGGAGCTTTCAGGGGAGTGGTCAAAATGTCTGAAATGAAATACCTGTTCACATCCTTGCAAAAGTTTATATTATCATCTTCTAACAGGTTTTGAGATAATCAGAGTCACTAACAGGGAATTTGTGACTTGATGTGCATAACAATACAGATCTGCCTGGAGAGTCCAAAATCTACTATTTCCACTACTTGTAAAAATGGGAGGGCACTTCCACTTCTTAAGAACGTTCATATCTTTCATATTTGTAAGGGATTTAATCAATCTGCTTTTCTAAAAATATGAATCAATTGTTAAGCACTGCATTTCAGAATCACTTCCACATTCAAATATAGACCTGAATAAATTTAACCATGTATTTAGATAATCTTTGAATTTGTCTAACCCTAAAGTCTACTGTGAAAGTTTAGAAACAAACAGCAATTTTAAACCAATCTTTAAATGCTGTATAATAAGTTATAGGCAAAAATTACTCTTTAAAATTATATTTTACAGCACTTCTTAAGATTGATATATCTTACCCTCATAAATCTTCCAATATATGCTGAAGATGCTAGAGTTCTAAGAAAAATACTTTTATAACTTTCCTGTTATCCTTAGTCTTTGACTCATGTGAATCTTGAGTATGATTTCCATTTCCTTAATCTAGAGAGGTACTAAAACTTGAAATGACACAAAATAAGTTAATACATATTCCTAATTATTTTATCATGTAATTATCACAAAATGTTTTACTGAGTTAAATATAAGGAAGTTGAAATGCACGTAATTATTTAGTTTCCTAAAGATAGAGGGGAAAAAAATCTGAACTGGCTTCTGTACTAACAGAAAGCTGAACAGCTGAAATAAAAATTATACTCTTTTCTTACTAAAGTCTACTTTAAGAATGAATCATACGTCCAGTAGGGGAAAAAAATCTCATATTAATTGACCTATATTACATTTTTATATTTGGAGCCCCAACCCACTACTTCCCCTAGCATAAAGGCAATTTATTTAAGGCAATTCATTATCTTTACCATCTAAGCTAAATCCCCGTTTTATTGTATTAAAAAAAAAAGGCAAAACATTAGTAAAGGATTCATAAGGACACTACAGTGTAGAAGCAATACATTTTAATATCTATCTATCTATCTATCTATCTATCTATCTATCTATCTATCTATCTATCTATCTATCTATCTATCTATCTATCTAATCTAGATAGATAGATAGATAGATAGATAGATAGATAGATAGATAGATAGATAGATAGAGATAGAGATGTAATTATTCCAGCAAAGTTTAGTCCTAGTACTACAAATGTTAAAAATGTGTGATCATCTATTTCACCAAAACCACTGACAGAAATTAACAAGGACATTTCTGTGTTTACACTGCTTTGATTCAGCATTCCAATATGAAATTTTCTCTGTGTCAGCCACCTTATTTAGTCACTGTTTCTCAGGAACAGGAGAAACATAAGTGTCCGCTTCCTCCCACATGCCTGATCCAATTCGGATTGGTAGTACAAGGGATTTACCCGAAAACATAACAAATAGGAAAATATCTAATGTAAAGGCACCTTCCTTTCTTTCAATTTAACATGTAACTTTAGTGGAAAAGAATGAAGATTAAATATAAAAAAACCCAACAAAATCATCAATATATTTTAAGACAGGCATACTGTGAAGCTGTCAAATGAATTATGTTAATTACAGACCATCTCTAATAGAGCAGAGTTTCCTTGCATATACTTCTTACACATATACTTTTCTCAGTAACATCAAAGGGCAATCAGTGCTAAACTGTAAAAAATATTTTAGATGAGAGTAAAATTGGGATAAGGTGTGAAATTAACTATACTTCTATCAGCGTGAATGAAGCACAATGGTTGTTTAGGGCACTGAGCTGGCCTTAGGGTTGCCCTCAGTATCTTCTGCCTTCCTTTTCTCCTCACTTTCCTGTCACTGTATTGCAGAACTGTGGCCTTGAGTCATGTGCAATACACTTCTGTTTGAATGCAGAGTGGCAATGTTACCCCAAGAACTGGATTTAGCCCCATTCCTTGAAGTTTTTAGCTAGGATTAGTTTCAGTATCCTCCCTAATAAATCCCCTAAATACCTAAAAAGTAAATCAATACCTATTTCTGGCTCATTTGTTCTGCAATTATCAAGTGCTGAAGCAAAGCACAGAAAATACTAATTAAGAAAAAAAAAGGAGAGAAAGAATGCAAATAAATGCTTAAATTCCTGAAAAGGGTGAAAGCAAGCACAGAAGAACAAGGCCAGCAGCCACAGAGGTCATGCTGCTCCTGCCTGCTGTGCCAGAGGAGACTGGGCTGCAGCTGCCAGCCAGGGCACCTACTCAGCCAGCTGAGGGTGTTCCCCTCACTCCAGGTCCACTGAGGGGGAGCATCACAACATCACAAATACTCATCTGGCTTAGGTAGTTCTGCGCTTGGCATTATGTGTAATGGCAGCTGTCATAAGAGCTAAATATAATCTTATCTATTGTATATTATATTTTTTTATTCAAGAAACAATCACCCCTAAAACATCTGTTAGTTGCTTACTAACACTCACCCCATTGTACTCATTAGTGCAACAATAAAAACAGTGTTAGAAACTAAGCAATCTGCATAAATATATGTTTGCCTCAACCACCAAAAAAATACAGAGTAAAAACCATCTTTCCTATTCTTCAGCACTCTGGCAGATTAAAAGCATGTCTAAAATTCATTTGAAGCTACACTAACACAGTAGAACACAGACAGCAGAAGGGAGGAGAGCCTTTCCTGCACAGTGTAACACATCCTTGAGCACTGAGGGTCAATACGGAAGCACCATGTCAGTAGAGATGCCCTGATTTCTGCCAACTGGAGACCTGACTCAGCAGGTACAGAACTAGCCAGTCCACTCTCTGTTGCTGGTCATCTAAGACAAAAATTCTTGGCTCGTATCAGTGAGTGCTTTTCTTAGCATGAGTCCCCACGTCTTTTAAAAATAGATTTTGCTTTGATTCTGCTATGGAAAATTTCCTTTGACCTATGAAAAATGCATTGGTCTTTCAGTCTAGGATTTCTTGTTCCTTATAGGAAACATCAACTGCATCACTCGACAATTGAAAGGTATTTGCTCCTGTGTACATAATCCCATTGTTCAGTTGACTAGAGGGATAATAGATTTTTTTATGTTGCCTTCCCGTAGTACCTAACTATTATGGTAGCTCACAAGAAAACAACTCATTTGGAAAAGAAATAGAGCATAATAATGCCCAAACCCTCTGTTTTCCTTTAGCTCTATCTTTTCACTCCATTGCAGTATCTACAATATTAAATTCACATTTATCCCACTTCTTAAAGCAAAAGAAAATAAGCAACCATGTTCCCAGAAACTACATCAACAGTAATGAAATCCACATGCAAACTATGGAATGTGTACAACTGCATACAGAATTTGCTAAGGACCTCCTTGGCAGTCTTTTCCAGTTCCTTGACCTTAATGCATTTTTCCTCATCAACAGGCCAAAGGAGTTTTTTGAGTGGGGAGGAGCTTTTTGGCTTTAACATAACCTAAACATGACATATTATATTTCTATTTACTCAGAATTTTGGAACTGCCCCCTCAGAACTGAGCTAAGCTCACAGTGTGACTGTGTCAGCACATTACAGTACACCTTTGCTTTGGGACAAAGGGGGAAGGACAAAGCTTCACCTTCCTCCATTGTGCCCCAGCGCCAAGAACACAGGCCCACTTTTGGTCTTTTTTGGAAACTAATCCAAAACTGAAACCATCTGCAAACTGCTCTTGACATCAGAGTGTGCTCAGCTGAGAGCTGTAAGGCTCCAGGGTCAGGTACCAAACAAATCTGCATCCTTCAGCAAACCAAACCACTAATGGAGGCACACTTCCTGAACTAATGAATGAATTAAAGTCTAGTTATAAGGTAAAAGTCTAGAATAGAGTCTTAATAGTGGATCAAGCCTACAAATGTTCTCTAGCTCTTTAGATAACAGTAATAAGATAACACTTTATTTATTTACAATTAGCTCTGCATGTTCAAAGAGAAGGCAAAAAATATTTTGTATGTATGTTTCAAATAACTTCTCCCAGTTCCATGTTTGTTAGTACCTTATTCTTCATACAGTGGGTTAATAAACATGCACATTCAGGCTACCACCAGTCAGAGTTGCAACTCCATTCACAGCTGAGACACACCTCAGTAAGCTCAGTGGCATCCCATCCTTACAGACTGGAAATTTAGATTGCAGAGAAGCAATCCTTAGCACCTCACTGTATGGCTCTGCCTCATGTATTTATGGATAAATAACACCCTTGTCAGTGCTCTGCTTCACTCGGCTCTTGAGGGAAAATACAAATGGTCAGAGAAGGTAGAAAGCAATGTCATCCTGTACTCTGGAAGTGCTTCTGAAAGGAAAGGGAAGGTTTTGTTCAATCACTTCCTCCTCTCAGTCATTCAGAGCACATCCACATGACAAGAGGGGGACACAGATTTTGTAACCTACGGATATTTTCTCTTGCTTTTTTTCACAAGGTGGCAGAGCCTGTAGAGAAGAGAGTAAATCAGGAGGCTATTATGCCCTAAATTTGGAACTTTCATGTAGATGCATCTGATTGCTAGTCAATAAATGAACAAACAAGCAAAGAAGTTCATGTTGTTCATTGGATCAGCATAAGTTAATCTAAATTATTTACCTGTTAATTGAATGCTAGTAAATATACTGAAATACATAGCATAAAAATAGTCCTCACAATGAGATATCACTAGAGCAGGGGCTTCTTGAATCTTTGATGAGAAGTGTAGAAAAATTGTATGCATGTGAGAATAGCCCAAACCTGCTGCATTATTTACCCACACTTCTTGTCAATGCAAAACTGGCTGAAAACTGAGACTGGAAAACAGTGCAGACCTTAAATTTAACAGGCAATGCTGTGCCATTCTATAAATCAAATTACATTAGACATAATCTACCTTATTTTGCCAAACTTTTTTTCAGAATGTGAGAAAATTTTTACAATTGCTTACTGAAGCAGCAAATTCCAAAACTTGAATTAGACTCCATTTTATGCAGAAGAAATCTAGTCCTGTGTTTTTTGTGTTCTTACAAGGTGGCAGTATGCTAAGCTACCCAAAAAATCTGGAAGAATCACTGAATAGCAAATGCTTTCCTACATCATCCTCTTTCACCTATTGCAATGCATTTAGGTCACATTTTCGTGGTGTATATTCTCAACAAGAGATACAGGACACAGGTTCAGAAGAAATTGTGTTCATTTAAATCCTTCTGCTGTCATCTCTCCTTGGATCCTGTAATGGCAAAGGTCCATAGCTAATTGTGTATGGATGTGAACTTGACCCTCCTCCCCCCAAATCATTTTCTACTCACACATCTTTCAAAGCATTAATTCCCTTTGTACCAAAGCAGACTTCAAGTTATACCTGTTCAGCATTTAAACTTTAAAAAGTGCCATGTGAACACCTGGTTTAGTTGATAGCCATCTGTTTTCTCGAGAAATCAAAACCTTAATAGCATGGAATTAACAGATGGAAAGTGAGGCCTAGACTGAGCAGGTTACTACATGCATCAAGATAACATAAAAAGTGATATTTTTAATGAATTATTCCCATCCTCCATTATTCTGCTCTCATCTATCTGGACTGATAACCCATCACCGTTCATTTGCTGCTTAAGGGACTTGTCATTCCAAGGCAATTGAAGATCTTTTAGGATTTGGCCCATACCAAAAGGATACTTAAGTACTGAGAATGCTGCCTCAAATAGGCAATTCCAGCAAATTCCCTGTGGACAAATTCTAAAACTAATTGCACAAAAATGTGAGCAGAAGCTCAGAATTGGGTGTGGATGTGGATGTGTAGAAGGGAAAAAAGTTAAATAGCCTAATATATGAGTATGTTGCAACCATATTTCCAAAAGAAATATCTTCAGATCTGTCAACATTGAAAGAAAAACTACAAGCAGGCATTTTTACTGTAATAAAAGTGGTTTAAGTGTTTTCTTCTATATCTATCTCTCCCACCATTACACAAAGTTCCTTCAGAAAAGTTTCCTTTTAGAAAGGAGGTTGGGGGAAATACTGATTTGCCTTTTCTGAATGCTGAGGTATTAATAAATTGGAGCAGCTGACAGGATAGGTACAAATCAAGGTAAACTTGAATACTGTCCTAAAATTGTGTTCACAGCAGTCAGAGCAGTGAAAAAGACTCTACAGAGAAAACTCAAAAGTTTAAAATTTAAAAGTTTACAATTTAAAACTTTTAGATACATTAAATTCTTTCCTAGCAGCAGAATGGAAATCAACTTATTTTATGAAGCTAGGTCAACTTAAAAATCAAATTTTTAGTTTTTTAAACTGAACCAAAGTATTTTATTTCCAAACTATTGCAAACTTCAAACTGCATCAATTCCAGGACTGAATTAGCATTTGGGTACTTGACTGCTTACTGTTGTCCTCTAGGTTCCACCAAAAATAGCAGTTAACTCAGAAAACTAGAACATAAAGAATAGGAACATGCTGCATCTAAAGAGCACTTTCAAATACACTTTAATCAAATTGATTTTTTTTTAATTTAAAAAACCTTCAGTAAAATCACCTTCCTTACCCTACCAGTGTTTTCATTTACAAAAAAAAAATTGTAATTAGTGCATTCTAAAATAATTTGCAGTTTTTCTGTGGCAAGAATATTTCTAAATTATCCATTTAATTTTTGTTAATTTACCTGCCTACTGAATTTCACTGTGTGCTAATCTGTTGGGCTTGTGGTCTACATTTAGCCATTAACACCATTTAACAGTTGTTAAATAGTATGATCGCCTGTTGTTATCTTGATGTAGATTCAATTCCAGTGTTAATTGCTCTCAATGTGCTGCTCATAAAACCATCCCTTGCCATATTCTGTATGCTCTGCTTGGAGGAAATCTAAAGGGAAATGGACTGTATTGTACCTCAGTAGAAAAATTCACTTTAATGAAAGAGCCATATACTTAGAGTTATGAACTGAATATTGATGTGGTCCTATTTTGAAACATGAGAAGAATTACAAGGCAGATTTGGGGGGACTGTTCAGAGCAGGAGCTTGATTTCAAGCTAGTGATGAAATTGCCCATCTGCTTTTCAATGATCTGTAAGGATCAATTCCTACAACATTTCAAGAAATTAAATGTTTGAACAAGAAAAATGCCTCATGTTGCTGGGGGGGGGGGGGGTTGCTTTGGACATCCCCTGTGGGCTGTCACAATCCCAGGCTTGAGGGTCCTGGGGAGAGCCTTGTGTTGCCTGTGCAAGAAGGCTCTTGTGGGTGTCTGCCCAGCTGGTCTGCATCTCCCATCACCATGGGCTGCCCTGGCAGACCACTGATAGCCACTGGCCTGACTGCCCCCAGCCCCAGCTGCTCCCTGTGCCAGCAAAGGAGGGCAGGGGGAGCAAACCAAGAGCACAGCTCCCCATCTGTGCTCCTGCTCGGGGCTGGCAGCTTGTGCCTGCATCCCACCCCCTGCTCCTCACACCTGGGCTCAGCCACCAGGGAGTTTTTGGGATGCTTTGGCAGGTAAGGGCCCATTACTCCCCTCTCTCCCAGCTCAGGGACTCCTGTGGCAGCTGTGCCTGTTGACTCGGTGTGTTACCACTCTCTAACTCCAGATTGATGCTGGTGGCATGGGCAGAGCTTGGCCAGTGTGTCTCAGAGCCAGAGGAGAAACTGGGGTGTTGGCCATGCTCAGTAAGCCACAGGCCAGGGAAGCTGCTGTTTACAGGTTTCTGAGATGCAGCTCAGCCTGGGCTAAGGTCCATGTTTTCCCTGTGCAAGAGCCAATCTTTCTGCTCGAGGGGCTCCATCATCTCCCAGTGCCAGGGCTTCATCTCGGTGCCAGCTCCCCCAGTGCCCATTCCACATTCCCAGCACCAGGGCAGCTGCAGTAGGAGGGAGAGCTGGGAGGAACTCTGAACTCTCTGAAGCAGAAAAGAGGCTGCAGTGAAGAACTGCTGGATGTTGGACATGTGCGAGGAGGAGTCTGCAGAGCTGGTGTGGAGGTACCCAGTGCTGGGAAGTGGAGCCTGCAGGCAGTGAGGGAGTGGGTGCTGGCCAGGCACTGGGGGAGCCCCGGTGCTGTGCTGGGGTCAGCTGAGGTGGCATCGAGCAGAGAAACGCTCCCGTTGTCAAGTTAAACACTTCACTGGGTTTTGCCTAGTGAGGCACAAATCGCCTGTCTGTGCTGGCAGCCAGGCAGCAGCGGATCCACAGGGGAAATATGTTTCTGTCTGGGCTCACTGCATCTTCCAGGCTTTGCTGGGAGGATTTGTCTAAAGAAAGCGGAAAATTATTTTAGCCTCTGAGATTAGAGGACCAAGTCTTGCCCTCCTCTGTAACAGGACTGAAATCCTTGTCAGAGAGGCCTTGTAGGCAGGTGTTCCCTTCTGCTGTTGCCGGGGTGGGCAGCAGGGATGAAGGAGAGGACCTGTAGGAAAGGGGCACCTGCTGTTTTGCCACTGCAGGAATTCCCAGTGCTGCTTTGGCTGTCAGAAGCTGCACTCACGCTCTGTGCCGTGCCTATGGTGTGCCTGGATGATGAAAGGTGACCTCGGAAACTGCAATTCCAAACATCTTCCCCTCTCTGGGAATGATGGCATTGTTCCCAGTGTTTCAGGCTGGGACTGCCTGGGGCTCTTTGTTTAAGCTCCCTGGGTGCTGCAATTCTAGCACAGAGCTAACGTTGCTCTTCCAGAGCCGGAAATCCTGGAAGGCGACTGCGGATCAGCCTTTTGTTATCCTGAGGATTAAAAACTGCAGTTGGGGATGAGCTGACAAAATCAAAGTAACTTATCTAGGGACATCCTGCAGGCATATTTAGCAGTGTGATGGAACCAGGGTCAGCCACTCCTCCAGGTTGTTTCAGTCAGCAGGAGCTGGCAGGAGGGTCCACAAACCTCAGTGAAGAAGCACAGAGTATTCTGAACATGCTCAGCAAACTTTGTTTTGCAAAGCCCCTGCTGCTGTCCCCTCTGATCTCACTGCTGAATGGCAGGAAAGGAGAAGTCCAAAGAGCAGAAAAAAATCTGAGTTGTGGCTGTTGCAAAGGCACAGGGGCTGCCCAGGCAGTACTCTGGGCACAGAGGGGTGAGTGCCACAACAGCCTGGCAGCCCCACATGTGCTGGTGGCCACAGAGTTTGGGAACTCTGACATGGAGCTTTGCCCAAGCCTCTGTCTCCTTCCTTCAGATCAGCTGAGGAGCTGCTGCACCCTGAGCCAGTTCTGCTTTGTACTCTGCATCAATCTCTGCTCTTACTGGAAAAAGGAACTGGGTGTGAGAGAGGAGGGATGCAGAGCCAGGGGCAGCTTTCACCTGCCTGCAGCTGTTTGTGCTGGTGGCACCAGCTGCTCTGTTTGTCCCAGTTCAGGCAGGGTTTGCTGCAAGGAAACATTGCTCATACACACTGCACAGGTGACTGTGCCTTTGCCTCTGGTTTCCTTTCCTCTTCACTCTGCCTTGCCTGCCAGTACAGGAAATGGAACCTGGAGAGCACAGGATAGCCCAGGGGAGGGAAGGGAAATAGCAAAGGCAGAGAGGAACACCAGATGTTGCTGCATTGCACTGTGGAGCATCATTTCCCCTCTCCTCAGAATTCACTCTGGATCTGCAGCCTGGCATTCGATTAGAGGCATTCCAGGGGAAGGCCTGGAATTACGAACCCTGGACAGTGTGGCATTCACCACATGGCAGTTGTTTCATTGGAATGAGATAGAAAGTAGGTTTTTAAAGGGAAAGATGCAGCTCCTTGCAGCAAATCCCCTCCATCTGACAAGGTGACCTACACCCAGACCTGCTGCTGATGTGCTTGGGCAGGTTCTGCAGTGTCCTTTGGTGTGCTCTGATGTGCAGGCACCGAGCTGTGAACACACACAGCAGCTGGGCCTCCCTGTGCCTGTGAGAAACCCAAGTATTAATTTCCCTTTGCTTGTTTCCCTTCCACCAGTGCCTTTGCCTTGCCCCTGACCTGTGCCATGGCTGCTGATTAAGAAAATGGCTTTGAAGAAGTGGGTTTCTCTTTTTCCTCTCTGGGGAAAGGAGAGTAAAGAGCTTTCACACAAGGGCAGATCAATAGTCCTGCAGAGCCTGGTTCTCTGTCATCTTTGGGGCTCTTTGCTGTCCCAGGGCTGGGGTCCCCTTGTGGGAAAGCCCCCAAATGCTGCTGTGTTGGGTGAGGGCTTTGCCTTTGGCCCTGCTTGCTGGAGCTTGGCTCCCTGCACACCCTGATGCTTAAGTAATGCCAATTAATTGCTGACCACATAATGGGTCCATATTTGTTGGGGGTTGAAAAATGCTTTGCTGAGCAGCCCTGTGGGGTGATGGTTACTGGACCATGTGCTTGCCATGGGCAGTGCTTAGTGTGGCCTTTGGGAGGAAGCAGGGCTGGTGGAAGAGGCAAATTAAATCAGTGTGACTGCCCACCAGAGTAAAACTAGAGAGAAATGGATTTTTTCTTATGGAAGGGAAAAACACAGAGTTCCTATAAAAATACAAGGAATCTCAAATAATTCATAGCCATAATGGGTGTGAGGGGAAGGGTGAGCTTCCTCTGGGCAAGGAGGTGGGATGGGAAATGCAATTCCTCCCTGAGCTGCAGGGCTGTGGGTGCCTTCTCTGAGGGAGGGAGGTTTGTTCTTCCCTCTGGAGGCAGAGTAACCCAGGGAATGGGCTGGACCCAGCCTGACCAGGCTGCTCTGAGAGGGAAGGACACCCTGGCTGGCTCAGGGTGCTGTGTCTGTCAGACTCAGGATGTGTGCAGGGTCAGGCTGTGGGTGTTGGGAGGGGAATGCCCATTGCAGGTGGCACAGGAACATCTTAAGAACCAGCTCAAAACATTATCAGAGTGTTTCCTTCCCAGCCAGCATCAGCTTGGCAAGTTCATTCATCTGTCTTGATCTTCTGCATGCAGGGGCACCATCCAAGGCAGCACAGCATGTCCAGAGCCTTTCCAGGGAGGAATCAGCTCCAGTTTGTGCTCTGCTTTGTTCTGTGGCAGTGGCAACCTCTCCCTCTTTGGAGAATAAGATGTTAAAGAGCTTTAGAAAATGATCAAACCCTTCAGCTTTGCTACTGTGATTAATCAATCACAGCTGCTGCTTTACAGCTCCTTGTTTTGATGTGTTTCAGGTTGTTCCAAAGTTAGCCCAGCTCAGGGCCAGGAAAGACATTCCTGAGCCCTGCAGGGTGCTGGGATGGAGCAAAAGCTGAATTTTCAACATTATTTCCATCATTTTTTGTGATGATTCTGCCATTCATTACCAGGGAGCATGGGAATGCTCCTGGGAATTATATAATCCTAAAAAAAAGTGAGGAAGAGATTTAAGAACTCTCCCTTCCCTGGATGGCAGCTGTATCATTGCAAATATTGTCTGATCTGCCCTTCTTAGCACAGAAGTATCTGAGACTCCAGGTGGCGGCTCTAAAGAGTTTATGTCAGTTTTGGAGTCTTAGTTAAATGCTCCTTAGCACCTTTTTTTTACAGCTAAAGAGCCAGGCAGGATCGTGAAGCATCAGAGCTCAGACAGTGAATCTGCTGTCAAGCACATTAAGGTGGAAATGGAAAATTTGCTGGTGAAGTTTTTTCTCTTCTTTCTAATATTTGTGTGAGAGAGGGTGACCTAAAGTCCATTTCACCATGAGGTGAGGCCCCAGGTAACTGGCAGAAACAGGGCATGGCGGGGCTCAGCTGCTGCACTGCACAAACAAAATCCCTGAGACAAAATATATTTACTAGAAACAAATCAAACTACACAGACTCATTCCTTTAAGGTCCTGCCAACACCCCCTTAGTGCCCCTCAGCCACAGCTGGGCTGTGGGTGCCTGCAGAGCTCTCCCAGGTCCCAGGCCCGTGTTGCTGTTGCTCCCTGATCTGTGCCACAAGTGCTTTCCACAAAGGTGAATTGCAGAAGGTGCGGCGCTTTTATCAGGCTCTGGCAAAGCTGGCACCTGCACAGCAGAGCAGTTTGGTGAGAAAAGGGGGAGTCCTGTATCCACCCTGATGAGCCAGATGTTCAGGAGGGGAATGATGAACATTTGGTTTAGCTCAGCTTTGGAAGTGAAGGCACAAAGGATGCTTTCCATGTCCTGGCATGCAAGATGAGTCTGCCCCTGTTCCTCCTGATCACCTTGAGCTGCAAAGCCTTTAAACCATCTCCCCTCCCGTGTGAGGACCCAGCACCCTCATCCCTGCTGAGGGACATTATGGGATGGAGGGAGGTGGAGCAGAGCCAGATTAACTGCCTTTGTCCTGGCTGTTTGCACAGCTGCACACCTGGAGATGTCACCTCACAGGGCTTGAAGCAAAACGTTTCTCTGCTCCACCACGTCCCCATCTCTTACCTCACCTGCAAGGCTCATCTGCTGGCAAATGAGGCACCTGCCAATTCAGCAGAGCTGGGATAGAAACCCTCCCTGGTACCAGCCAGTCCTCACCCTCGTCTCCTTTGTAGGCAGAATGGAGGGCGGTGAGATGACATTGCTGCAGGTGTGTGTTGGCAGAAGGATGGTGTATGGGACTGTGCTCTCCCACACTGTGCCTTCCAGAACTGTCAGTGTGACTTCTGGAGTGGCTTTGCCTGGGGGTATTGTTCATAAAAATAAAGGAAATCCACCCTCTTTCCAGATTCAGCTGTTACTGGATTTCAGAATGGAGAGCTGGTTTGTTTTGAGTCTGACTCTGCACCACAGACTCCAGGGCACATGTGTGTGGTGCTATATTGGGATCATCTCCCCATTGCCTACAGTTCTCAGGGGTCTGTGTCCACCCCAGTTTCTCCTTCCCCTGTTTATTGCCTTGCCCTCCTCTGCTCTGCCCCTGGTCTGGGGACTTGTTCATTGCCTGTTGCCTCTGAGTCCATGACAACCCTTTGGCTCAAGATGAATCCCATTCCCTTTGGTTTCTGCTCTCCTCTGGCTGCTGCTTTGAGGGAGCCGTTCCTGCCCGTGCAGGGACTGCCTCCTGCTGTCCCCGTGTGCTGTGCGTGGCAGGCGCCTGCAGTGCCAGGTGTGCTCACTCCATAAATCCAGGGCATTAAAATCAGCGTGTCATCTGCAAAAGTAGGAGCCTGTAAGCAAATATATTCCCCCTGGCACCTCTGATACCCTTCACAGCCTCTGCCCTGCAAATCAGACCTGCACATCCTTCTATTTTCACAGTGAGGAAAATCCCAGAATCGTGGAATGGCTTGGGTTGGAAGGGGCAGTAAAAATCATCCAGTTCCAACACCCCACCATGGGCAGGGACACCTTCCGCTAGCCCAGGTTGCTCCAAGTCCCATCCAACCTGGTCTTGGACACTTCCAAGGATGGAGCAGCCACAGCTTCTCTGGGCAACCTCTGCCAACCTCACAGGGAGGAATCTTCTCCCAGATCTGATCCAAATCTCACTTCTTTCCGTTCAAAGACCTTCCCCCTTGTCCTGTCGCTTCTCTGTTCATGACAGAGCTGTCCCCCGGGTGGCGGCCGGGCCGGGCGGCTCTGCCGTGTCCCGAACTGCCCACGCCGGCGCTCGATCCCGGGAGGCTGCGGGGACCTTCAGGGGCTGCGGGGACCGGGGGCTGCGGGACCGGGGGCTGCGGGGACCGGAGGCTGTCGGGGGCTGCGGGGACCGGAGGCTGTCGGGGGCTGCGTGAACGGAGGGCTCTCGGGACCGGGGGCTGCGGGAACCGGGATCTGTCGGGGGCTGCTGGAGCGGGGTCTGTGGGGGGCTGCGGGAGGGCGGCCCTGCGGAGCGCGGAGGAGCCCATG
>JAWWLZ010000001.1:10655097-10668544 GCA_035041345.1 Poliocrania exsul
CCCTCCCCCCTAATTATTTGAAACTCTGTAAATATTCAAAAGTCATACATTTACTGTTGGGTAGAATGATGGTGAGGTCTCCAGATGGGTCGGTGCCTGCTGCTGGAGTCCAGCACCTCCCTTTACCACAATAAGAAGTAGCTGCACTAGTGCAACTGCAAAATTACTGAATGCAAGAACAAAGGTACCACGTGAAACAAAAATATTTCTTTTTTTATACTATGTCATTGAATATTTTATTCTGTTCTCTGTGTGTGGACTAGAATGTGGGACTTCTGGTCTTTCTTTAAAGTTCTGTTTCTGTCCCCTCCTTTCTTTTTCTTTTTTTTTAAACCAACTTCTCATCCTTCACAGTCTTTAGGGGAAATTACTGCTGCCAACACACTTCCTACTTCTGCCATCAGGCAGTTTTGATGCAGTAGGATAGAAAAGATACAGTATATTCCTGTAAGATCCAAAGAAGTTCTGGCTGTCTCTTGAGACACAGATCTTCCCACCCAGTTACTCTTGCCCTGGCCCTCTCTGCTGCACATCGTGTTGTTCCATCTACAAGTCAATATTGGCTTCTGAAGTTGACATGGTGATTCTATAGAATAACTCCTAAATGATGGGACTACATCATTTGGGAATTTAAAGTAAGCAATCACAATGCCAATTTTTAAGGCAAATGACCTTTTAAAAATTTCAGAGAGGGATCAATAGCTTTAAGTTTCTGTATATAGCTATTATGTTTATAGTAACATAACATGTAGAAGTTGAAGCATGCACCTGTGCAATTCCGTGGATTTTCTGATCCTTTCATAGAAACCTGATGGAATCACATCAGAATCAACTATTAAAAACACAATCCTTGATGAAATAATAAGACTGGGATATTTTCCTTTTTTAAACAGATAAAAGCCATAGAGTTGTTAATTATACACATAAAATTTCTGCACCAAGAAAAATAGTGATGCACTTATTTTCCAAAATTACTTTCATTTAAAAATACCTCCTAGAATACCTTTGCTAACTTAAGAACATATGCACAATCGTGAATGAAAAACAGAAAAAGTATCCCAATAATTTTCAATTACAATTAAAAAACCAAAAGGTTTCTACTTTCTCCTCCCCATACATTCTTGGCTACACTTTTACTTTCTGCAATAAATAGAACATTCAAGCTTTAAGGATGAGGTTCTGAACTCGCCATACAATAATTAATGAAAGGCCTTTCAGCATTTTAAGACTCCTTCAAAAAATAAAAACCATGCGATAAGATGTTCTTCAAATTTATTAGATAAAATCCTAATGAAAACAACTCCTATTAGCTATTTGTAAACTATTCCCAGCTCAATATTTCTCCATAACTTTAAACAAACAAGTTTCTGGACTAGGACAAGAAAGATCAGGCCACATAGAGATAGACAATGCTAAAAGTTTCATTTATTTGAAGTTTATTTTACTTGAGGAAGAATAAAAATATATTTGAGCAGCCTCACTACAGTGACCATCTGAAGCAATAATAAGACATTCTGTCAGAAGCAAAACACAAGAACACACTGCTGTCAGACTTGTAGCAGAGCATTCTCCTCTACTCTGTTGGAATTCAAATAAATGCAAAATCAGAAATTGTGCAATTGCTGTAAAGGACTTTTTTGTGTGTGTGTGTGTATAAAATACATTGAGAGGCCTAACAGGGTCACTGTTTATCACTAAAAACAGTGTAGAAAATGATCACATTATTATCCAGTATTTCCTCTTCTTATAAAGAAGAGCACAACCCTTAAAACTATCAATTCAGCTGTAAATCCAGTACTGTAATTGTAGCAACATGCTATAAAAACGAAGAAGGGAGCAGCGAGAAAGATATTGGCCTGGAATTACTCACTGGTTCTATTTTGCTGGAGCAAAACCACGTTTTCAGTTAAATTAAAAATCTGTTCAAAACATCTGGACAGCTGTACTTCAGGTCATACACTTAAAATGCTAAAAAATACAGTCTTTTAAAGAGAAAATTATTTTCAAAAGTGTTTTGAGGGCAATAATCCAAACTTTTAGATATCCTTCTGTATTGAGAACAATACTCCAATATTTTTAAATAAGCACATTTATATATTTGCCATGCCATTTTTATATTCAATAAAAAAAAAAGGCGCCAAACCACTTTTGCCTACCAAAGGGAGACTACAAATTATCCTACAGTAGAATCCATTCAGGTCTTTTGCAGCATATACAGATGTATAAGATTTAAGAAACAGAAGGACTGCTGGGCTGCTGCCATCCATAACTCTCAGTAATATCTATGTGCTATTAAAATTACGATCCTCTGGAAATATCTTCTAAATAGCTACATTTACTAGACCAATAAAAAGGAGTTATCATCATAAATAAATGTCTAGCCCCATATTAAACACATATCACTCAAAGTATTGACATATTGATTTTAAATAATTTACAGCTCTAGATAATTGCAAAACTAGATTCCAAGTTGCCAATAATATCCAAGTAATACATTTTAAAATTCTTGTATAACCAAACTACCTATTGTTTCAGCTTCAATTTCAGCCATTAAAGTAACAGAAAAAATCCATACATCTTTTTTACTGCTTCATATTGCAGGAAAAGAGATTTCTTTACTTTTCAAACTGGCATGTCAATATTTATTTAAAGAAGTTTATAGTTGTCAAGAGAGTCCTTTGAGAGGTGTCCAGAACTCAGAAACTGGAAACCTTATTGCATGGTGAATCTCTTGTTAGTCATATCCTAGATTCCTGCAGAAATTCCAGTTTCATTAGAACAGCCCAGCAATGAGATGGGATGCTGCAGTGAGACAATGGTATCTTACTCTTAGAAATGCTGAGGGGAAGCAGAAGCAGCATTTGAAAGAGAAAAATATTTCTAATTACCCTTTGACAACCTTTTCACTAATGATTGGCTGTCCACTATCTAAAAGCAAATACAAAAAACCACCAGTTAACAATATGACAATGGCAGCTTCTCCAGTTTTATATATAATCAAAAATGGATGAAAGCATAGAGAACACAAATATATTTATGGTCATCTGAATTTCCTAGTAACATTGGTGTATTTAGCAGAGCAGCAACTAGGCTGGTGATGCAGGCATGATTTGCAGGGTCTAAAAGAACATTTCATAGTTTTAAACAACTGACTTTTACATGATGAGGTGAAATCCTCATTCTCACTAACAGCAAGGGACACTCAATTTTCTATTTATTCATAAGGATCTTTCTTTGAGATCCCAGCTGCAGACCAGTCCACTCACCCTGGTAAGACTGTATTGCTTCTGGCTGGACACTTACATCTTCCCATATGGAAATATGATCTGCAATGTTTCTGTGTGCTTTGTAAACCCTGGCTGCCAGGTGTGTGCATCACAGGGACATTCTGCACACATGCAGTGTGTCGCCATAGACAAGTGGTGCTCCTGCAGCTCTAGTAATTGCTGGAGTCTGTGCTAGTGCACTGATGGCACACAAAATCCAGCCACAAATCCAAAGTTCACAAATACTCTTGCAATGCACTCAAGCAGTATAGTCTTTCAATACACTCTTGCAATGTGACTGAGTGTAAAGTTCCTGTATTTTTGGTCTGGCAGCTTTAAGAGCATTAAAGAATATCCTACTGCCAGTGTGCAGCTGTACAGTTTGACATGCCCACTGTTGCAATGACATTTTTAGCTTAATATCAGCAGTGCTAGTATAGGTTTTCATGTATAATGTTGAAGAAATACAATTCTTTGTATGGGTTGTTTAAAGACCTAAACCCTTTGGAGGTCCCTGAAAGACTGAAACTTCCATATCACTTTCCCATATCTGCTTTATGTTTGTTCTTCTGACCATGACTTATGAACTACTGCTGTAATCAGAACTTCAACACAGCCCCCTTCTACCTTTGCCTATGTGCCCACCATGACAACTGGAATGCCTTAGGTGGAAAAAAAATCTCACAGTGACTATTATTCTTAACTTACAGCCAACAAGAGCTCATGTAGCCACATGAACTTTGTTTCCCATACTCACACAGAATGACAGGCAGGAGATACCCAGTTCAGCCCTCTGTTCAGACCATGGTCAGCCACAGCCAGTTTGATTTTGGGTATCACAAAGATGGAAACTCTCAGCAACCTCTGCCAGTGTCTGGCCACCTTCACAGGAGAAAAGTGCTTTCTTATGGCCAGGTGAAGCATAGAATGATTTAGGTTGGAAAAACCCTCCAAGATCATTGAGATAATTTCCTCTAATTCAGTTAATGCCCAACACCTCTTGTTTTCCTGTCACTGGGCATGACTGACAAGAGTTGGCTGCCCTTCTTTACTTTCCCCAGCAAGCTTTTATACACATGGATCAGATCCCCTGAGCCTTCTGTGCTGCAGGCTGGATAGTCCCAGCTCTCACAGCCTTTTCTTGTAGGAAAGATGCTCCAGTCCCTCAATCATCTTCATGGCACTTCTCTGGACTTGCTCCAATATGTCCCTGCCCCTTGTACTGGGAGCTCAGCACCAGACCCAGCACTCCAGGTGCTACTCACCAGGGCTGAGAAGAGAAGCATCACTTCCTTTAACCTGCTGTCAGTGCTGATCCTAATGCAGCTCAGGAGGCTGTTGAGTTTCTTTGCTACAAGACCATGTTATTAGCTCACAATCAACTTGGAGTCCATCTTCCAGTCCTCAGCAACCTCTCCTAGCCACCATAACCTTTCAGCAGCAAGCCAAAGTGGCCTTGCAGTGAGATCCTGTCTTCTTGCTCCAGTGCTGTGCACTCCCTAGGGATGCAGAACCCCGATTGCAGCCACCTCCTGCAGATAAGGATGTGTCTTCCCCTTCCCCAGCTGTCCCAACCCTCCAGAGCTCTGTTCTCTCTCGGGAGATGGGCTGGCTGAAGCACAGCCTCCAACAGGCTGAGGAACAGAGGCACAGAGTGCCAGACACCCTTTGTCCTGGCAGTGATTTTATTTAATGTATGACATAGACAGAACATGAGACATACTGACATTTCTGTATGGCCCTATTAAAAGGCATCTCATCAGATGGATCCCTATCCAGCTCAGTCACTGGAACAAAGGAGAGGAAAACACTTTGTTGAGAAACAGCTGGGACATCAGATGATCACAACACTGTTTTTATAACTAAATCTCAACAAAGAAAGTTTCTAAAAGTAATAAGTAATACTGAGGTTACACTCAAATCATTTTCTGATTCCTCAAACCTTTCCTCTGTTGCAGAGCCCCTCATTTTGAGATGTGCTATTTTCTATCTTGTATCACATACGATTTTGTCATAGCCTAAGCTACCTTTCTTGGAATTTAATTTACATTAAGTAGTAATTTTCCTGTTGCAATGCCATTTTTGAGTGTATTTCTAACACATCTATTTCTACGATCTATTTATTTTTGAATAAAGTGATACTAAACACATTAATTTTCTAGGCAGAAAGCAGATGTAATTTTTTTTAAATTACTTTTTTTTTACTATTATTAAAGCTTTTTACTGTTATTTTAATATAAATATGTTCTGAGGACTTTTAATTTCTTTGCTGCTTACTTCACATCAAATGGAATGACTGATTCCTTGTCAAGCAGCTAAGTTTCAGACACAATTTCTTGTTTCTAACGCAGCATCATTTACTGTAGGTGATAGGTGGTTAAGGAAAAAAAAAGCAAACAAAAAAGATAACACTCCCTTCAACTCAAATTCTATAGACAGAATAACAACAAAGAAATATTTCCAACAAGCTCAACATGACTGCATGTTTTACAGTACAAAATCAGTTTACTGTGTATGGGTAATCAATGAATTGCATATTAAAATTACAGTTTTAGTGTATTCATACCAAAATATTCCTCAGGTACACATACTACTGTACTTTTTCCAGAAATTCCTAAGTGTATATAACAAACATCTAACAGACAACAAAAATTGACTCACAGCTATTAAGAATCCAATATTGAAAATTCTATCCTGACTTTACATCAGTACATTTAAACACCCTAAGAACAGATTTGTTTTACTTTTCACAGAACAACAAAGGCCCTAATTTCAAAATCCTTAGCCAAAAAATCAGTTCAGGAGTCTGTGTATAGCAATAGGCTCACTCTTTATTGATAGGTTGTCCATACTGCAGTCAGACAAGGCCAACAGAAATGGAAAGTCATGGGAAATGGTCATACAAACACGAACATAGTAATAATAATAAAAAACCCATAAGGATTTCTCTTTCTTTTCTTTCTGCAACTTACCCACCATGTTATTCATTTCTATTCTCCTTTTCTCAAAAACAAAACCCCCTAAGATATTGGTCTTCTGTTTAAAGGTTGCAATTCTGATATAAGGAGAATGATTGACCAGCACAGTTATAAGATATGGACCAAATCTGTGCTATACAAAGATTAACAGCTTGTTTGTGAGACTGTTGACTGACTGTTGATTATTCAACTATGACTTGAACAGTCTTCCTAGATGTGTTATGAGAACTTATTGTTGATTTATTTTCAACACTTATATTCATCAGTTGCTGAACTACATCTTCAGTGCTTTAGATTTTTATTTAATTCTTTTTTCCCCATATTTTTTTTAGATTAGACTACATAGACTTGGATGCCAGCCCCACAAATGCCACACATCTTTTAAAGGTTTTCCATCAAGCTGAGAGTGAGAGAGACACAATGAAGGAGAACTACTGTCAGACACTGACGGTGAGAGAAATACAGAGAGACAGATAACAGATAGTAGGGTATTAAGTACTCTACAATTTATTGAAGCAAATAGGGGACAGTTGAGTGGCAAATTACCTACGCTGTTCACAAACCAGCAGGCTGCCGTGTTTGCCAGCCATCCAAATTGTTTCTGGGTAATTTGGCACATTTCTACTTTGTTGTGCTATTTCTTATTGTGTGACTTTGAGTTTTGATCATTCCCTGTTGTGCAAGATATTTCCAAACACTAGTAAAACTTCTAAGAATGATAGAAACAATGGAACACATGGAAATCATTGGCCAATCAGACAGACATTTAAAGTAGTATGAGCTCAGACAAATAACTGTTTTCAAAGGAGTAAAAAATGTATTAAATACCAAAACAAAATAAAAATACCAACAAAATTTCTCTCTACCAAAACTGGGAAGAGATTCTTATCTTAAAGAACAGAATATAGGAAATTTGTCAGGAATTGTGATATCAGTAACAAAAATTTCTTTTCCATACTAAGATAAATGTGAAGGAAAACACTAGAAATAAAAGGAAAAAAAATACTTTCTTTTTGAGATCTTATTTCTTCTTGAAAGCATAAAAGATCACTTCTTTTAAATTGTAGCAAAGACAAAGCTCAACTCCAAGTCAGGAACACAGGAAAAGAAGTTTCACATGAGGAGTAGTGGTAGACTTGATAATTTTCAGCACTAACCTGATACGCACTTTTCCTCTGAGAAATGAAAGAAAACTGCAGTATATGAAGAATAATCTACTACGATATTAGAATTCATTTGTGAACTGGATACTGCATGTGTACATATATACACATCTGTATATATGTGCACAGTGTATGCATACACATGTTCAGTACATGTCTATAGTCAATTAAGTCCTTCTGCAGCAGAGAAAACATCAGCCTTTACAACAGCCCAGACAGGAAAGGGACAGTGATGGTGCTGTGAGAGATCAAGGGGTCTAAGAAAGCCAGGAAAAAAACAGCAATGGGAAACCTCAGTTCCCCCAGCTCTGGGCTGTGCAAATGCCACAGCCTGTTGTGATGCTGAGACTGAATTTCTGACTGCAGTGCATGAGAACTACACAAGGAAGCAATCTGGGACACCACAGGAGAAGCCCCTCTGAGCACTGGTCTGAAGCAGCGTGAAGAACCTGACTCAAAGCACACCTGAAGAGTCACTCAGAACCTGTGACAATAACATACCTGGAGGTCACATCTCACAAGAGCAGCAAGCCAGAAAATAAACTGCAATAAAATGATACTTCATTAAAAAAAAAAAAAAACAACTGCAAAACCAGCTGTCTTCAAGAGATAAAAAGCCATCTAAAAGATGAAAACATTCAGGCACAAAAGAGTTTATATATAGACACTGTGCTGGAGGCCCAATGAAAATGCATTTAACCCATCCAAAAATGTTTATAAAGCCAATAAAAGATATACTTTTAAAAGACCAGGTAAGAAAGCTCTTGGAAGAAAAGCTTTTTTGCAGAAGGTGAAGTTATGCCTAAATCAAACAATAGGGAGGATTACAAATGTTGACATCTTAAATGTAAACACCAGGCTGGCCCAAAAAGATTAAGAAGCAACTTGATGACATGAAAATCAGTAAACAACCATATTTCTCAGAAACACAGCCTTGCTAGAGAGGGCAAACAGATGAGGATATTTAAAAGAAAACTAAAAGAATGGGCAGAGAATATAGAACACAGAAAAAAAAAAGAAAAAGCTAAAGGATTTTCTCATACTTGGATTTATCAAGCAGACTCTGCTTGTGTGCCAAAATTTTATTTTGTTTTGAGAATGTGCTTGAGGAGCTGATTGAAATCAAAACATAAGTACATATTCTTTTAGAACAACTGACAGCTTGGACAGCAACTAATTATTTACTTAAGTTCTTTTATAACTCAGGGGTAAAATATCCAATGCACTAATTCTATCAGCAACATATCACTTAAAATTGCTTTAATAACAAATATGTAGCAACTTTTAATGGCTTTAAGGAAGATCCAGGCATGAAGAATGCCCTAAATAATTTATATTGATACGATAATTAAAAAAATTAAGTATCTTCTGTAAAGGGAAGTCATGTTTTCCAAATATATTTCTCGCAGGGAGTCAATGGGCAAACAGACAAAATAAAGTAAAATATATATTCTATTTCCATATTTAAAAGACGTATAATTAAGTCTCTTGCTGACACTCATCAAGGATCTAAGCAGTTATACAGTCAAAAAGCAAACCATATCTGGTCCATGCAACCTCCATGTGCTGCAGGAACTGATTCTGCACCACAAGCCCAATATTCTTTTGTCAATAGTTTTAATGCTTATTTGGCAATTCTGTTTACATAGACTTGAGGCTTTATAATGTAAAAATAGACATTTTATGGATTTCTATATATTATCTTTCTTTTTTAACAAAACTTATGCCTTTCCTTAGCAATTCCCTGGCTTGACTGGAATCCCAAGTTATACACCAGGGTTCCAGGATCCAAACTCAGATATATGCAATAGTGTCACCATAGTCTCCCAAGAGTTTGGGAGAAGGGAATAATATCCACAACAAACAATGACACAGAACAAAAAATTACAAACCAACCAACCAAATAAAAGCAACTGGCTGAATGACAAAAACCAAAAGGTATCACAGGAAACACTTGCCAAAGACATAAATGATCATGGCACTAATTAAATTAATCTAACTTGATAAAAGCATGGCATTGGGCATGAGGATATGAATATTATTTGCCCAGATGAAAGCAGCTGGAAAAATTAGGGAATGATTTTGCCATACACCCAAAGACTTTAGGAGGAGACCTGCTGGCTAAAGGATTATGTTAACAGCCAGTTACAGAATCAGCAGCTGTTTTATTTGCAGATAGGACTGAGATATTTCCAGCATGATCCTGTCAAAGTATGCACATAAGGGATGCACAAATCATTCATTCTGATTAAGAGTCACACTAGGAATTAGGTGTTCAAGCAGTGTCATCTCTGGCAGAATCCAGCCAAAGCAGCCAACTCCCCATCAAAAACTAGGATACTGTCATTTAAACATACTTCTGTTGGCAACAGAAAATTTGGATCATAGCTGAATTAGTTGCTCTTCAAAATCAGTGGGTTTGAGCAGGAAGTTCAATCGTTTTATGAAAAACCGAAACAAGTATGCATGGATTTCTTTTTCTTTCCATTTAGCAGTCTTAAAACTCCTTTTAGCACTGCCAAATCATGCATTTTAAAATTAAAACTTTCACTTTCTTGAGCAGTTCATTGTTACACTGCCTCATTTCTTAAAGGACATTTTATTCCATACCAATAAAACCCTCAGCCTTAAAATTTTTATAAAGCTAGTTCAAGGTTTTTAGCACAGCATTAGGTAAACGCATCACTTTCTCCTACATTAGTGAATACAGAAGGTGGAATTATGTTTCCACCCATTTTATGTTACTTCCAGTGGTCCTTCATAACAGAGCCACAGATGAAAAATTCTATTCATGTACACAACTATATAAAATATACATATATGCTTCCAATGGAATGGACCACGATGGAAACGGAATGGCAATATTGTATTATTTAACTGTACTGATGCCTAAGAATGTGATTTATTGTAATTTTAGAAGGTTTTAGAATCATATAGTCTATGCTCAGTTACTCTGATCTTAAGGCTGAATATTAAAGTGCCTTTCTCACCAGCTAGCAGACCTTGTCAAGGCCGAGCTGTTTTTCAGCAGACACCTGCAAGATAACAGAAGACAAACAACAGGAGAAGGCCTAACTGCCCCCCGCCATGATGAAGGGGGTAGATTGGCAGGACTTTTGGATGGGCATTAGAGAAAAATGGGAAATTCTGATTGGATGTTCGTGACGGGTGTAAAACCCTGTAACTTCCTGACCACGGGGTCAGACCTGGGGTCAAACCCCCCTGGGTTTGATCATGGAAGCTTCTTCTAATAAAACCCTGTATCTTTCTTCATTAACTTGTCTGCAGTGTGTCTCTGTTCACAGGGGTACACGATCATCAGGCATCAGTACTCTATAAAGGACTACAACCAACATTATTTTAAACCTCTATAATTTAAAACAGAACATCAGTCCATAAACAAAGCAGGGAAAAGATTGCTGGGCAAAAACTTGTGGCTAATCTGGTTGATCTCTCTTCTTTAAGTAGTGAGCAACTCTGCCTAACCTATTCCTGAAAGATGTAACCATAACCTTTTCTTAAAATTCTACTGTACTGGAGACATTTCAACATCCTCCAATTTTTCACTGCTTTGTGGTAAACACTCTCCACAGTTCCAGATGTTTTCGAGTTCAATATAAACCTACTACATTTCTGACCCCTTGCTCAGTATGAAAAAGAATGACTTTCTTCCACTTTTGTTACCATTGGGAAAGGGGACAAGGAATACTTAAGTGTTACTATTTAATTCTGTATCAGTCACCCCTCTAGATGAAACAAGCCCTTGTGCTACAGCACTTTCTGTGGTCAGCTTTCTAAAGTGGTATTTCTTAACAGACCTCATCAATGTCTATCAGTGTCTGCAGGGAGGGGTCAGGGATGGACCAGGCTCTGCTCGGTGGTGCCCAGCAACAGGGGAAGAGGTAACAGGCAAAAAGTTCCACCTGAACATGAAAAAGAACTTTATGATGCAGTGACCAAACACTGAAACGGGTTGCCCAGAAAGGGTGTGGAATCTCCCTCACTGATGATATTCAGGAACCATCTGGATGCAATCCTGTGCCATGTGCTCTGGGATAATCCTGCTTAAGCAGAGAGGTTGGACCAGATGACCCACTGTGGTTCTTTCCAAGCTGACTCATTCTGTGATTCTGTCTTCACCATAGTTTCCACAGGTGTAGAATCTAAAACCTGTACCAGGCTGTTTCAGCTTAAAAGCCTGACAGGGTTCTTTGGACAACACACTCAGGCACATGGTGGGATGATTCTTGGGGCTATCCTGGGCAGACCCAGAAGCTGGACTTAGATGATCCTTGTAGGTCCCTTCCAACTCAGCATATTCTTTGGTTCTACAAATACACATAAGGGAAGGTCACCAATCAGGTTAAACAGTGACCAGGGAATTGCAAGAAGACTTGAAACAATGCAGTCAGATTGAGGGAAAGCATAAAGAAAGGCAAGCACTGTGTGCATCATTAGCTGACACTTAACTTTAGACTCCTACAGATCTTTCAGTCATTCTTATCAATATTATTTTAAATCCTGGTCCTCTTTTATGCCACGAACAGCCACTCCGTACCTATTCCATTTGTTCACTTAATAACCATATATCCTAATCAACTATTCCAGCTGTTAACAAAGCTACTCAATAACACCAGATCCAAACAAGAACCAAGCTGAATCCCACTTGCAATTCCTTCAATTGAAAATTGAAGCATTGATAACTATTCTCTGGAAACAGTTTTCTATTAATCTGTTTTCCTGGGAACAGACTTTGGTGAAATAGTGCTTGTCAAAAATCGTCTCCCACTTCAAATATTTTAGCGACTGTCACAAACACATAACTAAATTCACAAGATAGATTGCTGCTATTTTCATATTCCCACTGGTCCTAAGACCCCCAATTAGAGATCAGTAAGATTGTACTATTTTAGGTGTTGTACAAGTATGGTACAAAAAAAAATAAAGAACAAAATAAAAGATTCCAAAGAATAAAGAAAAGAAAAAATAAAATAAGAGTACACACAGATACAGAAAGATGCATTAGTCCTGTAACAGGTAGTTGTCTCTCTGTATGAATTATCTAACACTGTTGTGAACAGTTTGCCCTGAGGTTGTGAACTCCTAATCCCTGGAGGTGGGGTCAAGCAAGTTTACAAAATGTCCTTGAAGAACACATTTACAGCTGACACAAACCACAGACAGAGCAGGTCTTTGCCCTAGACCATCATTCTCCCTTGAAACCCAAAAGCATAGAAGCTGTTTAAAGGACAAGCTCTCAGAAACACCTGAACTGCTCATGGCTTGTGCTGATGGCTCACAGGGGCCACATTGACACCACTGAGGAACACAAACCTATTTACAAGACAGGCTGTTGTTCAAGCCTCTGCCCTGCCCATCCTCTTGCTGCAATAACTGCTGATCCTCACATCACTGCACATTCCAAATTGAAAGAACTCCTCTCCATTCCTACACCATCTCCACAAAAAAAACAAACAAAACAACAACAACAAAAAAAAAAAAAAAAACACAAAAAACAAACAAACAAAAACCCCAAACAACAACAACAACAAAAGTTATCTTTTCATACTAATTTGGCACCTGTTTATACAGTTTTAGCATACTGGTAATTCCAGGATCTAGTATTTTCAGAAAACTGAAAGGAAAGCACAAGAATCCATGACAAATAGCTGACAGCATTTGCTCAAATAGCCTCACTGCAAAGCCAGTGTATGAAGCATCTATGTCCTGAAGAACACTGAAAACAAGTCTTATTTTGTTTTTTCACAAAACAGGGGCAGACCTCTTAAGCTTTGCCCTTGGGTAAATTGGGCTCATTGGAAATTTATTGCTTGCTAGTTACAAATTATTTCAAGTTGGCTAGAAAACCTCAGATGTTACTTTCTTAGTGGACAGGCACATTCATCAGTATTTTTTGGTTTAAATTTCCAAGGACAAAGATCTCTTGTACAAAAGGCAGGAGCCAGTTTGGAGGGTAATAGGACAAGCTCCCCAAATGCTTCTTACTAAATGGCAAATAGAGCCAACAATCTGCCGCTTT
>JAWWLZ010000001.1:10673577-10685468 GCA_035041345.1 Poliocrania exsul
ACAGTAGCAGTAAGCCTGAGGGAAGAACTGAACAGACACTCCCCAACACAGGAATCACAAGCTGTGAACAAAAGTTAGGAAGCTCCTGACAAAAAAAATCACTCTGTAACAAACGAAAAGTTTTGCAAAGTTTCATATCTCTAAAAACCAAAGCATTTTTACAGAGATAATCCTACAACCAGAAGGTCCCAATTGCAATCTTCAAGTCTTCTGTGTACAATATATGCTACAGTAAGGTTGGAAGAATAATATCCAGCCAAAACGAAGACATAACCATCACTTTTTTAACAGCTATGCATTTCTGCAATTTCAGGCCCTGTACATTGTTCTGCTGCTTGGTAAGACCAGGTCCTCAGCTGGTCAAAGCTTTAAGTTTGAGTCTTTCCTAGACTGAACTAACCAAAATAGACCTGAAGGCTTTTAAAACAATAAACAAGGGATTAGTGCACTGTTAAGTAGAACAATTACTACTTTAAGGAGGGAAAACTCATCAAACAATTTCTAAACATTTTTTTCTGAGTTTAAGCAAAACCTGCCTACACTTCTCTGGTCCACACAAATCTCTTGCCATCTCCTCTGTGGCCTGACGACCTGCTCCTCACATCTTTCTGCACTTCATCTGCCTCTTCACATGAGGCTCCTGTTCCCCTGGCCTCTTACACTCCATGGTACCTCTTTCCCTGGCACCAGATTACTGTCAAAGGCAAAGAGCAGTTTTCTCCCTCTTGGAGCATCACTCCTCTCTAGTAATTCATGCAAAACATTTCTCTAAAGTGGTAATAGAAATTTCAACAGAGAAATGCCACGTATCTTAGAGTGCTCAAAACTTTCAGTCTGTGAAAATGGATTTTTCCAGGAAAGCCTTGATGTCCAAACTAGTGGGGTCTTTCTGCTGAGGAGGGATTCTCTCTGTCTGAGCCTTCTGAGGACTGTTCATCCAGTTCACAGCCTGCTCCAGGCAGTCATCTTTTCCATGGGATGTGAGAACAAGCTCAAGACTGCAAATTTCTTCACAACCAAGTCAGCCTCTCCCCTCACTAAGCAAACACAAACAGTGGGAAGGGACTGCTGTCCTCAGCCCTCTGCAGTTCCTGCAGAGAGTCAGGGATAAATAACTCACCCTGCTGCTGCAGAGAATGCAGAATTCTCTTTCTCCCACAGTTTTCACCTTTATCTCATGGCACTGTTTTTACACAGCTCAGTCTGTTTCCAAAAATCTTCTGAAATCTTCATTTATTAGATCTCCAAGTGCACTGTCATAAATCTAACAGAAATAGCATTTAGTCATGCTGCCTATCTTCCCCTCTGCTTTACCTCAGACTTTCACCTGTCAAAAATCCTGTTGAATTTGCTGCTAGCACTGTGAGGGGTCTTTTATTATTATTAATATTCTGCAAAGGCTGACTGCCTGTAGACTGCCTAAGGGCTAGACTGCTGGGTTGCCTGGGTTACTCTTTCTTCCAAAACACAGCTAATCTAAAAGCACATTATAAAAGAAGTGATAAATATTTTTAGCAGATTTAAAAGTGAACACCCAGGGCTATAAGAAAATACTTTGCCTTGAGGCGCATGCAAGTACCAATGTTGCTGCTAAACAGCCTTTACTCCTCAAATTGGAGAAAATGGTCTTCTATGAATAGCAAATAGAAGAAATTCTCATAGGCACCCTTCTGTCCTACCTGCTGCTTCATGAGTGAGAACAGCAAGGGTCCACAAGGTGGACACTGAGCTGCTGCTGCTGCTGACCTGCATTCCTGGCAGCATTGTACCACAGATGACAGAAATGCTTTCTAATAAATCAGCAAATTGCATGCCAGGCCCTGCTATATGCCCATGCCTTTGTGTTCACATACTCAACACTATAGGACCAGGTCAATATAATTGTGTCCTGACAGAAAAGCTTTTAAGAGTCAGTCACCCATTAGGAAACCCACAACTGCCAAGTGCTTCATTGTTCATTTTGTATCCAGTTTCAGTCAATAGCCAGAAATGTCCTATATGCTTTAATCCAATTAGATGGTAGTCTCAACATTCTTGTCAATATATAGGTGAATGCAAAAGTTTCAATGGATAGAGACATTCCACCTTGACCTGTACATACCAAATCCATGCAGGAAGAGGTGAAAAAAAATAAGATGGTAGTTTAGCTCTTGGCTGAGCTTTTTCTTTTTTTTTAAACTTGTAAATAAACAAAACTATTTGATAAAACACATACATTAAATTAATAGACACATTCCACTCTGCAATGCTGTTTATTTTCATGCCTACTGTTAGCAAAGCAATTTGATGATGGGACAAGACTTAGCCAGCTGTCACATAGGTAAAAGAGGGGTTTTTTTCTGCAGCTTCACATCTTGTCTGTGCTTGTGATGCTACAGTCTTTAATTATACAATTACAGAATACTTTTTAACTGCTAACTCATTTTCCAGTGGGAATAAAATTGTCTTCGAATAAATTAGAGCTATGTAGCAATAAAAGACACACCAACAGCCTTCCTTCCTATTAAGGATTATGGCTATTCCCGTTGAGAATGATTATTACAAGCAAAAAAAAATTTGTAAAACTGAAAATAAAGAAGAAAAAGATGACTACAGTTAAAACAGGGAAAAGATGCTCTCAAGAACTGGATTCCATTTGGTCATAAAGAGAGACTGCTGTGTAAAGTTAGGAAAGTCCCTGAAATCAACTGAAAAAAATGATCAATATTTCTTCATTTGCTTTGTGGTCAAAACCTTGATGTCCAGGTGCTGAGTATTCTCATTAGGAATTTGTGTTAATTCCACCTGATTTCTGATTGACATATATGATGTTTCACAATGCAGACTATACTGAGATGTGCTAACATTTTGAGTGATTCAAAAATAGGTGCCCATGTAATTATATCCATTGGCTTTCACTCTTATTACCTAACATAAAGGAAACCAAACCACCAATAATTATACTAGTTTGACTAGCTGTAAAAAGTAAATAATTTTTTTTAAAGTCAATTATTAGAAACACCATATATAATATCAAAGAAAGAATTCAGAAGAATTTTGGAATTCCACCTTGAGACAAGAATTTGAACAGCAGCCTAGAAACAGAAATGAACATATGGAACTGGAAAGAAAATCCAAAAATTACAAACAGCTTCTTAACACTATTTTAATTGGGGTAAAAGAGAAAAAACATACACTATTTTAAAATGCTTTCAAATGCAAACACTTAAGGAATCCTTAAGTCTTTCTTTGCCTTTAGAGTACATAAATTGTGTTCTAACTATAATATTAATACTCTTTTGCTCTATTTTGAGATTTAATAACACCATTCCCAGTGGAAAAGGCATGGAATCTGACTACACAAATTTGTTTTGCTTTGGGTACTAATTACCTGTTACCACTTAACATGGATAATACAAAGACATTTTATCCTGTTGCGGGCTCAGAAGAGCATGTAAGTGCCTATAGTCTGGGAGTCCAGGTACAGGACCACCTTCTTCCAACTAATCTTGCCTGTGCTCCTTACTCAGGCACATTTTGACATGATGGTAGAGGGCGGTGGCTGAGCTGCCCTTGAAACAGGATGATGTTTTTTGTAAATTCATCCAAGAGTCAAAGTTTTAGTAGATTAATTAAACTTGTCAAACTCTTTAAAAGCATTTTTCCCTAAAGAAATTTATCACCTATGAAGTAATGAACTAAAGTGCAATAGCTAATTACCTGCAGAACATCAGAAGTACGGAGTATTTCACTGTAGGGTTACCCTGTTGCATTAGCCTATGAATCTGAAAAATAACCCATTGTAATATAGGAGGTGCATTAAGGAGATGCCTGAAACGCAGACAGTCTGAAAATGGTTGTACTATAAGTTGTAGAAAAAAATCCAAGTGATTTCTAACAGTATAACCATTTCTAATTTAATTTTATCTAAAGTTTGTTGCCCATGAGCAGACCCCTGTTGATAGTTTTCGAGTTTGTCTATGTAATGAAGTCACATGTCCACATTTCCTGAACTTGGTTTCAGCTTTAGATCCTCGTGAAGAACTACAAGCCTTTTGATTTCTGAACAAATTCATTGTTACTTATTTTTAAGTGCCTTCCTGAAAATAAAACTTGACCATTGGAAATCAAAACAGAACCAGACTATGTCTTCAGGGCTTATTTCAGCTCTGAAACCTACTCCCCAAAAAAACCCAACAGAAAACCCACCAAAATTAAATATTGCCACCAAACTAAAAAAGTGTTACTAACTGAGTAACCCCATTTAAACCAACCACATTATTTCAGTGACTGGCATAGTCCACACCCTTAAGATGTCTGCATAGAATACACATCTGAACTTCCCTCCCACCTGAATATTTAGGATTTGCACAGGGCTCATGGCATCAATAGGTCTAAAGGCAAAAAGAAATATAAAGTGTAGTTTATTAATGATTTGGTTAAAGAGTAAAAAAAAGAAAAAAATCAAGAATCATAAGCCAAGATGGCCTGTTTTTCTCATTAAATGTGACTTTAGATAATGTGAATGTCAAAGAGGGGTTGCACTATAATGTAAGAACATCTGTCACTTTTCAACTTTTTGCTTTGACATGAACTAGCAATCAAATGAAAATTAAATCTATTAGCAATTTTATTTAACATCATAGTTAGTATGTCAAAAGTGCATTTTTTCCCTGAAAGAGCTATTTTAGTGATGTTCAACCTATTCATGTAACTGATATACATTTTACATGTTCCAATAAAAAAATAAGTCCCTGAAGTAGCTGCTTCATTTTTCATATCTCCCTACATTTCTGATTTCACTAGTACCAAGCTATTCCCAAGACAAACACTAAAATTTTATATAAATCTTTTGCTCTGACATATAGTATGTACCTGTGGGAGACAGTCTTTACTACAATATTTTACCCAGTATCCTGTGCAAAAGAAAGAATTGTTTGAACAACACATTTCCTTAGCTTTGTGCCATATTCCATCTCAGATCTACTGACATTTCCTTGAGGGCTGTTATTAGTATCCGTTGTATTTTTCTTTTCTGCAAGTATCCTCATGCTTTGCTATGTGGTAGCAAGTTTTCCATGTTGCTTAAGCTCCAAACTATTTTTTCTGGAAAAAAATGCAACTTGGAAATTTATGCCTTGTAGAGATTGATCATGATTGTTGCCAATGGCAGGAATAAAAAAAACACAGTAGATGCAGTATTGCTGAGTTAGCTTTAAGTACAACAGGTTGAAGAAGCTTCATAATATCAAAACTGAGTAACCATGAGCTTTAGTTAAAAGTGTAATCTCATGCAATGTATTTCAGAGTAAATATGGAGTTTTACTCTAGGATACATACACAGCAACATTTACAACTTTTAATCCAAACCTTTTTGACGCAATTAGCAAAGCAGATGAAAAGTTTTCAGGTGTAGTTCTTTACCAAGAAGAAAACAATAGTGCCTAAACCAACCAGGAACACCAGCATTTCACAAGAGGGTAACTCCTGCACACTATTACTCCACCAACTAGAAGAATTATATTTTGGGGGCGGGGAAGGTGTTGGTTGTTTTTTTAATAGCTTGTCCAAAAGTCCCAGGAGACACAGGAATTTGATGAATCCACTCAGAAAAACAGCCCAAACATGCCACAATCCAAATGAGAAGCAAATATTAACAGGGAAATTATTAAAAGGAAAAACAGTGAAAATAGAACTGAAATGATAAAATCCAAGGTATGTAATCTTAAAATAAACAACAAAGGAACAATGGAAGGATGATATTTGAGTGGTATCAACAGTTACTCTTAGTAACTTAAATGGTTGCAGATCGGGGAGGTTGCACTGTACCTTCCATGTATATAATTTAGTGAAGTCACTGAGTTGCTATGAATAAACTGAGGCTTGAATTACAAACTCTTCCAAGTCCACCATTAACATCCCATTTGTCTACTTAGTGAGTGAAGAGCTCTTTCCTGCCTCAAAAAGTTTTTGCACAGCATTCATCAAATATTTGCACAGCACAGAATACCTTCTTTCTGCGTAGCTTTGTGTTCTGAGCAATATCAGCCTGGCTTTTTAGCACAAGCAGATTTAAACTGCTGACCCAGAAACAACTCCATGTATTCCCCACTGTCTTCTACTGCTGCCCCTCACCTATTTTACATGTATACTCTGCGACCAGAAAAAAAACCCAAAAAAACCAAAAAAACCCAACAAACCAAACACCAAAACAAACAAAAAAACCCCAACCAAAACACAAACCCCAAACTCTGCTTTTTATTTCAGTTCTCTGAAATAGTTTGGAGAGCCAAAAAATCTTTAAGATACAGTAAGATAAGCCATTCCCTTCCTTTTCCAATAAAAGACATGTGGACATGTGAGTTTAGAGATTTAGACACCAGGCCAGATATTTCCATCTTTGAGATAAACTAGAATTACAGATGCTAAAGACAGATAGGAAAGATAATGGAGGAGGGAGAGAGAAGCAAACTATTTGTTAATCAGATTTCTCAGTACTTATCTTATAATTCATATTAGGCAACAACCCCTAAAAAAAGCTGAAATAGGGGAGCATGTCACCAATGCCACTCCTCCAGGTATGAGTGAAAGACCCAATGCACTGTGATTGTATGGAAGACCTTGAAGTGATTCCATTTTATACAACTTCAGGTGGTTGCTGACATATCAAAAATGTTACTCAAGGTAAAAAGTAAAAAAAATCAAGCTACACAAAAGAAAAAAGAAAAAGTGAAAGAAGAAAAGCCTCTTCACAAGCCACAGTTCATCACAAACTGTCCTTACAGACAAAACAAAATATACATTAAAGACCTAAGGTCAGCATTTACAGTATAAGAAATTAAGAATTACAGACAACATCTTATTATCTCACTTTTTATGTCTTTGTTCTCTTTCTGCTCTTGAAGCAAAACAGGATCTTGGTATGTTCATATGAGAACAAAAATTGAAAGGGCCACATGTATTTACCTTCACTCTGTTTGCTTTAATTAAATGAATTCCCTAGATTTTGAAGGGGTTTTGGTTTTTAATCCCTTCTCACAAAGAATGAGCAGAAGTACAATAATGGGGTTTTGAGCCATAACTGAAAAGTACTTGGTCATTTCTGTATTTAAGATGCAGTCCAAAATCTGCCCTGCTTTTACATAGGCAAGAGCCTAATGGGAGAGAGAAGGAGGTCATGAAATCGCTGTGCTTTTCCACACAAGTCTGCAGAGACTTGATCTGGCCTCAGCATTCCGATCTCCAAGTGCACAGAGATTTGCCCTTATCAGCATTTCCTGCAGACAATCAAATTCAAATCACCTTTTGTAATTACATTATGAAACACTGTAACCCATTTTCTTTTTTGCTCCTCTCTGACCACCACACAGACTTGCCAGTGTGAGCACTTCCTTTATTGGGATTTTTACTTATTTGCAGCTATCAAATCCTTGACACTTTGCTGTTCTTATGGACAAGAATTGCTCCAAGCAATTTCATTTAGAATCACAGTAGGAATAAGTTGCCCAGCAAAATAGTGTCCCTCAGTACTGTGGACACAGTCACATCAGCAAATGTAATGGAAATACAGGTACTTAAATAATTTACCAGAGCTTTTATTTTGCAGCTGGGAAAAGGAAGTGTGTGCCCAGCTATGGTAGTTCTGCCATTAGTCACCATCACCCTATTTACGTTGTATCCACACAACAGGCACAGCTTCACGGGGAATTTGCAGGACACTAATTCGCCATTTCCTATAAAACCTCAAAGTTAATCTACTTCTCGTCTACAACATCCGACGTGTCTCTTCATCCTAAACATCTAATGAACCACATTAATGTGATGAAAATTACAGGGATGATGTGTGCACGCAGAGCTACTTGACATGAACAAGGACAACTGAGAGTTTCCAGAGAATATGTAGCAGCCGGGATGTGCATAGTTTTGTAATTCTGTGTTTTATGAACCTTCACCAAAAGAATAGGAAGACATTCATTACTGTAAATTTAAACAAAGAAAGCCAATATGTGACTCCTTTAACCAAAACACTCAATTACTAGTCCAAACACAAATTTTTATATTAACATTTCAGTATCAAATTTCAGTGACTGATACTGAGTTATACAAGATGAATTCTATTTCAGGCCCCTACACCTGCATTTGAGTATTTAATTCTAGGAAATTCTAGACTTTTAATTTAACTTCTAAATTCAATTCTAGAAAATTCGTAGAGGGACTTTTCACAAGGGCAAGTAGTGAAAGGACAAGCGGGAATGGCCTTGTGCTGGAGGAAGGCAGGTTTAGATCAGCTATCATGATGAAATTCTTTCCTGCAAGGATGGTGGGACACTGGAACAGGTTGCTCAGAAAAGCTGAGGACTCCTCATCCCTGGAAGTGTTCAAGGCCATGTTGAATGGGATTCTGACCAACCTGATCTAGTGAAAGGTATCCCTGCCCATGGCAGGGGGATTGGAAGTACATGATCTTTAAGGTCCCGTCCAATCCAAACCAGCCTATCATTCTATGATAACAGGTTAGAAGACCCCAACTACTAATTTATATCTCAGTGACAACTTTTCTGTCAAAACAAAGCCCTAATTTTTAAGCAGCAGGTTGAAGTCATACCCATTTCCTGCAAGTACAACAGAGTTAACATAAACAATCCTTCCTTAGTCTCTAGTCCTGAATGAAGGAAGCATGTCCTACATATCTTGAAGAAATTTTACCTCTGTGTCAAGGAAAGCATTTACATTTGCTGCATTTCAGCACTGAAATACTGGCAAGTGGTGCAGATGAACAGTACTAGGAAAGCATCCTGGTGTTAATTGTTGGAAATCTCAGGGTGGTGCAAGCCTCTGTCAGAGCACAACCTTGATAATCCTGATCTTTTTTTTTTTACACCAGGTACCAATAACCAGCCAGAACAAGTAAGCAGAGGAACTGAATACAATTATGAGCGTGGATATAACTTTTTTGGTTGTGCTCTGCCACATCACCCAAGTCCGACACCTGTCCAGGGAATGACAGCTGTGCCTGCCACAGTGCTGGAGTGTGTGTGACACAGTGACCCCTCCATAGTATTAGAAAGGGGAAAATTAAAAAAAGTGCAACCACTAACAAGAGAAAGGGTTTGTGTAGTTCATTGTAGGCTACTGCAATATTTGAAGCAGAACTCCTGAAAATCCGAAGTCATCACAGAGCTCTTTTTCAAGCCTACCATCTCCTGTTCTCCATGAAGTTTATAACCACATAAGTTTTACTTCGTAAAACACTTTAAAATTAACTACCCCCCCAGCCCAAACTACCCCTGAAAACAATAAGTTATACAGATTCTTCCTATAATGGACATGGCTATTTCCAACACTCCACTCATGATATTACCTCTGAGCTATATATACAGATTATGAATATTCTTCTAATACACCATATAAAATGCATGTATTTTTATAATTATATGCATTTTAGATATACTACATAATTTATACATTATATATTTATGTAATATATAGTTGTACTTTATACAAGTTTGAGAGGGTTTCCTTTATATATACTTATAAATGCAAGCATTTATGAGCAAAAAAAAATTCAATTTATTAAAACCCACTGGTCAACCACAAAAGGGTAGAGCAAATTGCTCCAAAGTGCAAGGAAATCTCCTCTAAGAGCAGTGAATGAGTGGAGAAAGGACTGTTTTCTATTAGGTCTAACAGCAGGATTTGTTATCGTTCAAATACACGCTCCAATACACTCAGTGTTTTGTGCTACGTTTAACAAGATTAAGTGATCATACAATGTTTCATCTCAAATCTTTATTGGAAATCTCACGACAAGCCTCATTTCTTGCCAAAACATTGTCCCATGGTTCATGCATGATGCTAATTCCACCGGAATGAAATGTAACTGTTTACCTAGGAATAACATGGAAAATGCTATTTATCAATTAAAGGATTCCCCAAGGAACACCTTTATTTATTTCCTTTTTTCCTAGACTTCTATCATTTTTCTAAACAGGTGGAACTTTGCACCAAAAATGTAGATTATGAAGTTCTAAGGAACTATAGAGGCCTTTGATGTGGATAGAATTAGAAATATCTTTAGCTTTACTTACAGTCAAGGGCTTAAATCCAAGCACCTCATAAAAGGCACCAAGTTTTATAAGTATTAATTACAAAGGAACTTCTCTTTTAAAGAAATTTCTAAATGAAGGCTAGCAAGTGGACAGAATAGAAAGGCGAATGGGCTGAACCCAGAGAGCTTCAGAGTACAAATGAATGATGTATGTACTAAATGTGAAAATAATACAAGCCTCCTTCTACATGGATGTGTGCCAACTCCTAAGTTACACCAAGAAGCAGCAGAGGGGGGAATAGGACTCCATTTTTCAGTTTCTAATGCCTGTTGAAAAGAAATTCTACAACTATGACACCAGGAAGCAATTCATTACTTTTAGTGTATCTTTAGCTAATGTATCTTATAAACCAGTTTCGACCCAGCAGACAAAGTGTTATAGACCTGCCCTGGCTGTACCTGAACTCAAAAAGACAAAGAAGGATCTTCAGTTTTCTAGTCTAGATACAAGAATTTTCTAAGCCTAGTCTCTTGCTCAATATTACACTGTTTATTTATTCATTTTTATGCCAGTATGTTTACAGGTTCAGATGCATCATTAAGTTACATAGGCATGTAAAGGAGCTGGACACATTGGGGTCTTTGCAAAAAGTGACATCCACAACAAGCAGTAGCCAGGGAATTTTTATCAGCATACTTTACTGTGGACATTAATTGCAGATAATAGTTAAGGGCCTTTCATACTCCCAATGCAAGTAGTATGAGCTAAGTCACTATTGTGTTCTGTGAAGGAACAGTGGGGTAAGTAACATGCCATGTTCTCCAAAAGTAAAGTTCAAGTTAGTGTAAATCAACTTCAGCTGGTCTCATCCTGGGCTTCGACTCTAACACATAGAAGATCTAAGTACAAAGCTCCCTTAATTTTGGTTTGTAGGTATTGGTAGTAATCTATGAGAAAAACAACATCAGCAAAGCAGTTAACACCTTCCCCCAGTTATTTCAGGTCTTCAGAGAGCAGCCATACATCACAGGCTAAACACTTGACATGACGGAGGAGACCTTTAAGGACTCCTGACAGTAGTGGTGATGGAAGAGTTCTGATAAGCAGATCTACAACCTCTGAAGAATGAGGGCTATGGAGCTGCTGGGAGGGAAGCCATGCCCCTAGGGGCTGGTCCTCTGAGCCATGAGTAGAAATGGCAGAGCAATGAAGACCATGGAGGGAGGGACACATTGCATGAACGATGGAACTCCCAGCCTTGCTGGACAGCAGGGCCCTTGGAGCAGGCACTGCAGGAGCATGGACCCTTCTCCACCAGCCCCTGCAGTCACTGCCTGGGTGCTGTGGACATGCACTCTGTGCTGGTGCTGATGGAGCTAGGGCACATCTTAAGCCTAAATTAATGTGTTGAAAAATAACCCAGATTAGTACAGTGTTATCAGTGATTTAAGAGTCAGTTCACAGCTGCACATTTAATGAAGGCAAAGTGTATGTCTGATACTTTGGTATCAGACTTCTAAGAAGAATTGCCTAATTCGTAATAATTCTTCAGCGTGAATTTTTAGGATAGTCACTTGAAAAATGGATTTCAGCCAATACTGGAATATGCAATTACTATGCACAGGGATACTACAAACATTCAAAAAACCCCAGACTATTTCATGAAAGGGCAATGGCATAGCAGCTTGTGAACTCAACCTGCACTTCTTGTGTACCATGCTGACTACTACTGTGCAAAGAACTAATTTAATTAAAACCCAAACCATGTTACATTTTCTACAGTTTGAATAACACTTTTTCTTATTCAGTACTGCTTAGTAGTCTTCTCCGGGGACACCCCCTTGTCGCGGGGGAGAAGCTTGC
>JAWWLZ010000001.1:10685568-10712412 GCA_035041345.1 Poliocrania exsul
GTGCCTTTTGTGACCGGACCTGCCTATCCCGTATCGGCCTTTTTAGCCATCAGCACGCTTGCAGCAAGCGTGGGTAGCGCCCTTCCCAAATCTTCGTTCGCGAAGCCTAGCCATGATGATGATTGCTTAGTTAAAATATAAATAAAAATAAAACAAACAAAGCCCACAGGTGGTGGGTTTTGTTGTTGTTTATGTGTTTTGAGGGTTTTTTTGCTGGTGGGAGTTTTTTTGGATTTGTCTTTGGGCTTTTTTTGCATAAGGTTTTGTTTGTGTGTTTTCCTCCCAGTATGAATTATATGCTACATCTGAGTCCACCCTCACACACCTACCAACTAGAACAAAACAAAGCTCCAACAGTGATGAAGGAAACCTTTAGAAGCAGCTGACTCAGAAATAGCTGTTGGCATTCTGGCCTCTCTGGGTGAATGTTTCTTTTTTTTGAAGGAGAGATATGGCAGTAGGATACTTTGTGATATTTTCATTTTTTTTCTGCAGTCTCAGTAGACCTGGTAACACTCATTTGCCAGGCTATAAACCTTAACATGTTTCCTGCTAATATTTTGGAGAACTCTTCAAAGTCAGTTTATTTTTCAAGGTATTTTTCCATCCTTTACTATTATATTTTTTAATTAAATGAATTATATTAATCAGAGCTATAAAGTGTTCTTTGAGGAGTTTTATGACCTCTTCAATCATCAAATTATGTTCTTCATTTAACAGCAAGGTCTCTCCCAACAGTCTCACATTTTTATATTATTCTTACTGTTAAAGTGTTTGTTAAACAGTGTTTTCAGCCTACGTCCTCAAAATTTCTTTCAATAAATAAGTCTAAGCTGAATCAATTGTACTGTGCTTTTCTAGAAAATCTTTTTCCTTTTTTAGCTTGAGGACCTAGGATGGGGAAGTGCTCAAGGTTGAACATATTTTCCCCTGCATCAAAGCATTCATAACTCCAAACCCAAGAAAGTACATAATGCAAAACTGTCTTGTACAAGAAATAATTCCTCTGAACACTTTCCAACAGACTATTTCCCTTGGGTCTGTTTCAGAAGGCAAAGCAAAACTTTTCTCCCTGTCTCCAGAAGTCACCTTGAGCAAGCCTCAAGCTGGATGTTTGCGTTCCTCTCTCCTACCTGCTCTGCTCCTTTCTATCAGCTCCCCACACCAGTCCTTTCTTCAGCCCCTGCTACCACCTACTGCATTTCCACCCTCTGCCTTTACCTGCCTCTGCCTATACATCACACAACAATGTTATTTTTGTTCCCTTTACCTACATCTGCATTTTTGGTTTTTGAAGTCACCAGCTTAATTTTATAAGGCATTTCTACATACTTTTGACATGGAAAACAGCAGTATTAAGTGTTTCATTGTTGTTTGTGGTTTGGTTTTTATTGCTTTTTGGGTTGGTTTGCTTGATTTTTGTTTGGTGGGGGGTTTTTGTTTGCCTGTAATTTGGTTGGTTGGTTTTCTGTTTGGTTGTTTGGTTTTGGTTTTTTTTTTGTTGGTTGGTAGGTGTTTTTTTGCTGGTCTTGCTGTTTGTTGTTTTGGGGTTTTTTACCAGGTAAAACTGTTACTAAAGGGAATCTGATATTTCACCTGAGGCCTCAAGTCCAGAAAAGCACAAGTGGCCTCCCATCCATGTTATCTACCTGCCTCAACAACCACCAAGATAGGGATGTTTCCACTGCTTTCAAACACAGAGGTTTTGGAATCAAAACAACTTCAAGATCTATTTTTGTGGCATGGAAGTGCCTAAAGAGTCATTCCCTATTGGATTTTCCAATAAATCATGTTAAGTAATAGGTAACGAAACATAGTGTGCTATCTTCACCTGGTTCCATTTTACATTTTGAATCCACATAGAACTAAGACGGAAATTTATAAGAGAAAATATCTATCTTAGAAAACAAAAGGGTTTGTGAACTCCTGGAGACAAAACAACCACTGAATATATGGTATTTAAAAGGATTATTCTTTTTTAAAGACTACATTTGGAAGTATATTTAAGTTGGAGGAAAAGCACTAAAGAGAAAATGCCAAAATTAGGCTAAAATTTTTAGAAACATCAGGAATAATATATTTATTTACTTGAACAATATCCAGATGTAAATGGGTTGCAAACAGGATGCAATTTCCATTTCCCTAAGTTCAAAACTGAGTTCCCCTCGTGAAATCCTTAAAAATTCCTCAAAGTTTAGGGGGGAAAAAAAAAAAAGAAAGTTCTGTCTTCCAAGGCCAACTTTTGAGCAGGAAGAAATCTTGTGGCAAACTACCCTGAGGATGAGTCAGGAGGGAGTCATCCTGTATTTCAAAGGACAACTCATTTTTTTCTTTCACTGAGGCTGAAACAGCCCTATGTGATGGAGCAGCATACATGACTCCATCTCAGTCTGCCCAGTCTGAAAGGATTATCTTCAAATATATTTGTGTATTTAGAGAGACTGAAATACCCTCTTCCTTTTGGCCTGTGAAAAGATTTCAACTTAGTTAATATCAACTTAGGTTTGAGTAAGGCTTGTAATACAATTTCAGAATCACTTTATATTTTTTTAAGGACCTAATAAATATTAATTAACTTAAAAGTTACTCAGTTTCCCCAGATCATCATCTTTTTGGATGTCTCTGTGTATTAGCACCCTGACACAAAGCACTAAAATACAAAGGAAGAAACTGTTCTTCCTGAAATAAGGGAATCTAAACTGGAAAAGTAGACTTAATCTTCTGTACAATTTACTTTTTCATCTTGCACTGTGGAAGCTGTAACAAAAACAGGCAAAATGTTTTGCAGCTCAAGCAAGAATTCCCTTTGAGTGACAGAACACCACCAGAGATATTTCACAGAGCAGCAACAAGGCCATTCCTTCCTATTAAAAGTATGAAATCATGAGTGCAAAGGTCCTTCCAGACCACGTCTGCTGTTTGACTCCTCTGTGGAGCCTGTTGTTCGCACAAAAAAGGGACCTGCTGTTTCACAGCAGCGCTGAAACACAGAGTGTACTTGGCAATGAGGGTGCTGAACGACAACACCTCACAAATTTAGCTGTGCCACTGAAAGACATCATCACCTTCAGCTGCCCTTTTTTTCTTACCTCACCCTTCTGCAAAGGGTTGCTGCCCCCACAGCATAAGCCAGTGGAAGAGAGCACGTTGTATGCCTTGCCCACAAGGGTGAGAAACCCAGAGTTAGTGCCAACTTCCTCTCATGAGCAACTTAAAACTCTGAAATGTGCAGTGAGAGGTGCAGAGCCAGCTCCTATAACAGGCTGTACCTGTCAGCATTGCTAGGATAGCTGTCTCTACCCCATGGATCAGCTTCCTGCTGGCAGCTCGCAAGGGCAAAGGAAGACAAGTTTTGAGATGCATTCCACCTGCAGACCTTTTCCACGAAACAGGAATTCAGAAACTTCTTTTTCTGTGAACATCCTCCAGCTAAACATTTCATTTGCAGCAGGTCATGTTGACAAAAAGGCAAGACAGAGGAATTTTAAAGCTAATAACGTTCTAATATACATTAGCATTTATATGAGTATTTCCTTAATATCAGATAAAGCCTAATGAAATCAAGGCTAATCAAATCTGGGGTTCATTTCTGTTATCCTCAAAACTCCAGTATTCTTTCTCTGTTATATTAGACAGTGTTATACTATAACTATGACATAGTATCGTCTACTATGACTCTGTACCTGATAAAAAGGGTATGTCTGTAAATATATTTAAAATTTCTTTGTGAGTTTCTAATACACAGTAACAATAGGGAAAAGTTAGAACTACCTAAATTTAAGACATCTGTCACTTTTTCTACTCAAATATGACTTTGCTAAACCTAGAGCAAGGTCAACTGCTGCATGAAATACATACTTGAACTTCTTCTAAAATAATATATATCACAAAAAATAGAACTCCATGAAGGCTTACCACATAAATATCTGACAAGGTATCTTACATTAAAGAGGCACTATAGCTTGATTAGTGACTGTTAATGAACAAATGGATTTACTTAGTCCAGTTTCAACAACTTTTCTCCTAAATGACCTGGAGGACCTACCCTCTACACACACCCACGCCCCCCAAAAATTGTTGTCAACAGCAGAAATTGTCTATGCCACTGAGCTAGATGGTGTTTACTTACTATGCTGAACTATTCACAAATGCTGTCATGGAACAGGAAAAATAAAAGGGAATAAAATAGAATTAAATTAAAAGGGAATAAAATAGAATTTCCATGAATATTCAGCTTTTATATCTTTAAAAATGTTCTCCTCTTCCTGGAAAAAGCAGTTTATAGATCAGCTTTTAATAAGGCATTGTATCTAATTGATTGGATCCTTCAGACAGCCAAGAGACTGCATCTGCAAGAGATTCCCCTGAAGTTCATTTTGAAATTGAAAATATGTTTACCATAGAAGTGAAATAATATCATGGGGCTTAGAGCAAAGATTTATCTATTATCTCCAATGGAAGCAATCCTAAGTAGACCTTTATTTATTTCACATAAAGGCACATTGTTTATATCCCTGTGAGAGAGGCAGAATAAACTTTATTTAAAAATATCTTGGTCTCTCACCCACAGACTATGCTTTCAAGAAAGCACAGACTAGTATGTACATATAGACCTATATATAAACTAAATATATATTGTTCTCATCTAGCAAGTCTGAGACTCACTGACAAATGCTCTGCAAGAACAGGAAAAGGGTCCCTCATTTGGGGATGAGTGAGGATAGATTTTCCCAGTGTACATACAGAGATGGGGCTGAGAAACACACCAGAAGTAATGAAAACATTTCTAACACACAATGTGAAGACTTAGATTTGCTAAAAGATAAGAGGAAGGTATAACTGCCTTTTTCCAGGCTGGGATTCCTCAGCAGCTGCAGGCAGCTCACAGTCAGTGCTGCAATCCTGCCCTTTTGTCCCTCTGTGGCACTTACCTGTGATGAGCTCTTTCGGTTTGCAAAACCAAAGCACTAACACAAAGCCATAAGCTTCAATTAGCTTTCTGCCCATTTGGTGAACCTAAATGGTTTATTCTATGCCAGAAAGGACAGAGGGAAAGGAGCACACTGAAGGTCTGCATTTATTCCTGGCTTCTGCCATTGGTGGGGTGACAGTCACATCCAGAGCTAGCACAGACAGCAAGTGGTGACACAGGATGGGATGAGCCCATCCTGCAGCAGACATTGCATAATGCACCCCAACGTTGCTGCTCCTCAGCTATACTTTTGCTTCAGGTTTCTTTGTTGTTACACAAGTTTGTTTTCTTTTAAACAAAAAAGTGATAAATTTACAGGTGCAAAACCTTCAGCATCTCACCTTACATCAGGATATAACCCCCTAATGTGATGTTAGTGGCATAGTTCTATAAATTTTCAGATAGTATCTAGACAAGTGTGGGTAGATGGTCAAAGAGGTTAGTATTCGAATATTATAAAAAATATAAATAAGTATTACAAATAAACATACTATTGTATTTTTCCCCCTCCCAAGATCCTCTTGTTGTATATGCCTTTTTCTTCCAGTATTAGTTGAAATTTTGCTATACATGGAGGAACACATGCCTATAAAAAATAATTTAAAAACATAGGTGTCATCTTTGGGGACACTGCTCAACACAGCAATCTCCCTACAGAGAAGCTACAAACAAGTTCACATATATTGCATTTATGTTGTGCCCACATGCAGCAAGCTTCTTCTGCCTCCAGTACAAAAAGGATTACTGCTCTGCAGGAAAAAGTTATTTTGAAAACTTAAAAGTTAAGCTGTTTCTGACTCCTCATTGCCATGACTTCAACTGAAGGTCTGCAGACATGCAGGGTGACTGCACAGCATAACAAAGAGAAACACTTCACTAAAGGACCCAAATGAAATGCATTTGGGTTATAGCCATGCTGTCCAGCCCCATGCAGCACCTCTCATGTCCACTCCACCAAGGGCCCTGACCCCCAGGCACAGGAGCATCAGCCATGTTGGCCCTGGGACAGCCCCAGACTGTGACAGCCCCCAGAAATGCTCAGATCATTTCTAGAAAAGGAGCATAGAATGGTTTGGTTTGGAAAGCACCTTACAGGGCATCTGGTTCCAACCACACTGTGTCATGGACAGCAATACCTTCTACCAGACCAGGTTACCCAGACCCCCACCCAGCCTGGCCTTGAACACCTCCAGGGACGAGGCCTGAACCAAAATAATGCCATGGATCATCCTAAAAATGTTAAAAAATGAGCAAATCACACATCAGTTCTCAAACTATACTTTAACCATTCATTTTTGCTAATGAAGACATATCCTTGGCATCTTCATGCTAAGAACAAACCCTATTTTGGTAAGCTTTAAAAAAAGAAAAATTTCCTTCCTGCTCCTTTAAAAAAAAAGAAAAGAGAGAGAGAGAGATATTTCTTTTTTCTACATTTTAGCTGTCTTCAAGGCCTGATGTTTAGAGCTACAAATATCCCAGCTACATACAACTAAAGAGTACCCAATTAAGTTCCCTCCATATTTTACTTAATTCATGCCAAATTGTTCAGGGATGGCTGGCACAAAACCAAGACAGAACAATGGGACTGAATCTGGTGCTTTTATATGTAGCACAATCAAGGCTTTTCTATTACACAGGAGCAAAAACCACTAATGCCTCACCAAAACACCATAAGCTCCTGCAGCACTCAGCAGTTATTTCAGATGCACTGGGTGAATGCCACTGCCAACACTTAAGAGCACATTGATAGCTACTTTCAAGTAGGTACTTTGAAGCAACACAGTTGGTTCTCTCAGTGATGATTGGCTTTCATTTTCTCCTAGACACAGCCATACTCCTAGGTGTGTCACAGATCTGATCTAGAGACATTTTAGAGGCTACTTTGCTGAAAACAGAGATCAGAATAAAATCAGCACTTGAGAACCTGGTTGCACTACAGATATTCATATCAGAGAAAGCAGGAGTTCTCTGTAATTGAAATTGAGTTAAAAATGAGCATTACACTACAATAAGTAAGAAGGAAAATCATCAGTGGACTACATGCCTGTGGAAAGACATTAGGAATTTTTAATATTAAGTCATTTATTCTTCCATCATCATGTTAAGACTATCATTCATGGTCTTTGGAAAACTCCCTGTTCTTACACAAGTTTGATGTTTCTGTTTTGATAACATTTTATCAAAATATTCTAGAAGAATTAATGGAGTTTCTAGAAAAATAGTTGAAAATAGTAGGGGAAAACCTAGATAGGATTAATACTGTCAATTCTAGTACCAAGTGTCCTATAGAAGGTATTTTGTACTGGACACAATCAGGATCAGCTCAGTGCTAAAACTCAGCTCCCTCCCCCACCTAGCATTACTCAGCCCAGCATCTTTTCCTTCGTCAGGCTTATCCTTATCACCATCAATAATAATTTTCTGCACAGCAGAAGTATCACCAGGCTTGTAATCACTGCCAGGCTCCTCTGGCAGAAAAATCACTCTCTGACTCACTCTAACAGCTTTAGAGAGGCTGTGACAAGCATGGCAGTGATATGCTGACAACCTTTTTGAAATGTAAAAAGCTAGTTATGGGCATACACTAAAAGAAAAAGAAACTTTTCTGTTCTAAAAAAGCCTATCTATTAAAAAAAAAGTATTCCTCATTAAATTGGTTAAAAACTCCTTCCATCTTTATGAAATGAAAGATGGTGAAGAAAGTGATGGAATAGGTTCATAGAGTTTTGTAGAAAAGTGTGTCTAGAAGTAAAAGATTTTTCTTGAGCAATACAGATTCTGGGGTAGGGAGGGAAGTGCACAATGTCATTTTGAGGAAGAACTTTGAGCAGGCTGAGTTGAGCAGGGGATGGCTTGCAAAAAAAAAATACTCCCTTCACCAGAAATTCAGCCACCACACTGCAGAGTCCAGGCACTGGCTGGGTACAGGAGCCAATACAGGTTCAGAGCAAGGAACTGAAGATTGTTATAGGATACAACAGTCACTGTCTTCATTGCATATTTCATACAGAAGAGGCAAAATAAAGATGATTCTATCCCAGAGTTCAGGCAAGTGCCACCATGGTATTTTCAGAGTTCAGGAAGAAACATACATCAGTCTATGAATCCTTTACATCCCTTCACATTTTAGCTAAAAAATTTGTTTTGTTTCTTCCAAACAAAGTAATACAAAATATAAAAGATATTCTGAGTCATAAGATTTATTTCTGTCCTGTATGTTGAACACTTGCACAGAACAACCAACCCCACACTCATATGATGAAAGCCTTTCACAGTAACACCACTAGGTAATTATTCCTGATTTACTGCAGTAGACAGGTCTTTGTGGAGCACAGAAGAGGGTAAGAGTGTTTTGGGGGCTGATCACTTGGATAGCTGTGGGCTGAGAGTGCACAAACTGCATAAACCTGGGGAAGAGCCAAGTACAAAGGATCCATCTGAGGTTTAACTACAGCACTATTTATCTGCATAGCCAAATACAAGAAAGGAAGGTCTCTGTATTAACATAAATTCTGAATAGAAGGAAATATGCTATCTAATTTTCCTGCAAAATATTATGAAAAGCAAACAAGTTTCCAAACATACCCAACCTATACAAGAATAACTATCTTCTAAAGATGACCTGAAGATTTTTTAAAAAATTAACTACAAACTGTTCTCAAATTCTGTTTTCTTGTATTTCAATTATACAACTGATTCCAAGATAGAGGAATTTTTTTTTCTCTCTCCTTTCTCTCATCACACTTTTTAAACTTTTGGTATCCCAGTGGAAATAGTCTTGAACATCCAGAAACTCATTATACCACAATTAAAAACCAGTTTCGCTACCTATTTCTTGCCATATGTTCAAGTAATTACAATCAGTGTTAAAATCTTGTAATTATAGTTTGCAAAAAATTAACTGTATGACAGACACTTCTTTGCCTCATATTTTAGTAATGCTGGTTATTAATTATTTGCACTTCTGCAATGCCTAAAGGCCATTTCAGTAGGAAAATACATGCAGTAAAATGACAGACCATGAGGGATATCTTTTAAAAAATGGGCTATATCTTTCTTAAATCAATCTCATCTAAGATCAGAGAAATCAAGCTGTAAATTTTCCATAAATCATTAGTAAAGGGTAGTTTCCTGTATTTCCACATTTTGTCCCATATAGTTTGAATTAAATCTCAATTCTCTGGCTTTCATATACAAAGGACTTAGACCCTTAAGGTTGCTTTCTCAAACTGCTACCCTTCTCTTGTTCTTAACCCTTGAGACCTTATCCTCAGATTAAAGAGGTCCCTCTTCTGCATGATTTTCCTCATAAATTTTTCTTTTACTTCTTTAAATACATGCTTATATTTTCTAAGAGATATAATAACAAATAGAAAAAAAATCAATTTCCCCAGTTTGCACCACTATAGGTTTCCCAGAAACTAAGCATATTCATATACATATATGAATATATATGACTGCACTATGCCTTATCAAGAAAACACGAGCTTAGCTCCAATAAAGTTCTAAAATGTTTTTCTTTTTCCATCAATAAATGGAATTAGCCTTCACAGATTCCATAGAAGAATCAAGAAATCATTCATCTTTTTGCACCGAAATTGCATAGTATTTTTTTTTCACAGAATCTTTAAGACAACGCGTAAGTGACTATTTGTGAAGTATGTGTTTGTTTCTAATGACCAGATGTTATGCAGAGAAATCCTTACTGCATTTCGATTCAGGTTTCACTGTCTTTGTTTCATACACATGCCTTAACTGGTAAGCTCTCAGGGTGGGTGACATGTTTTTTACAGCAACGCAGCCAGGATCTAGATAAAATTAAGTCCTTCAGAATTTCTGATCTTTAGCACAGACAGATCATACAGGAGAATGAGAGCCCGTTCTTTCTATATCTTCCAAAATCTCCTGTAACCTACGTATCTGTTCCTAAACAATGGAAAGCAATATACTCAAACCTTAAAATACACATTTTAAAAGGCAAAATATTTAAAAGATGCCAAAAGCATGAGTCTGTCATTTAATTCCTTACTTCTGAGATGTAGAATACACGATCCTGGTCTTACAGTTACCTTATAGTGAACTCCAACTTTATTCTGAAATTGATATCAATCATTCTCTACTCCATGCATTTGAGTTCAAAATCCTCACACACATAAGATTTTATTTTAAATATTTATTACGTATAATTTTATTTTTCCTTTGGACTAAACTTAGGAAGTAAATATGAGTGTTCAATGCTCCAAAATGGGACTCGAGGCCCTTCTAAAGCAACAAGCAATACTAAAATAAGTAGCAAATAGGAACAACATTTGAGGGAAGAAGAAAACAGTGCTAGGGATATAGTATGAAATGGCACAGGATCAGTACATGGCTCTATTCTGAGATGACCACATGTCAGCATGGTCAGGTCCACTGCAGCTCTTGTACTGTAACAATGTACTGGGACATTCATTTCCTACAGAGAAATTCTCAAAAATTTCAGCATCTAGGTTTTGGCAGATGATACCCAGTTCTCAAAGTCAAAGACATCTCAAAAAATTCAAGTCTATCATAAACCCAGCACTGCATTTCCTAGGACTGCAGATGAAATAAAAATAGTGAGCTGCCTGAAGCCCCACATCGGATTCCACTGCTGCGGGGCTTGCTGCCTTTCAAGAATAGAATCTGTGATGGGGACCACTGATATTTTGGGCTTTTCTGTCTTCTTGCCTCAGTAGAACTCTCCCATCAGCTACTTGGTCCTCTATCCCATCAGGGAACTTCTCCACAGCATGCAGCCAAGATGGAGAGGAGTCAAAGCTAAAGCCTGAATTGCCCCCAGGAAAGGTTGGGTAGAAAGGAAGGCACAGAGCACGAACCAAAATGCAGACACCACTGTTACACATCTCACTGGGTTCTGCTGCAGGATTGCATCCTGCTGCACACACAGGGATCTGACCACACACAAAAAAAGCTTTGATCTCTCTCAAATTCTTTCTAGGATATTCTAGAACATTTAAATTGTACATATAACAATTAACCAGACCCTCACATAAAAAACACCACAGGTCCTTCATGATGCTATTAAATCAAACATATTCCTTAACAGGTATTGTCACACTGGCTGAGATAACACCTTAGGGCTGTGTACAGGTGACTTGGCTGCTGCTGAGACCCAAACAAGGAGAGTGTGAGAAATTGCTGGACAATAGTATAAGAAAATTCACAGATGTGACAGCTCCCAATGGGCAAAGTTGACAAAAGTTACAGACAACAACAAGAAGGGGTTGCTGGCCTTCACAGACAGTGATTGAGTCCTTACACAGGCACAGTGGAAACATGGGAGAACATTAAGAAGTTGTCCTCCATAGCCAACAGTACCTGGGCCACCAGTTCAGTGCTACCATAAGGTCAAGATTACCTGGGTAACTGTGTCAAACCAAATTCAGGTACGGATTTACTAAAGCTGGCATCAATGGGGGAAAAGTAATTATGGATAGGTTAACTGGGAGAAGGACAAAGACAGGAAAATAAAAAGGTGATGAATGAGACTGAAAAAAAGATAAAAAGAAACATAACAACAAGTACAAACATTCCTTGTAGTCAGGGCTGTCTGGGAATACACATGGCAACCCTGGGCTCCATCCCTGAGGACTTACTGAGCACAATAAACCAAACATGTTTTTCTGACAACATTACTGAGGTTGAATGCACTTCTGCAGTCAGGAGGGGTATGAGCATGGCAAGAGGGGATACTTTCCCCTGCCACCACATGCCAGCTTTAGAGGGGCTAGCATCTTGTTGTCTGTCACCTTTTTCAATGACAGGTACAGTACTCACAGCATCAACAATTTCCTATTAATTTCCCAGTACTATGCTGTATCCTGTCCACTTTTATATTCTACATCTGTTAAAAATTACATTTCAGCAAGGAGAGTGATATTGTTGTAGTTAGATTACAAGCTGCTATGCTGTCACTACAAAAGAGTATAATTAGATTTTCCATAATAGGTTGATTTGACACTCAGTATTTTCCTTCCTTTAGTTTAAGATGGGATCACACTATATAGAATTGCCATTCAATGTATGACAGGTTACTGATTTAGTTTCATTATCATTTATTGTGTTATATAGTTAGAAACACAGCATGAATTTCATGCTTGTTATAATAGACCAGATACTTCATTAACAAGGTTTAAACTAGGATTTCCAATTTTTTGAAAATGCACCTTTTCCTAAGACTACATGCTTTAATTTACTTTCAATTTCCTTTTTAATTTACTTATTGTATAACAATGGCTACTTCTATCTAAATAAGTTATTCCAATATTTAATGGACAATACAAATTACCTGAATGCTACAGTTTGTATGTTTTTCCTCACTAAGCACCAATAGCTATGAAAAGATCTTCTGACTCATTTTGTCAAAAAATGCAAGGGATTATACTTTGTTTTCTGTTGCAGGCACCCATCAGCATGACCCTTTCATTCAGGAGTTAATCTATCTGAATTACCAACCCATTAAATTAAATGAATTATCAAAACTGAATCTGACAGTTTTGTACAAAAAGCTATTCATCAAGAGATTTGTAATGTAACTGTTAAGTGAACAAAGAGAACTTAAAGTAGCAATATTAAGGTCTGTAAAAGCAGTGCCAATTAGCACTGCAATATTTCTAATGTCATACTTTTGCAGCTCCTAATAGTTCCATACATTTAACACATTCAATAGAACATGGGCTTAACCTGAAATCTTTATGGCAAATATCATGAGCTTTGAAATAGTTCAAAGGATAATTTTTCCAGTTTTTATTTTCAAAATTTAGCTAATCCCTCTATAAATATAGCATCTAAATTATATGCAAAGAAATGTTCCACAGCTGAATTATCCTTCAATATGCAGCCATAATGCACAGGTAGTTCCCACACAGCTCTGTACATTTCAGACACCAGAAGTATTTTATCTGCTTATTCACAGTTTTGTTGCCATCCCCATCCAAACACCATTTCTCAGTCCTCCAGGTTCAGCCTGGAGTCCTCAGTGCTCATGCTGTACAGCCTGCCAGCAGTCAGCCCCAGTACCTCCATGGCTTGGTCACTGCAATACTTCCAAGGCCATGGGGAAGGTGACGTTTTCGCATCACACAGACACATGATACCTGAGAACTGCCACTCTAAACACCTGTATTCTACAATTCAGAACTGCTTTCACTTCTTTTTGTCCTTTGAGTCTGCTAAAGCAATCAATATGCAACACTAAAGTACAGTTCTAGTTACAAAAATAAGGCCATGCTGAGTGCAAAATCTCATTCCTCATGGTAACTCCAGCACCAGGGAGGTTTCAAAAAGTTAAGAGGAACTGAAACATGAGAGCACAATCTTGAGTCCTGATCGTGCATATACTTGTGCATGCAAACAATGCTTGTGATACAAATTACTACAAATTTGCACCCTTTGGCTGTAGTAGCAGAAGTCTCAAATTTCCCAGAGAAAAAAATCAGCACAAGTATCACTGTCTCTGTCTTAATGCACTTCAAGGATGATACACTGTGTGCCTGAGCACAGTGAGGAATGACAGGAAAATATTTAAGATTTAATCAGGCTACCTTTTCCTTCCTGATGTTAATTCATTAATCTCTGCACCTCCTCAAAGCTGTCGCAACAGGATTTGTCTTAACTGTTTATTTGTTTAAAGAACAAAAGATATGCATAAATCATTTTGGTTTTTCCTCCTCCCCCACAAATTGTCCAGAATATTCATAGGTTCTGTCAGATCCTGTAATCGCTGAAGATATGTAAGATAAAGTCATCCTACTAAACTTTAGCCTCTCTAAGCTACCAAGCTGCTTTGGTAAGCTTAGGTCAAACCAGGCACATAAAAAACATCAGTTCACTACATAAACAATTAAAAAATTTGTTTCATGAACTGATAATGTGAGTGTTAATATTTTTCAAGGGTTTTCTTTTCATTCTGAGAAAGAGAAAACATTTCATGTAAGAAGAAATGACAGTTTATTTTGCTTGTTTCATACAAAACTCATGAAAACACCCAATACAAATTCCAAAAGATCTGTTTTCCGTTGGGTTCCCAAAAAGACTTCAACTAAGCTAGAGATGAAGATATTGTAAAAATATTAGTAGAATTTTTTGTAAAATCAACACTACAAGCACATTTTTTTCTTCCATTCACATTATGGCCAAACTGTGCACATATTATTTACAATTTCTATAATTTTTTTTGTCATTAAAGTACCATTTGACTTCTCATTCTTGGTTTGTTTAGGGAACAAAAAAGAAACACAAATTATTTTTCATTTCAATAAATCCATTGAAATGCTGACTTGCTGACTTTCTGCATAATTTAATATAGAATATTTATAGCTTCAAATGAATTAATCACACAGGCAAATTACAGACATCATTAGTCAATTATGCATACCACCACAGGGCGTGCAAATGCAAGACTCTAATCATACAAGATGTCTTCAAGTGTTACTGAAAAGAACATTAAAAACCATGGGTTAAAGTCATAGTTGTCACAAATGCATACCTGAAATGTCTTTAAGTTTACAGGATTTCCCTCCAGTGGAAGGAAATCATAATTTACCCACTTACCTCTAAGCTTTTTAATAACTCCATTTCTTACAAATATGACCTGTTTGTAGAATGTAAATACAATTAGCTCTTCAACAACAGTTTGGGGGGTTTGGGCACTGGAAGCCTTAGCTGCATATTTGATTAAATAGTTGTTTCCTTCACCTGCTGTACATTTCAATACAATGGCAGTTCTTTGGAGAAAAGTGAGGTTTGTGTCAGAAAACAGATTCTTTAAGATAGCCAGCAGAGCCAAGAACTCACATTTAGATGTGTATAATTAAAATCTTTATCTAAAGAAAACAAAAGTTTTGTTACTACAAAATTAAATTTGAAAGTTATGTAGACAAGTAGTGACACTAAATTTCTGCAGCACAGACACACCAACTAGAAATGCTGTATTCCACTATAGATAATTGGCCAGTTTGAGTCAGCAATTCCCTTTTTTTGTCTTGGAGATTACTTTGGGGCACACTAAGATCCAAAGAAGGGCAGTGCAGAGGTGGCTTATCCAGTTTGGAACAGCCTGATATGGCTACATGGAATAGTGGCAGCATGTCATAGCTGCCACATCAGGGCCCAAAACTGAGGCCACTTGCCTCCAGTAGAGCCTCACACTAATACAGATACACTGCTTCTGACCCTAATTTCCATAGAGGTACGTTATTTGTTCCTGTATCCTGTTCTATGTGTGCTGGCCTGAGCAGGATGCCCCGTTGCAGCTGTCCTGCCATAGTACTTCTCAGAGAGGAACACCTGTATGACTAACACCTGTACTTTGCACACCAACTACAGGTCTGGCAGACATGCTCTCCTAAAAACCTGTGAAGGGCAAGGATGTAGAGAGCTTCATAAAGCAGCACATTATACGCAAGAATAAACTACCTTACATGAAAGGAATGGTACAGCAGTACTAGAAAAAGAGATGGTGAAAGAGTAAAGCATGATTAGCAACTTAATGAGACTACAGAACTCAATTTCTTGGGATTTTTTCCATAATTTACCTCAATGTCATCATCTCTAACCTCACAAACACACAATGAAATCTTGTGTCTAAGTGATCAAAACATCAGCTCCAGGGAAAAAGACACAGAATCACAAAGGTTGGAAAAGACCTCCGAGATAATCAAGTCTAACCAATGCTGCATCCAGAGACAGAGAACTCACATGACTAAGCTGAGATAGTCAGGTTGGTACTGGTTCTGCAAGTCTAAACTCTGAGACAATACTAATGCTTCAATTTTTTTTTTTCATTTAGCTGGTTACATCAATATTTTCATAATAAAAGCCATTATGCATCTATTGAGCAACATACCAATCTGTCTTAGCTTGTCTGGAGAAAGACAGCTCTGTGTTTGTGGACTACTATGTAGCCTCCCTTTAGTTATTCATGAAATCCTCTCCTGTCACCACAGAAATAATTTGCAGTTGTTCAGTGAGGTTAACGTCAAAATACCAAAAGGTCACTCTGTCCTAATTCATTCTCTCGACTCCCCTTTAGCCTCCTATGTTACTTCTACTTCTCAAAACCAGATGAGTTTTAAAACAGTGATGTGGTCTTCAGTCTGTGGCAACAATATCATGGTATCGATGGCAAAGCACAGAAACCCCAAATGAGATAAAGTCCAGTTCTGGATTTAATCAAGTTCATATGTTGCTCTTTTCCTCCTCCCTTCTTCAGGTGAGTTTGAGTTTACTCTCCCCATCTCTGTCCTCCTCACCACCACCACCCCCCCCCCCCCAAATATTTATTTTATCCGCTATTTTTCCATTCATGCAGCTAAATTTAAAAAGATAAAATAGTGAAGTTCCTGGCTGTCTGACCAGTTCAGCATTTGTATCAGATACAATCACAAAAATTAGTTACTTTGTGTGCCTTTGCACTGCACCTAGAAAATGAACTAAGCATTACAAAGGAGTTTGTGTTTCCTTTGCTTACTGAACATCTTGCACAACCTCTTTTAGGTGTTTCAGAGTGACCAGACAAAGTGAATGTTTTCCATAAACCTGCCAACACAACGTATCTTGATAACTCCCGAATTTGAAAGCAATACTACAAAGACAAAATTTCCAAATTTTAACTCTCATTTTGTGCATGAATAAATAAACCCCTTAACATTAAAAATTAGTCAGCCTAACTGTGCTGCAAAGGAAGACATTAAATACCACTGCAACAAGAAGCGTAAAAACCAGACTTGTTAAAGTTCACAGGAACAAGAAATTAAAAATTGATAGCAGTGCTAGTACTGGGACCCTGCACACATCCACCTGTTTAGACCACAGCTTAAATCAGGGTATATGGGAACAAATTAGTACAAGAACTGTGATTTAATTATGTTATGAGGTGTTTTCCCATTCTTTGTTCAGATTGAGATAAATCTACTCAAAAGACAAGGAGAAAGAGGAATGGATACTTAGTTTTGCATGATGTTCTATAGACTTCGAGGAAAACACTGAAAATACACCTGTTTCATACAATTTGTCAGAGTTTTTACATGTTTTAGGCACACAGCTAAGTATTACTTTTTTGTGATATTCATCCAGTGATGAAATTCACTATAAAGTCAAAAGTCACTTTACTACAAACAAGGAACACAGACTGACAAGGAAGCTCAACAATTTCATACTCCAACTATACTTCAATGATTAATCAAATCTTACCCTGCCAACTTTTCTTTAAGCATGAATGTTGGTAGAAGAAATTAAAGGGAATAAGTCCATTGATTGGGGAAGAAGGAAAAAAGAAATTACTATAGACCATAAACTCATCTGGGAAAGGTCCTGCTGTCAGATGACCTTCATTTTTGCAATTTCAAAGAACAAAAAAAATCCAATTTCAAAGTCTGTAAGTATACATATTTACTTGTAAGGAATCTGCCTTAATATTTCTACTGAAGTTTTTCATGCTAAAAATAAATAATTAGGTAGTGCCATTATTTTGTCTTAAATACAAATGAATCTGACTAAAACCACCAACATATCAATTCTATATGGTTCTATACTGAAAGGTGAAGTGTTTGGGTATTTTAACCTTAGCTTTAGCAAGGAAGACCTTGAAAATCTCAAATATCCAACTCGCATTTATGGGATTAGTGTTTAGCACAGCTATTGACCAGGAGATGGCAGCAGTTCCCACTGAATTTTTTTACATGATGATGAAATTACAGCGTATTAAATCCAAAACAAATACGAACCATATGTAAATTATAAATATGAATTCATAAATCCTGAAGATGCTCTTAAAATATAATTCTTCATCACGGGACTGTATTATAAGTGTATTTCTATTTTATTCACATGGTGATCATTTGCGTCTGGGTCACCTTCAGAAATGAATTAAAAATTGATGTATTTTCATATGCCATGGCATATTCTTTGCAAGTCAGAAACCAATGATTTATTCCCTTATTTATACATTCAGTAATAATACACTGCAGAACATAGAATGATATGTGGGTAGTGGTGGATAAAACTTTTAAAGCATGATTTACAGCTATAAGGAAATATCCACAAGTCAAGGATAAAGATGAGATAAAAGGTATGAGGGTATTACTAGTCTAAAGGAACTGTATTTTGGGGTGGCTGAACGGGGCAACACAACTTTACGACTAGAAATAAGGGGCAGAAATCTGGAGAAAAAGGGCTGAGGCAAAAAAAACCCAACCAAACAAAAAACCTTAACAAAGGAGGACCTCTGTAAGCTCTCCAAAAGATAAAACCCCAAAAGCTGGTTCAAATAATGACCAGTGAGCAAACATGTGAAAAAGAAATACAATTCAGAAATATGATCAGCACAGAGGATTTTAGGGTGAAACTCACTAACAACTGCTGCTGTAAAGGACAACAGTATTAGAAGCAGCAGGATGCTTCAGGTTTTTCTTCACATAAACAATGTGACAGTTTTTTACAGGTTTCATCATTATACCAGTGCAGTCCTGTCAGCTGCTGTATAATCAGTATATTACCTTCTTTCCAGCAGGCAAACCACACCTTGCAGGGTTAGTCATCACTGCTGGAAACAACACAAGGCAAAACCATCAGCACCTCTTAACTTAAACTATGGCATGGTCCAGAGTCGAGACCAAAACAACTCTGTTGGCATTGATGCTCTCAGAATGCTGGAGAACAAGACTCAATGACACCAGATCCTGGCACAGGCCAGGCTCTGTCCTAATCAGCTATTTTCTGTCCCTATCCCCAGCAGTCTGCTGCCATAGAGAGCTGCTAAATTTACCATTCAAAAGCTGGAATAGTGCTTACCACAACAGAACAAGGCCAATAGCACAAACAAACACAAGGAGTCACAGCAGTGCTGGAAATTTCATCTCCTCTGGTCAATGTATGTACCAACTGGCAGTATCTTAAGCCACTGAAGAGTAATAACTGAATGGCCTGGTTTGGAAGGTACTTCAAAGACCCACTTCCAACCCCTCTGCCATAGGCAGGGACACCTCCCACTAGATCAGGTTGTCCAAAGCTCCATCGAACCTGGCCTTGAACACTGCCAGGGATGGGGCATCCACAGCTTCTGAGTGACCTGTGGCAGTGCCTCAGCACAATGACAGTAAAGAACTTCTTTCTGAATCTAATAATGTAAGTCTACTCTGTTGGAAGTCCTTCTCCCTTTGTCCTATCTCTACAGTTCCAGACAAAGAGTCCCTCTCTGACTTCCTTGCAGGCCCCTTCAGATACTGGAAGTTTGCTATGAGGTCTCCACACAACCTTCTCTTTTCTGGGCTGAACAACTTTCCCAGGGAAGTTTCCTAGGGGAGGTGCTTTAGTCCCCTACCAAAATGTGTTCCATGAGTCTAGAGCTCTTACTGTTCTGCCCCACTGTCCAGCTTGAGGTGTTTGTCCATCCTGGGCATGCAAAACACAAGTGTCCAACAAAGAGACCAAGCACACAGAAGTGGAGGGACATGCAAAATTCATCTATGTTAATTATTCCACAAATATGGTCCAGCAGACATTAAATACAGTTTTATTTTACCACCTATAAAGAAAGATTGACAGCATAGTCCAGTTGAACCAGAGGTGCAGCTGCAGCTTTGTCACAGTAGGAATATGAACCAAACACTGGCAGGATTTAATGCTTCTGTTCCCTTGAACTGGAAAGTAAGTTTGGAAGAGCAGTATCATGACTGACCAAAGGCCTTTTCACTTTCCTAACCCGACAGGTAACACTGACTTCCCTCTCACAATGGCTGTTAGAAGGTTAAGAGTTCTGCGGAAAAGTGTAAAGCCATTCAGCAAGAAAAAACTGTCTTTTAACAATGGTGTGGATCTTCAAAACCCAAAGGCAGCTCCTGACTCACAGAACAAGGACTGTTTTCCCATTGATTTTCCATGGATAACACTGCTTTTGTGTACCTCAGGCTGTGGACTCTGATGATTCTGTATGTGATTGCTCAAAACACGCCTCTGGTATCAGCCTCTCACCAACCCACATTTCCTTCTACAACAGTCACAGTCTCTTCTGAGTTAGAGTAGCTTCTGATGATTACTGCACTGCTTCAATGCACCGAACTTAGGTGTTCTAGGAGGGAAAAAATGTAAGAAAGAACCTCTTTTGTTATAAGTTGGATCCTGGAGAGTTTGCCTGTCGCTTGCAGAAGCAAACAAAAATAAGGCAAATTATTTCAGTTCCTTCCCTTCTTGCTGCATGATCTCTTTGGCTCCCTAATTCAGGAAACTACTGACAATATTATGTAACTGAGAACATGGAAGTCAACCTTTAACAACTGAATAGCTCCTGTTCTTTTATTTCTAGTTAGCAAGAGTTAATTGTGTCTGACATCTGCTGAAAGGTTCAGCCATACTTGCAGATGGCATTTGATGAATAATTATGTCTTCAGGATGACAAATCAGTGGTCACCTGCATTTGCTAAGAGTGCTAGACCTCCAGATCCTGCAGAATAAAAAAGAAAAAAAAATAGTTCTACATCTTGCTGTCTAGATTTCTTTTAATGTATTTATTTATTTTTAAATGTGAAAATGATTAATCTGTCATATTTGATGAGGCAGAAATCTTGTCATATCACTTCTTTACTAGTTAAATGCAGCAAACAAATGGAGAGCAAGCATGTTATAGGGTAGAAAACCATCAATATGGTTCATCTGACAATAATGAAATTTTAAGACCTTTTTCTCTGGCCTCAAAAGGAGACACTCCATTATTCTGGTAGAAAGAGGCCAAAAGAGGAGACAACTGGCTGACACACAGCCCAGATAACAGGAGGGTCATGCTGTTTTGGCAGGTGGAAGCTTTCAGAACAAGGGGCAGAATTTACAAATACCACTTCTCCACGTGAAAGTATCTGCCAGTCCATCAGTACATCTCTGTGCCTGTCAGATCTGTCTCGGTTTGCCTGATCCCCTCTTTGCCACACAAATTTATGCAACTACAAAATCCTATGGCACTTTAACAAGGCAAAAACATCACATGCTTTGTTTCAAGACTAATCAGCTGCAGCGGGTTCATGACAATAAATAAATCCTGCTTAGAACTCCAATAGTAGAAGCAGAAGCAACATCACAGACAGCTGCAACCCTGCAACAAGTATTGATCCAGTTGTAAGGAAAATTTAAGGTCACAAACACACACAGTGAGTCAAAAAGGGGCTTTTTAATACCTGCTAGAGTTGGAGTACTTTTTCCCAGAATGCCAAAGTTTGTTTTCTCACTATGAATAAAGTCACTTTTTCCCCCAGAATTTAATTTAGGATTATCTTATGCAACAACACTGTGAAGAAACAAGAATTCCGTGAAATTTTGCACTGTCAGTTTCTTGCCAGAAATAGAACTTTCAAAGTAAAGCTAATCTTCCATAATGCATTTCACAATGTTTTCATCAGCAGATGATCATTCCATGATTTGTGACACCTGCTGTTATTTGACTTCTTAGGTCAATGTTCTCTATTTATAACTTTTTATTGAAATAATCAAAAATTATCTTCTACTAAAATAATTTGTCAGTTTATTATTATTATATGAAAGAAGTGACTTCAACAGACCTTAAAAAAGGCATTAGAAAGTATGCTTCCTCTTTGTTCTCTTGAAGGTTTAAATCTCCTAGAACTAACATATTCTGAATCTTGACCACTTCATATTATGGACAATATACCATATTTTAGTGATTGGGGCTGAGGCACAGGAAATATTGATAACTTTTATGTTTACATTTTTCAAACATAACACTAAACTCCTCTGGCTGGCATTGGCTATATCCATCACAGAAGAATCACAGAATATGATGAGCTGAAAGGGGCTCATGAGGATCATCGTGTCCAACTCCTGGCCCTGCAGAGAACCATTCCTAAGAGTCACATCATGGGCCTGAGAATCTTCTGGCAGTCATATTCAGACTTCCATGTCTGATCACTAAAAACCTTTAGAATCACACAAACAAATGCTTTAACAAACCCCTGTCTTGAAAACACATTTTTCTTTCCTTCTGTCATTCTCCTCTCAATAACAAACAAGGTCTATGTCCATCTTCATCAGCTTTTGCTTTTATCACCCTGATGTAAGAAGCCCAAGTTTACAGAGGGTGAAATGGAAAAAAAAATCCACAAAACCCTTAAGAAATCAGTAGCTAGTTGTTTTCTTAAGTAAAATGGCAAGTATCTGATTTATTAAAATGCAACAGGTAAGCGATGAGGGAAAATGTGTGTGGTGAAACACGTTGAGATCTCTCTTTGCCAGGAGGCAACTGCAGATACAAACAAGTGAGAGCCTCCTGCTAAAAATGCTATTTCCATCCCTACTTTTCAAAAGGAGCCTTTTGTACAAAATGCACACGTCATTCAGCTTTGCTAAATGCTGAAATGAAAAATAGATGCCCACTGTCATACAGTTATATTGATTATGAGTGAAAATGTGATCATTTTGCATTAACTTGCCCCACAGCACTGGAGTTCCATCAAAGCATCAGAAGGAAATTAATGCTTTCATATAGCGCCCAAGAAAAATATGAGATGTTGCTCACTTTGCCCTCTAGACAAAGAGGTATATGCCAGTAGCTGAGAGGTAATAGCTTTCAGAAGAGAACATGAACTCTAGACTTTTATTAAAATCATTATTTAATGTGCAAAAAATAATGAAGCCACAGCCTTGGCATTTAAAACAGCAATTTGTAGTCATTACATCTTAGATCATGAGGCTTATTTTGTAAAAAGCCAGGCTTTCTCAAATTAAAAATTCATCATAAACTCCCACAGATTATGTAGTTCTTTAAATGATGCCATTTCATACAGATTTATTCCAGCTAAACAAAGAGCCAGTAAAGTGGCATACATAAAACATCAATTTCACTGCTTTCTCTCTGGAAAGACCTTTCTACTCCTTAGACTGTTACAAAATCTCACACAGGACTTGACTAATGCGTGGATATTTTAGTAATTTCACCTTCCAGGGATATTTTAGACCTTAATTTGTCATTCTCCTTCCCCTATCGTAGAGTGAACTGGATAAAAAAAACCAAAAATCTTCAACAGAAGGTTTCTTTCTTCTCTTTTCTTACTTAGAACAGCAGTCAGCAAAGTGAATGACAAGAAGAAGACATCAACTAGAGTAAGTGGATCCCTCTAACTGATGAGCATTTAATCCATTATGAATATGAGATTTAATTTTGATGGAAAAATAGGCAGTTAAAACGTGTTTCTCTCCAGTAAGAAACCTGTTAAGAACTTGGTAGAAAAGTGACACAGTCCTACATAACTGATGTGTTAATTTTGCTTTATATAAAACTGGTATGCCTAATTTTCTAAGCACTAAGTCATTTTTCCTGAACATATAGCACATATAGATTTCAGTGTTTTATTAGATAAATCCTTTGTAAGATCGCTATGGCCCAACAAGAAGTTGCAAGATCACTCATTCCTTCCATGTCTTGCTAGTGGAAGATTTTAGACAGTAACTTGGAGAAGTGTAAATGAGATTTACATGTGTATCAGCAAGAGAACAAAAATGCACTGCACGTTTTCTCTCTTTCCTGCTTCAAGACTTTTAATTACCATTTGAGCTATAACAGTGTCAAGAAGTTGGGATCTCTTTTGAAAAGAACATTGAATGAATCGGTTCCTCCCCCAAATTATTTTAACATATGGACCCAAATCAGCACATACCACCTGTAATTTAGTTTCTCTGTGTTGAATAGGTATGCTGATTTTGATCTCCCTCCTCTTTCAGTAAGAGCAGTACCTCTAAATTAACATGTTTCAAAGCATGTCCTCTACTGTCTTCCAAATGTCTAAACTCAAAACACCTCTCCCACAGATGGCAATGCAACTTTTTCTATACCCTTTGGTGATCTTTACACCTACCTGATTAGATTTTAATTAGGGGCTAGCAAGGGACTAACAATGTTTTTCTGAGACACTAAAACATTGCATTTGTTACTATACTTTCCATCTAACCAAATTGTTTGCTCTTTAGTTATATCCCAACGACTCCTAGACTTACCTCCAATTGCCTGTGGTACATAAAATTTCTATTAACCCTACAGAAAAGTTTTCACTCAAGTTTTACAGAATCCTGTGATGTTCCATGGAACTTCATGAGGATTCTCCAAATCTACATTGCAAAACCAAAAGGCCTCACACTCATTAAACTGCTGTTTGACAGAGATTTATGCAAAGTTGTGGAATTCAAATTGGAAAATAATTTTTCAATAAAGACCAGTGATTGTGGGAATTCAGAAAAGGACTGAAATATATACAGCCTAGCAGCCTAGATGTAGGAAAATGTGCTTTTAAGCTCGTTCTGCTAAAAAAAAAAAAGAAAGGCTGTTGTACTTTTGATAACCACAACCCTTTCAGGAAGTTAAAAGAAAAAGAATGGTCCTCATGACAGATGGAAAGAACCCCCCAACACCTGAGGTCTCCAGTAAGTTCCCTTAACCAAATCATGCCAATGCCCTTTCAAAGCTGCAATACAAAAATCCATTTGATAAACTTTATGAAAAATACCACTTAAAGGAAAAGTGGAAGTTAAGAAATTTAATTGGTGTTGCGAATTGGAAAGATAATCAACAGTTTCACAATGGAGTTGACCCCACACTAGTTCAGAACTGCTACGGTACAAGCATCAATGCCATTTAGCTCCCTGCTTTATTAGTTTGCTACCCATGAATCTTGGCATCTTTGAAGGAAACAGAAATACCAACTTATAGCCAAGAAACAGATCACAGAGAAATTATGAAAATAATCAGTACCTTAATGATTCAGGAAATGGTATCACTATTTAAAGGTTGTTTAATACCGTAAATCTAAATATATTTCCTCACAAAATTTTCCTCAGTTATTCTGACTCTAATGGAAGCTTTATTTTCACATTTCTGAATTTAACTGCAGAGCTTAAAAAAAAAAAATGGATGTTGATGCACAATCTGTAGGATAAAAGAAAAGGTTTATCTCACCTGGAAGTACTTGCTGTCTTGCAGGGGGAACTGGCAAGCTTGCACCACTGTCAGAACAGTTTTGCATCCCCTTTAACCCTCCACCACAAGGTTATTTAGAAAATTCTAGAAATCAAAGCATGCCTGCTCAATATCCCTAACAGAGTGCTCAATATTCCAGGATAAGCTTCTATTTAAAGATTTTATATGCTCTCTTATATGCACCTCCTCATTACCTGCAGTTATATCATGCTAGACTGAGGCAAGCAGTTGTACAAGAAGGCTGCTGCTCATTTTTTTAAAAGAAACATCTTTATATGTAATCCAAATAAGAAACAGATAATGTTCTTCTTCCATATTGTGTACACCCTCTTGGGTATTAGTGCTATGGTCTTTAATGATTAAATTCCAGCAAAATATTAAAAATTATGGTCCCTTTTCACTATATAGAGATCTATAGTGGGATTTCTAAGTGAGCAAGCATGAACAGCATTAAAGGAACTGTGCCATTTCAAAGGGAAAATGAAAGTATTTTTAGAACCATAAAAAAATGGGTTGTTCATTAAAAGTAAAGACATTGAACTGGTCAGGCAGATTGTTATTTTCAGTATATTCTTTCTTCTACATTGTGCTCACCTTTCCTCCCCAAGCCCAACAAACATTTGAAATGATTATGTATTCAAGAATGGTGTATTTGCCGAAAGAAAGACAAATACTTCTTTAGCTTGAAACTCAATTTGTGGTTGAATGATTAATGCCATCTAGGCCTTGCAATTACATAAGTTTGGATGTCACCCAGGGGGGTTGGGTTGTCATGCCAGTAGAAGTACATATATTTCTTCGCAGTTCAGTGCACCAGAGGGCACATTTCCCTAGATGGAGTACAGGCTCCCTCTATAGTTACAGTCTGGCAGCCAACGCTGCCTCATCTAACCACAACAGCTTAAATTTAAATTCTTGTTTCTTTATGGCAAAGCTAAAGGACAAGCAGATATTCCTGCATAATCTCTGCTGCATCACCTGGCCTTTCAGTTACTACTGTGATAGTAGAATTACTTTTTTAGAGGTGGTTGCTAAATATAATCAAAAAATATACTACAACCAAAAAGCGACTAATCAAATACAGAATTTATATTTAGTCACTTTGATCAAGTCTTGCTTCATATTAACATTTCTGATGAACTCCTTTTATTGTAGTCTCATTAATATTCTGTTGATATAATCAGTCTTAATTAACAAGCAGTACATACCTTTTGTTCTTTTCCCTGTGGTTTATTGTTTGTGTTTTCACAAAGTAGATAACACACTGTTTGCATCTCCCATAACAGTCATATGTTGTCTGTGCAAAAACCAGTCACCTCACTAGTGTCTAAGTCTGTCCCACGCCAGGAACCCCAAAACGAACATCAAGCTACTCTAAACCAGGTGTTTGCTCTGCTGCCAGGCTATTAGAACTGCCTAGCTGTTGTGGGGATGAGCTTCCTGCCCACATTTAGTTCCTGATCTCTGCATTCCAGGTTCCCCTGCCAGGCAGGTACATAAAAGGCATGGATTTGCAGGTGCTCATGTTTGCAGTAAGCACCCTGCAGAGGGACAGAAGACTGCAAGAAACACTGAAGGAAGTTTTGCCATCCACATCTCTGTCCTTTACATCAGGAGTGCTTCAGTCCACTTTTAATGCGAAGTTAAAAGGAGTTTAACTTAAGGAGTTTAATACCATGTTAAACTCCTCCTGTTAGTTGTTGGTCTTGGGTTCAAGAAAAGCTGAAAGCATGTGCTCAGTTAGGGATAGCTAAAAAGTTGTTTAAAGATACAGTTCCTAGTTCTTCTCAGCAATAGCATTCACCTTGAGGAGAGCCCAGTGAGAATGCTTTGATTTCCTTCCAGGATAAAGAACTTA
>JAWWLZ010000001.1:10736339-10751267 GCA_035041345.1 Poliocrania exsul
TTAGCCATCAGCACGCTTGCAGCAAGCGTGGGTAGTGCCCTTCCCAAATCTTCGTTCGCGAAGCCTAGCCATGATGACATATTTTATGCTCCATTTTTTGTTGGATTAGTATGCAGTTTTCAAGCATTTGTGGGTAAAATTAAATATTTTTGAAAATGAACAGCTGAAAGGAATAATTCTTACAAAGTAAATTCCTGATACGATACTTTGATGTATAACGGGAGCTGTGTAACAACTGATATAGGGTCACCCAAAACTTTCTCTTTCTTGTTGTTTTTGAAGCATTATGAAGGCAGATCACACCCACACCAGACCAACTGTATGCTTCAGTTCAAAGCAAGGACTTCAACCTCACTGGCCCAACATGTGCTGCATCAGCCAAGCCACTGGCTGTAGTAAAGTACTTTGCCCCCAACCTCTCTTTCAGATGTTCCCTGTGAAACACCTAACTCATTCTGATGAGGACATAGTCTCTCCAAAATATACTGATCTGCACCAAAAGAGTTTTCCTTTCTAAGCCACTGTATTTTCTATTGAGTTTTAAAGAGGAAGATTTTTGCTGGCGAAGAAAGGAGAAAAAACTGTGCTGTTTTCAATCAAAGAAGCAGAAAATCCTCTTTAAGCAGAGGCTGACATCGGGCAAGTAGTGATCGTGTTTCCCTGAGAGGCTAAACACTGCCTGCTGGCAGTGCTCCAGACAAAGGAGCAACTGTTCACTGAAGAGAACAAACCTTGCCAAGATAGCAATAACTGCAAAGTGAGGGCAGGTAACTGGAGCGAGAGGGGAAGTTTTCCCAGTAGCAGTAGTGAGAAGAGCAGAGCAGTAAAGCTGAGCCTGAGAGAAGGAGGTTGCTGCTCCTACCCAGATGGCTGCTTCCATCCCAGACTCCCTGGAGGGACAGGGCCAGCCTCACTGGGCACCCCAGCTCTGCTGTAGCCTGGCTGTGGCCTCACATTGGAACACCCCCACAGCTCAGATCAGTGATGGGGCTGTGGCTTAGCCCCACTTGCCAGCAAGGCTCATTCCCACTCTGCCAGGAACCTCCATGGCACAGCAGAACACATCAGTCCTGGCACAGCAGGCTACCATGTAATTTTTAACCTCTGAGATGTGAAGATCCACTACCATCATCCTCATGTCTCCCAGCACTTCAGGGGTTTCTCAGAAGAGAGGAGCACCTTTTCTACCTGGATAAAAAAGTCATTTTATCTCAAACTCTTCCTTTAAAAATAAGTGTAGTTCTTTTAATAATCTACCTTTGCTCTTCTCATCAATTTTATACTCCCTCAACTTCTTTCTCTATTCCTCCCAAGCTCTTCTTGGATCTCTTCCTCCCACATTTCCCCACCACTCTTACTTGCATACCTTTTATACTTGTTATTCCACCTTGGCCTTTCTTTCCCTGCATTTCTATCCATACTGCACTTACTGCTCAAACACCCACAAAAACCAAAAAAACCCTCATCACTTCACCCTCCACGTGAAAAATCAAAGTGTAAAAGCTATTTTTGTAAAAATTAATAGTTCTAAAATGTGTATTATATATTTTAAAATTTAGATAAAACACCATGAAATGTATGTCCTGCCAAGCTATTGCAGTACCTCATGCTAATGACAACTCTAGGTCTTCAGACATTATTTTATGTTTTGTACTCTGCCAGCTCTCCCGAGGAGATTGTCTCTGACCAGCAAGGTGCTCTGGTGTCTCTCTGTGAGAAAATAGGTTTGGGGATTTGTCACACGTCAGGGGCATGGACAGTTAAATATCTAGGATTGTTTGTGTTTTACACAGGTTTTTTTTCCAGTTTTAATAAAATTAATAAAAGATAATGGTATAAGGGGGGGTGGGGTGGGGTGTCTGAGATTTCTAGGAGGGTCTGAGGGAAAGGGAGTGGGGGGAGTCTCCCTTAAGCCAGGCGGGAAGGCTGTAAGGTGGCAGCTTCAATCAGGAGCTGCTACCAGGGACCAAGTGGCCGGGGATATAGGTGCTGTTAGGGCGATGGGACCACCAATCTAAAGGTATGCAGCAACAGAGCATTGCCCAAGTAAGAAACAGCCATCCCATAATATGAACATCATGTATAGATGGCCAATGGCTGTGGGCAAGAACCCCTAGCAACATCCAACCCATGAGGTAGACAGCCAAATTTAGGCTATGGGGACTGGGCAGGCACCAAGTGTATAAAAGTTACTGTTTCATCATCAGGAGGGGGCTCCTGGACTACTGTGTAGCACGCACACCTGCTGCTGCAGCTGTATCTCAGTGAGTTCCCCAGAGCACTCTGTTTTAAATAAATTTTCCTATTTTCCTTCAATTTTTAAATTTTGGATCTGAGATTTTTATCACAAGTGGGGGCTCGTCCAGGATCCAAAGTCCACTGTCCTGAGTGGGGGCTCAGAGGACCTGGAAGGCGCGCCCCACTGATTTTGGCGGTCCAGGGAACCCAGATTCCCGTTCAGAGCAGGAGCAAACTGAGGACCTAGGACAGGCGGTGGAAAATAGGAACAAAATAGGGAGACGCTGGATCCAGTAAGGAAAAGAAGACTGCGGACAACAGATTGGGTAGGGAGGGGGTAAATCCCCAGGGTCCCTGGGAAGGGGAAATGTGGGAGGGTTAAAGTGAGGAGAGCGCATGTGGTGGGGATGAGAGGGGACCTAGTCCCCAAGTAAGTGTGGGGCCCTTCTAGGTGTGGTTCCATACCCCGGCGATGGGGCCGGCCACTGAAGGGCAAAGCAAGTGGACAGTGGTGCCTATGTGAGCTCCCCGGGTTTAAGGCCCAAGAGGAGGACTGGAGAGGTGGGAAGTCTGAAAAAGGGCGATTGGTCCCTGAAGGGTTCCGAGGGTGACCTGGCCAAAACCCATTCCTGGGATTCTAATAAAGACTGAGGGGTCTCTACAGGCTGTCCCAGGGCGGGCTAGTGGTGCCTGGGACAAGCTGTGTGTGTGTCTGTTTCTTTCGGGGAAGAACAATCAGACAGAGGGGTCTCCAAGGTCCGGGAGGGACAGTCTCCATTGATCACTGTGGGAGGTCCATTAAGTACCCCAGGGACGGGACTCTGGGGGCTGGTGGGTGGAGTCCTGGTTGTCAGGGGTGGTGCCCGAAATCCAGGGGTGGCAACCAGGTGGGGGGCGGAGCCAGACTGGGGCCCAGGCCAAAGGGGCAACCAGTGATCTCTGGGGGCAGAGACATCCTGGTTGTCTGGGGTGGTGGCAACCAGGGGAGGGCAGTGCCGATAGTGGGTGGAGGGTGAAGAAGCAGTGGAGACGGGAAGGGGACCTAGGAGGTGAGGGTCCAGGGTAGACAGTGGGCAGGTGCAACCCACAGGGTAATCACCAGCAAGGGGTGGGGGAGTGTACGAACCCATAGGCACACAGGTTGAGGCCAAGCACTTGAGTGGTGGTGGTGTGAGGGTGAGTGTGAGGTGTGAGGGGTGTGTGAGCTACTGGGAGAATAATGGGAAAGTGTGGAAGTAAAATGGGGTTTAGGGAAAGGGAAAAGGGAACGGAAGAAGAGTTAACGGAGATACCATATGATAGTCCCCTAGGACAGATGTTAGATGGGTGGGAAAAGACACGATGGACTACGTACTTAAGTAAATGTCAAATGATAAAATATTGTACAGCAGTATGGGTGAGAGAGCCAATTCGGGATGATGGTGTGATGTGGCCTAAGTATGGATCGAGTGAGTTCTGGTTGTGTCAAGCCTTAAATTTGTATGTGAAGAGGAAGTGTGATATTGGGGATCAGGAAATTGTGTACGCTGAGTGTTGGGTAAAATCAGCGGGAGTGTTTGCAGCGTGGTTGGGAGAAAGTGGAGGTATGAATGAGGAAGATGAAAGTGAGAAGGAATAAGACAAAGAATGATAAATGGGATCCATTGAGGAGGATTTGGGGAAGGAGGACAGGGAATGGATCCCTGAGTCACTTAAGGTGGGACCACCTATAAATCCTAGTTTACCTTGTTCACCCTGTTATCCAGTAGATCCTAGTCCATCTCCTTGTCCAGTAACTCCCAGCCCATCTCGGTGACCAGTTACCTGCAGTGTCACTTGAAAGGAATGTAAAGGGGGTGGTGTGGTGGTAGAAATAGGGGAGCTGTACCCGTTATGAGAAGTGCCCATGCAAGGGCCCCAGGGGGAACTGGATTTGTAAATGCCCTTCTTACAAGTTCTGAAGTGAGGGAGTTTAAGTCCACCATGAAAAAGCTGTTGGAGGACCCCCCTGGGGCTGGCTGAGGAACTAGACAGTCCAAATACATACACCTGGGATGAGCTACAGTCAATTATGGGCATCTTGTTTTCCTTCAAGGAAAGGGAAATGATTCGGGTGGCAGCGATCAGGGTGTGGAACTGAGACCATCCCTATGACGATGCAAGGGGGGAGGAAAAGGTCCCTATTAGACAGCCAGCATGAAACCAGAACACGGTGGAGGGCAGATAAAGTACGGTAGATTACAGAATGTATTTGATTAAAGGTGTAAGGGAGGCGGTTCCAGGCGGTTCCTCGGGTCAAGAACGTAGCACGGGCCTTTGGAGAGCAGCAAGGGAAAGATGAAACTACAACAGAGCAGGTAGAGAGGTTGAAAGGGGCCATCCAGAAGTACTCAGGGGTGCCCATTGATACTCTGGCAGGGCAACAACTCCTAAAAATGTGTTTCATCACTCGTGCCTGGCCCAATATTAGAAGGAAATGAGAGAAGTTAGAGGATTGGAATGAGAAGGAGCTCAATGAATTGTTAAAGGAAGCACAGAAAGTATATGTTAGGAGGAATATATAGAGAGATAAACGAAAGGCAAAGGTGATGGTGGCAGTAGTACAGGAGACGAGTAAGCAGGAAGGGAAAGAGGGCAGAGATAAAGCCGGAAGAGATTATGGAAGGAGGAGAGAAGAGGATCCGAGGAGTTTTAAAAGAGGAAGGTGGTGGGAACTGGATAAGTGAACAGGAGTATGATAGAAGGAAGGAAGAAAGGTTGTGTTACATGTGTGGGAAGAAGGGACACTAAGTGGGAGTGTGTGGACAGGGAAATAGAGGCTAGGGTGTTCAGGACGGATGAGGATTAGGGGTGTCAGGGGCTCTACCTCCTGGGGAGCACAGAAAACAACGAGCCCCTGGTAAACCTGAAGATAGGGCTCCAGGAGGAAGACTTTGTGTTCATAGTTGACTTTGGAGCCCAGAGATCTTGTTTATGTAGGTTGCCTAGAGGTGTTGAGACATCAGGGGAGAAAATGTGGGTAACGGGCACAAAAGGGGAAAGTTTTAAAGGTGATATTGTTCAGGAGTTACGGGTAGAGAGGAATGGGAGAGCAGTATTTGAGGACTTTTTGTTGACCCTATGCTGGGGTAAGTTTATTAGAATGAGATTTAGTGGGAAAACTGAATGTTGGGATAGTGCCTTGGATGTAAGGAATAGAAGTAAAATTGTTTGTCCTCAGGGAGGGATTAGATATTGATCCAAGTGTGTGGGCAGAGAATGGAAAGAGAGGAAGGCTGGCAATAAACCACATCCGATAGTAATGGGGCTGTTGCAGGATGGGCTGATAGAAACCTGTATGTCCAAGTATAACACACCTATTCTCCCAGTAAGGAAGGGAGATGGGACCTACAGGTTGGTTCAAGACCTAAGATTAACAAAATCTTTAAGGTGCGGCATCCGGTGGTTCCCTATACCACCTTGGGAGGGTGCCTGGTGACAGTAATTGATTCTGCATTTTGGATCTGCCCATTGGATGAGAAATTCAGGGACATTTTTGCATTTGAATAGGAATGTCCTGGGACTGGCTAAAAGAGGCAATATAGAGGGACAGTACTGCCCTGGGGATTTTCTGAAGCCCCAAATAAGTATTAAGCATGAAAATTACTACACTATTTGGGGAGTCGGGGTCTCCGAGGTAAAATACCTGGGACATATACTGTCCAGTGAAGGGAAAAGGTTGAGCCTGGAAAGAGTGCAAGGCACATTTGAGATACGGTTGCCAAAACCCAATTTTCCTATTTTCCTTCAATTTTTGAGTCCGCCTTTTAAATTTTGGTTCTGAGATTCTTCTCACATCTACAGCACCACCCTGGAGCTCCAACACAGCTGCCACTCACTATGTCAGCTGCTGTGCTGACCTGACCATGATGTGCAACTCCCCAGCAGCCAAAAGTCAAAACCACTCAGCTCTGCCTCTCCTTCAAAATGTTGTGCAAACTTATAGACTCTTAAAGAGAGTCTTTTGCACCAATTCATACATTGCCTGTTTGGTTGGAGCTTGATCATGTATTCAGATGCTAATCAAGCTTCCAATGTCTAGCAGCTTGCACATTATCCTTATTGTTGAGGCACGGAGGAGCAATGAAAAACTGAATATTCCATTAAATCAATTAATAATCTAAGTACTCTGGGTTTGCTTCTGTCTACTTCTAATTATTCCACTCTGCCAATATTGCCAGTGTCAGCACAGTTTCACATAGCAGATCATGATAATTAGCAGCACAAACTTCTGATCTCTGATGTAGGAATTTGTGCCAATTAACAAGTTAACAGTTCATTAGGCTTAAACCAAAAAATCTCATCATCTGATGGTTGTGCAGCCTGAAATTCTCAATTACATTGTGGTAGTCTAGTTGCAAGGGGCAATGCAGGTAAGGAGCTATGAAGTCAGGCAGATTGGGAACTTGATCATCTGGAAGGTGCTGTGAGACAACAGGCAGATGTCGACATTACAACTGGTAATGATATCACAGAAATAATTTTCACTTTCCTTAAAGGAAAGCTCCATCCAGGATTAGCACCTCAGTCCTATTTTGTGTTCTATGGTATTTATTAAACCAACAGCCAGCTAACAAAATAAGCCATCTAAACCAGAAGTATCTGTGTCATCTATCAAGTATCTATATATTATTTGCGGCAGAATTCAGAGTAAGGCTAAATGAATAGAAGAGAAAAACATTATTAAAAGGCTATAATATCAGAAAAAAAAGATGTGCCTGGTTTAACTTACAACATGAATAGTCATGTTTGTCATATAATCAAAAATACAGTTATTTTTTGTTTGTGAAGTCTATCCTTTCTAAAAAAGGATAATCAAATTCAAGATACCTACTTAGGGTGAGGGAAGAAAGAGCTCCACTGCCACTTCACACTCAAGACATAACAAAGGAGATGGAGCAGCAAGCTTAGTCAGTCTAGCCTGGGGAACTGCTCTTCTCTGCTGGGTTTTAGCAATCTGAAAAGTAAGGCTGAAACACACTGAAGCAAATAGTTTACTAACTAGTAATTTCTTTGCTTCCTGCAGCAATATAGACATTCTTTTCCTGTAGAAATTGGATTTACTCCAGATTCAGAAGGCTGCCTCCAAGGTGCGCTTTCCTTCTCTTTCAAAATGAACAATGGATTTAATTATTTACCCTAACTTTGGTATCACTTTACAGATTTAGTAACTTCATAACACAAGCAGAATTTCAGTAGTTCGCATGCAGATCCTTAGAGCCACCACACTATCAAACCTATCACCACCTGCAAAAGATCCTCAGCCTAAATAGGCCTGCAGTCATCTTTCTGGACTTGTTTGTGCTCCTTTAGTCTTCTTGCTGTGCTGGCAGAAAGGGTATGAGCTCTCACATTTTCAAAGTCTATTTTGCCAATGTTGTTTAGCCTTTAACAAGTATAACCCATTAAAAAAGAAAAGTGAAAATGTTCATGTGGTGTATTTAGCGAGTGTTTTGCTCTCCTTAAATGTAGAGCTAAATATCACACATTTTACAGGATATTACAGGAGGAGATTGCATTCCTTTTTTCAATGCCACCACTACAAATAGGATAGAAAAGAAGGAAAAAATCCCTGCATATCATTAACCTGCCCCATGCAGTTGCTAACCACCCATGAATGTGTTCTCTCTCTGTAACAGCTCCTGACACACATGTGAGACAAATGAATATTTCAGGGCCTCCAGTGTGAGTACATAGAGCTTGGGTTGCAAGGAGAGTTGCCCGCTGTCCACTATCTAGGGGATGATGCCATAATGAGTTTCTATTACCATATTTCATCTTCAAGAGGCCCTACAAAGGGTCTGTTTTGCCACGACAATACACAAATTTATTATTTGTATTTAAGCTAATACCCTGGTCAGCAAATTAAAAAAGTAGCTTTCTTCTCTAAGCCTTGCCAGCTATCGTCACACAAAGGATATCTCGATATGGATATGAAATTACATGAATGTGTTAAAGTTAGCAAATACAGGAGCTAGTTCTTTAAATTCAAACTGCTCATCAACTGAAATGTTCACCTCTGGAGGTCCCACATGTAGCACACAGTGTTATGACAGCAGCCATCATGTTCATCCAATCAAAGTGAAAGGCAAGAGAAAATAAACTCCATAATCTTAGCTCCAAATTAACTTTGAACTTCATTTGGACCAAAAAAAAAAAAAGGCAACTACTCCCTTAATTACAGACTTTCTTTTTAATTAACCAGAATAATTGAAGCATGACTTCTTAAAAGCCTCTTGCCTAACATCTCCCACAGTGGAAGCTTTTTGCTATCTGCCAAACAACATTAGGTCTTGAAAAACTTCTGGCTGCATAATCTGCTGGCTAATACTACTGCACAGGGCACAATATCTTCCTTATAAACCCTCATGGCTTCACCAAGTCTAATTTAAGTTCTGTTACTTTTTCAACTCTGATAATTCCAAACAAAATAACTAGATATTGCAAAAGAGAAGGATACCCTCTCTTGATCATTCCAGATTCATGGAAACACTAGTTAAAATCTGCTCTCTCTCTCTCTCTTTTATACACTTTTTTTTAAGAAATCAAACATAAAGGGTAATGCCATTATTTAATAAAAACTTTTTTTTTTTTTTAGGATCATATGTTTCAGTCACAGCAAGGTTTTGCATCATTGTGTTAAGTAAAATGTAATGGCTCCATCCAGTGGCCTTCCCCAGCATTGCAGAGCTAAGACCAGAAAGTAAAGACATCTTTGCACCAAAGTAATTGCAAAAAATGACTTATAACAGCATGGAGAAGAGCAGAAGTGACTTCCTTGAACTCACACAGTAAGTGCTTAGTAATGTAGCAACATGATCAGATCAAAAGTGTAAAATAGCTTTCTATTTGTACAACACATAACTGAAAACATAATTACCTAGTTATAAAAATTTTACTTAATTTCTTAATCAGTATAAAAATTCACACTTCCATAGTGTGAGATTATAAGTAACCCCAAAAATCAAAAACTTGCTTTTTCTATTTTTCATAACATTCAGCATCCAAAAAGCTTGCTATGCTAAAAAAATACAAAAGCACAGACAAAGAGACTCTCTCCTAGTAGCTCTCAGTGTTATGTACCCCCAGATGTTTCAGCTGAATGCATCAACTCCAGATGTACTGGTCACAGATGACTGATAGCAACTTCTGTAGCACGGATTCAACAGAGGAGAAAAACAAACAAACAAAACACTTTTTATCGTCACTCTGCCCCACTGTTCCTTTCTTTCGCCTTTGGAAAAAGCACAAACATGTCAATGGAGTCTATTTGGCATCTTAAATGACAGGGAGAATATGTGTTCTATGTTCACACACATACACATATAATGGTGACAAGAAACACCAATGAATTTTGCCAAATTTCCCATAAATGAGAAATTGAAAGGAGGAACAGACAATGAGATTCAGGTAACATGCTGCACATTTTGATGTTGTGTTAGCAACTTTCACCACTGCATTCATAAATATCTGATTTTGTTAACCATTTCTGGTGTTCCAGTTAACCTTCCTATGACAGTAACAGTTTCTGCTTGCCCTGTTCCAGGTCATTAAGATCAGTCGAATTCACAAGACAGAAATCTTGACCTTGTCAAATCCATTCATTCAAAAGACAGCTTCAGTCAGGGAAAAAGCAGAACATGAAGAACTGCTATTTTCACGTTCTCCATGTACTGGCACAGACACAGTGCCTTTGTTATTAAATAAGCATAATGCTCCCCCACCCACAACTGGTCTTTTCTATTCCAGCATGCCATATGGTGCCTTTCAAATTTTCTCCCTCTCCTCCCCTCTTCTTGTGCTGTTTTGAGTTGAAATCTCTTAAGATCTAAGCACTGAGTGTATTTTGAATAAAGCTTTCTTCACACTCCTTTCTCCTTACAAACCCTGCCACTGACTTTAGAATACATTTCCCTATTCGAAGCTTCACAAGTAAAGTTCCCTGAAGATTCTAATCATGCTAGTGTTCATGTTTGCATACCAGCAGCTCAACTTTCTGAGCAGTGGCAGCAGCTGCTTGGCTTCTAAGGCTGCAAGCACTTCTTTCAGTAGAGAACCATCACATGAACAGCACAGTCTGCCACTGTGTCCCAGAATCTTGCCACTATTCTATATTTTACACTAGAAGGTGCTTGGCAGAGTAAAGTAGGGAAAAATTCAAGACTGCTTAAAGTTGGTCAGTGCATCTTTTTGGACTTGAGACTCTATATTTGCCAAGTTCAGCCACTGGGAGGAGCATATCAGTGCAAGCTTGTGCCAGCAGAAAGATGGGAAGAGCAGGCTAAAGTGCTTAAGAAGCAAAATTGTATCAAAAATTTAAAAGATTACTAGTTATTGTCGTCTCCTATTCAGGATTTGAACAAAAAACCCTATACCTATAAAAACAAAATCCTATCAACAAGGTGTGTGTGGAGTGAATTTTTCAAGTTCAGAATTGCAGGAGCCTCAGCTCATGACCTAATTGTCATACCAGTAGCATATCCCTCTAAGGAGCATCTAGTATGACAAATCCCCATTTCTTGGTTCAATCCAAGCACTGCTGTGACTCTGGGATGCAGGCACCAAGCAGCTTTTGCATTTCTCTCTCTGCACCACATTCCCAGCATAGTATCTGGGCATTTTACCATCTCATAGCTACATGTGACAGAAATATCTCTACCAAGGAAAGAATTAGCACAGAGATGTTAAAGCTACATCCACAAAGGTCACATTCATTAAAATGCTCAGTGTTGACAAGTATGAGTATTTAAGCACCTTGTAGCCTAGACACAGCCCTGAAATGAGATAGTCAAAAAGAAGAACAAGCAATCACTAGTCTGAGCAGGATTTTACCAGATATAATTATAGCAACCTGCAATAAGCATGTTTCAACTCTCCAGATGTTCGACACCTGTTCTGGCAACACCGACCTAAAGGAGCAAACCTTAAACCTATAACCATGGACCTTTCTCCAAAATTAGACACAAACACTTCAAAAGCTTAAAAAGCATGAAGCTTTTCAATTCATAAGCAGGCAGAGAGGAGGGGGAACACGTTAAATTCTGCCACCAGCAATGGATGCTACACATAAGAATGAACAAAACAGTCCTTGAAGCAGGAACTGAAAACAAAGACTGATTAACATGAAAGAAAGCAGCTAACCATAAAGCATATTATCTTTACTCAATCGCACAGCCCAGTGTATGTCTTAAAATTCATTCATATATAAAAGCACAACAGCCTTCATAGGCCTCATACACAAGGTAATTAAAGAGGCTTCCTGTGAAGCAGGACCCTGTGAGGGGTATCATTTTTTGTGGATACAAGGAGGAATACATGAGGGGAAATGAGCTATGGGGTCTGGTTGACAAGGCAATCACTAAACCTTCTGCCAACCAAGCATGAAGCTTAACTACTTACGATGCATGTACATGGTGATGACTTAAAATCAACTTGGTAAATCCTGATAAACACAGGATTATTTCACCAAAGGCTTCCAAATACGATTTTTATTAAGGGGTTAATAATGAATGGACACTGAGGCAGGAAGATAACACGATGCATCAGGCAATGAGCTCCACACACAGTACAGTAAGATACTATTCCATCCAGAACAGAGCAGGTATTCCAAGATGCTCCTGGAATGCAGTGGTTTGAATAATTAACCTTTCTGTATCAAGCATCATACTTTCATTTCTCTTTCCTTGGATTAAAAAAAATCCCTTTGCTAACATTGGGAAAACCATTTTTGTAACAAATGTTTCCTCTCTAATCAGGTCTTCTGGACAGTTGCTCTAGTTATGACACAAAGTTAATTTCTGTTCATACTGATGATTTGCAATCATTCTTTTATTGTTTGACTTAATTCGTTCAGAGAGAAATCCTAAGTTTCACAGATCATTTTTTTCCTATCAAAACTTGAGTGAACAGCTTACAAATTATTAGGAAGTGGCAATATACTGTATTATAAATAAACTGACATATAAATGTCTACAAAATCACAATCTATTTGAACTGGGGAGTGCTCATTTTTAGTCCATTAGAATTTCACATTTTATGGATTATTTTCTTCTTTAAACAGAGATGGCAAAGACAATAAACCCAAACAATTGCACACTAAACACTATAACTGCACTTCAGCTACTCCACACTGTATAAGGAAGCTGATCAATAGAGTTACACGATTCCTTCTCCATAAGGTCCTTCCCTTGGTACAGATCTGATCCACTTCAGAAAGTGGCTATAGATGAACGCTCATTTGTTGTACCCCACTGCCCATTTATTGCACACATTGAACAACATGAGAGAAAGTAAAAAGGCAGCAAGTTGTGTCAGGGCAACTGCTGCTTTAAGGCCCAGATTCTGATCCTGACAAAGGATGCTTGGGATGCTAAGGGAGCAAATAAAACCAAAGGCTAGAGACAAAGAGAACATTTGTTTTAGTATTTTTTCAGTTTCCCCAATTTAATGTCCAACAGTATGAATTAGCAAGCACTAAAATTTGAAAATAAAGGTCCAAAGTTTAATGTTTTGTGCCTAAAAAGAAACTGACAAGAAATGACCATCCTGACAGTGTCTTAGATGGCTCAGACTTGGCACTGTGAAAAAGAGATCTTCCATCTTGATCTCATTCCTCCTTTATTGCTTGCTTGTAAAAGACAGATAAAACTTGCACAGCTCAAGGGTGTTGTGAAGGTAAATTAATTACTTTGGGAGAAGCTATTCAGATATTACAGTGATGAGCATCATGAAAAGCCCCTGAGGAAAAGAATCATTTTGACTTCAGAGTAAGGGCCTGAATAAAATGCAGGAAATAAGGCCTGAGGACACACATTGTACAAAATAGTGAACATCTGTTCATTAAACAAACTCTGTCCATCCAAAACCCCAAATAAAACAAGAATACTTTAGAACAAAAATAGCGCTGAGTAACATAATTAAGGATTACTGCATGGCATACAACTGGAAGCAAATTTGAGTTGCAAGAATCATTAACCATACTTAGACTATAAACTCTCCATTTTTCTTTTAATAATATCTTTACTGCATGCAACATCCGTGTTTGCTTCTTTGGAATTAAAACCAGATTCTGTGTCTTTCATGACAGGTTTGTCCATTAATAATGTTTTGAAATTTATGTACAGCAAACAGACCTCTTCCCCTTGAGCTGGAGGAGTGAGTGGTAATAGTTGCTACACTGAGTTTTCAGGGATAAAATTGTCCAGAAAGTTTTCACACATTTGCTGACAAGAGTCAAGAATATGGAGCATCTCTGTGGGCTCTGGAAGCAAACACACTCTTGGCAACAGACTTGTCAAACCATTCAACTCTCCCAAATAAACTACTTCTGCCACAACACAACTCTGTATCAGTCATGTGTTGTTTCCCACCATACCCCCTTCCCAATTCTCTGCTTACTATTAAAAATTCAGGATGCCCTTCCAGTCTTTCTCACCTCATCCCACTCTTTTGACCTATGTCACTGTTGTAGTTTGGAATTACTATGTAAATTCTCTCCCCTGCCACTAACTGCCCGTGCCATTAGTTAACAAAAAGAAGGAGTTAACTGCTACCGTTTTCCTCTTGATCAGTTGGGTGGGGGCAGGTTGTCTCTTTTGTTTTTGGGGACACTTTTCCATTCTTAGCTGGCCAGAACTCAGGAGTGGTATGTGTGTGTGCTGGGTAGAGGAGAAGCCGTCTCCTGCCCACCCCGGACTGCTCCTGGCTGCTGGCTGCTGGCTGCTGCTGCTTTCCTGGTGAGCCGCTTCTCCTCTCCTTGCCACGGCTGTTTCTCCTGGTTTCTGCATTTGGGAGTCCCAGTCTCTGCTCCAGTCTCACCGCCACTTTGCAGCGTCATGGCCTGCCCGCCCCAGCTGGGGCAGCAACCTGAGAGAGAGAACCTGCAGGCTGCTTTTCCAGGACACACAGCGGTTCGTCGCTTCCAGTTTTCCTTCTTCATTTGGGACAAGAGACACCGAAAGAGAGACAGAGTTCATCTGGGAACTCACCCTGCTGCCAGCCAGGCCGTGACACTGATACTGCCATAAGTATAACTTTTCTCCAGGAGGAAACCTGTTGGTTTGGGGAGTTTTTGTAAAGTTTTTTTTCCTCTTGTGGTGTTGGGGAAGCGGTTTGCTCTGGTCTGTTTACATATATATATATACATACATATATATATATATATACGCATATATATATATATCAGTTAAGAACAGTTATCCTTCTTGTATTAAAGTTCCTTTTCTTAAATTTGATGAAGAGTGGTGTGATTATTGTGGAGGAGGCTCCCTCCCCCTCTTGTGGGTAAACATTTTGGTTTTTCCCCTCAAACCAAGACAGTCACCTAGTTCTTCTACTAGATTTTTAGTTCCTTATCCTGTATTGCCATCTTATGTCCATCACTTTAATCACCAACAATACCCATGCTTTTGCTTAAGCACCAGCTGATGTTGGCACTTACTATGAGAATCAATACTCCCAGCCTCAGTCTCCTATGTGTTCCCATTTATCCAGACTAACACTGAAATCTTGGGACATCTTTTCCCAAAGTCCTATGCTACTGCATTCTTCTCTGAGGACACCCCCTTGTCGCGGGGGAGAAGCTTGCATGCCCTCGTGAGGTTGAGAGCTATGCTGGCGGTGGTTTGTGCCACTGGTAGGGTCTCCCATGCCAGACAGGTCTCAGCTGAAGGG
>JAWWLZ010000001.1:10751367-10763082 GCA_035041345.1 Poliocrania exsul
AACGCTTCCATCAGCGCTGCCTCCGTTCAATCCTAAACATCCACTGGTCCGATTACGTGACCAATGTGTCTGTTCTTTAACAGGCAGGGGTCACCAGTATCGAGGCCATGCTGATGAGAACGCAGCTGCGCTGGGCAGGGCACGTTTCCAGGATGGAGGATCACCGCCTCCCAAAGACTGTGCTCTATGGTGAACTTGCCACTGGCAAGAGATACAAGGACTCCCTGAAAAAACACCTCAGCCTTGGCCATATTGACTGCCACCAATGGTCCACTCTGGCCTCCAATCGGGATTCATGGAGACACACCATTCACGACGCTGCTGCTTCCCTTGAGAACGCATGCAGAGTCAGTCTTGAGGAAAAAAGACAATGCAGAAAGAACCATTCCTTGCCAATATCACCAAAGGAGATGTTCTGCTATGCCTTTTGTGACCGGACCTGCCTTTCCTGTATCGGCCTTTTCAGCCATCAGCACGCTTGCAGCAAGCGTGGGTAGTTCCCTTCCCAAATCTTCGTTCGCGAAGCCTGGCCATGATGATGATGATGATGCTACTGCATTACCTTCTTATCCCAGGTATCTTGGACAGAGTGCCATGTTATAGTTAGGGTCCAATTCAGTTTAAAATTCATTTCCTACCCCAGCTTTTCTTCTCCTTTCTCTAGATCTGTTTCCTCTATTCTGCATTTATATGGGAACATCTCACATAGTGTGATCTGTTTACAGCAGCAGAAAACAAAGAAAAACATCTTCCAGCCAAGTATTCAAGTCAGCTACTGATTAACTGATATTGATCTCTGAACTGAAAAAACAAACAAACAAAAAAAAACAAACCCCAAACCAAAACAACAAAACAGAAACTGAAAAAATAAAACCAGAAATATTTCTGCCCTTTACAAACATTTAAAGACAAAAAATTAAGAAGCTTCTAAAATGGAAATATGTTCAAATTCATAAGGCTATTACCAATACACATAAAACCTGAATTTTACTGATAGCTTTCGGTTAGCAAACAGTGAGACTCAGGGAATGACCAACTATATAGGAAAGATGAGCACCCATCTGTATGGTAATTACCCTTAAAATGACATTATATGTTAACCCAAATATAACTTGAAATGTCAAAGCAGTAGTATTCACAGTACTCCATCATTTCCTGCTGCTAAAGCAGGCCACAGAAGGAAGGTGCTGTTACAAAACAAACCATGCATGACCCCATCAGGTGTGCATCACTGTCACTGAACATCCACCTTCTGGGAGACATTTCAGGGCAGTTAATGTGAATATCAGCTCCAGGTGAAGTCACCATGCACTGCCTGAACACACAGGCACGAGACACTGTGCCAGGACCTTTTGCTGCAGGATGGAAAGCTCAGTGCTAAAAGCTGGTGGGGGAGCCAGGAGGAAACAGGCTTTGAACTCAGAAGGCAGTGGGAAGGAAGGCAAAGTAAACTGACCCAAAAAATGAAAGTTTTTCTTACCTACACTGGGGAAGGCAAAGGGAAGCAGAGCCTCCTGGGAGGTCCCAGCCTCACACTGGGGAATCCTGCCCTCCTCCTGGACCATCCTTCACTTCCCTCAATGTCTAAGCCCATTTTCCAAGTGAAACACCTTATCCCTCCAAGTGGTAGGTAGAGCCTCCAAGCATCCACTCCAGAAGAAGTTATGCTGTCCCCATGCCCCTGCCTGGGGAAGAGGGAAAATCTGACTGCCATCACTTTTGCAAAGCTGTAACAGCCTGCAGCTCCCAAATGGAGCCCTGGGAAAAATCAAAGCTCCTAAAGGAGTTTTAGACAGTGGAGCAGAGGAGTGTTGATAGGGCATATCGAAGCCAGCTGGCACACCATGAGCACTGCACAGGCATAGCAAGCACTGCCTCCAGGAAACTCCATCAGTTCTTCCCTGGGAATTCTCAATTTCAGAGGACTTAATCCATAGTAGCATCAGGCACAACCAAAAGAGATTAATATTATGTTTCAGAGCATTCTAGCATCTTGCAAACATACCTTATATATTTTAAACCATGAACGTGTATAATTCAGAAGTTATTTAAAGCATGATTTGGTAGCAAAAACCAAGTCAAAGACACGGGATTTTACATTCTTCTACTCAGCTTATATCAAGAGTATAGTTTTTCCACTCAGATATATTAATCCCATATTTATTTTCAGGATCTCAAGCAAAAAATTTTGAAAGTACTGTCTTGTACCTATCTATGGAAACCTACAGATTTAAGTGACCAAGTATTTTTTGGTGAGGCATTTAACAGGACAGTGTGAAATTCCGGCAGATAGAGAAAAGTTCAGAAAGAAATTAAGGAGAAAGACTGGGTTCACACAGCTTATACTCAAAGATCATAGTGGCTTCTTTTATCACAAAACTAGTCCCTCCGAAAAAACTTGAACCTCAACTTGTATAGCAAGTTTTTACAACAAGCATCTTAATTTTCAAAACTCCAGACTTTGGGGGGTTTGGTGGTTCCCTCTCCACATTTCCTTAAGAAGTATTTATCTTTAAAAAAACTGAGAAAGCTGTCCTAATTAATATTCAGTTCAGTGATTAAGCACTCTCCCAAGTGACCTATATGTGTAATAGCATCAAGTACCACCTGCTCAAACTGTTGTTTTGCAGCGAAATATTAATCCCTTGTACCTTCTGTTACCAAGCTTGGATGCCATCTGAAATTCGAATGGGAATGATTCATTGCAGATGCTTTGTAAACTCACTGAAATTTATATAAAATGAAGCAATTATGGACAAATAATTTGAAATAATGTAGTACAAAAAGCAGGTTACAGAATTTTAGATAATTTCTCCCATTTGAAGTTCAGTTCATATTATTTAATGTATCAATTACAAGCATTTTTAATGTAAATTATTTACTTTTTAAAAATAAGCATAGCATATTTTTTAAAAAACAAGTGTAATGAATATAGCTAACAAGTTGTTTGTGTCTGTTCTTAAAGAAAACGTGTTACTATTTCATAAAAATCTATTTCTTCAGAAATGCTGGTATAGAAAGCTGCACTTCCCTTTGCACGTGTTTGAACTCCAATATAGCACAAAATATGTGGATGACTATGGCATACTTTTTATATGCACTATGGGTGGAAAACCCCTTATATTTCTGCCAGAATTATACCTAGCATGCAAGAAAAATTGCATACTTCAGACATGTTTGTGCTATTGATGGCACACAAGTGGAAGGGGGGAAAGAAACAGAATCAGATAATTGGCAGCTTAACAAATCCAAAGGTCAACATCTGACTTGACTGACTGAAATTGTCTTCCTATTTTTCACAAGGATTAAAAAAAACAAAAAAAAAAACCAAAAAACCAAACAAAAAAAAAAAACCAAAACCAACCACATCCTCACATGCTTTCTTGTCTTTAAACTTCATATGGAAGAGACCTCTAGACCTCAGCTTCAGTCCACATTGGTAAGCAACAGATCTTAAAGAGGATTCAAAGGCAGGAAACCAACTAGATTTATGAGTACAAAGGAAATTTTGCAAGCAACCTAAGCAGCTCCTTACGTAGGAAAAAAAATACTGTAATTTTTTTTTTAGGGTATTCTGAATGTATCCCTAATTATTTGTGGAACAACACAGCTTTTCTTCATCATGTCTAAGTTGGGGATCAAGCTGAGGCAAGTGAACTGTACATAAATTATATGTAAACAGAATTTTCAAACACCACAAGTTCTGTACTTAAGAGATTGAAGACATTAGCAGCATAAAGCAACATATTCTAGAGTAGGAAAGTATTTATTGCAATTAAATAATAAATTAAAAAGCAAAACAACCTTTGAAACAGCACCATCATGCATAAGGCAGCTCAACATAGCAAGAGGGAGCATCAGGCTCAGGAAGAAAACCAGACAATGTAAGGGGAGCTTGCAAGTGGCCTCAGTTTTGGGCTTAGCAATGCCAACAGTATGAAGGTACCCCAGTACAGAGGACCCACACCAATATCACTTTGATTTCTGAGTTCGCGTTTATAAAATGAGTTGCATTGTACTTCACTATCATATGGAACAAAACTTTAAAAGTATTTGTGATGGATTCTGGTATTACAGTAATGAATGCAGTGTAAGTACCTAAACCTTGTTGTACAAAATGCTATATATATATATATATACAAACACATATATATGATGAGGATATGTTTTGTTTTTACAGCTTTACCTCTTAACATCTAATCTTTGAGAATGACTGATGAAAGCAAAACACAAGAATTCTTGAAAAGCAGAACCAAAAAAAAGCAAAGATTCTATGAGTGCCTGAACTAAGATGATTATTATCCTCCCACCATCCAACTAATGCATATTGACTTGTGTGTTCATAAGGCTCTCAATTCATGTGACTTTTATAGAGGAAAATTGCAGGCTGGTTGCAATGCACATGGAAAATAAAGCTGTCTAACTAATTTTTGGACCTACATATTCAGACAATTTTATCATTTTGAGTAGGGCAACTGAACCAAATTAATGAGATGTATAAAGGCTTCTTTTTTAAAGACATAAATGGGAATTACATGGACAGCTCTCAAAGGTTAATTGCAGCCGAATCCTTAACTATCTTGACTTTTCTGAGCTGTGAGTGGTGGTGACTCTGCATTTCCACAAACTAAAATGGATAAAGAAAGCAAAGGCTCTCAACTGCCAACACGGACAACGTAGCAGAGATAGCTGGTGGGGTGAATTCTCCCCAGTCTTTGTTGAGTAAATGAACAAAGAGCTCATGAAACAACCCTCACGTTCTCACTGTTGTGTATACCTCAAGCATTCAAGGTGAATCATACCAGCTTCAGTTCAACTTAAATGTTATGATTTAAACCACAAGGGTTGAGGGAGGCAGTGAGATGCCTTACTGCTCACCATTACCAGCAGAAGGGACTCTGACTGAAATTTGTTCGAAAATTAACTAAAGCACTGATTTTAGGAGTAATTTCCTGTCCTCTCAAAATAGACTAGTTGTGCAGATTTTTTTGCTACTAAATAGTAGCAATATCCTCCAGCTACACTAATAGAAGGATGGATACAAATTGAAACAAATTTCTTTACTTTCCATTAAACTTTGCATTCTCTGTGCATTTCAAAGAGCCAAAATAGAAATGACTCAGTTTTCAAATAAAATTCGACTCTAAAATGGAAGTTTCTGGAGTATATTGCTAATGCTGATAGCAAAAAAGTCCGAATAGTTCACCATTTGTCAGCCAGGCACATGAAAATCATCACAGCTGTTCAAAGGGGTATTACCTTATGTAAATAACTGCATCATACAGGAATATTTGCATTAACCACCTGAAAGGCACAGACCTATCTACCTATCTTAGGGATAGCAATAGATATATAACCTACATAACCAGTTTTACCAACCAGAAGTACAATTTTTTCTATGTTTATATTTCATTTTTAGCAATGACTGTGGTAGCAGTATTTTCCATGGTTCAGACTGTTCTATTACTAATGCCAACCTTTCCCATATAGTAGTGAAAAGCTGAGCAAGACACTCACTAATGAAGTAGAAAAAAAGCCTTTCATCACTCTCTGGCTTTCGTGAAATGCTGCAAACATTTTAGGAAATTAAGTAGTAACATGAGAGAATTACCCAAATGCAACCTGACCTACAGAACTGAATCAATCCCAACTGTGACTGACTTGAATAAAAGCTGAAATTTCATCTAAGTTCACTGCATTAGGAAAGGAGAAAAAGTAAATCTGACACCCACTAGCTAGCTGCTGTAAAAATATTACAAACACGTAGGAGACAAGCTCAGAAGAACTGAAGAACAGTTTTTTTCTCTACAGGTAATGTTTGACAGCTCTTTTTCTACCTTAATCCAACACACGTATTGCAGTAGAGCTTCACATCACCATGATGATGGATGCACTATAATATTGCTCTCATTCCTAAGGCACTATCTCACAACAAAGACTACAAAGTTTAGGTACAAATACTTCAGAAAACAATATTTTCCTGTATGAAAAATATACCCAATAGCTGGGCTTGAATTAAAAAAAGAAATACATATATATATATAAACTAATTTCCCTGAAAAAAAAAAAAGATACAGCACCCCAGAAATGCTGACATGACAGTACCACAGGGCATGTGCTTTCGTACCCATCAAAGATGTGCTTGCTGAATTTCATCTATAAACCTGTGACTTGAACTCACTTTATGCTGATAAATCCTAAGTCTTAATATGGCAAATCATGTACATTAAATGCAAGGGAAGTCCCTGTGACAATCTATCAAAAGTCCTTCAAACCAAGGCCACAAAGGTAACTTCATTTTTATACTGTAATAATTTTACAGTGACTGTAAGAGAATATTAACTGAGAAGGACCCAGTGAAGTCAATTAAAAGACTCCCCTTCATTTTATGGGATTTCCCTTGATTTCTCCTCAATTTCATGGGATTATTTCCATGCCTGATATAATCAGTAGGATCTTGCAAGTAAAGTGCTTCTCTCTTATTCTTCCACTTATTAAATAGGTCTTTAAAATAGAGATGACCCAATCAGTCACTCAGTTTCATGACTACTTCAAATAAAAGTGAGAAAAATTTAAAATTAAAATAATAAAATTACAGGTCAAGATTTTGGCATGAAAACATGGTTTTGTGAGGTTTCCCTCCAGTTCTTTACCACTTTGTTATAGACCATTTTCATAACTTTTCTGTATGTTCTGAGCATTCGAACATCTGTAGTTATGACCAAAAAAAAGGTAAACAAAGATGTGTTCAGTGTTACCTTTTCCAGCTACCAGAAATACACCAGAACACAGAGCTAACTTCAAGACAAGCATATTTAACTGGTAACCCACAATATTGCATGCCACTTGCCAATTAGCAAATCTTCTCTTGCCTTATTACTGAAGTCCACATTTAATTCAATATCTGAACACATCAAAAAATGCACCATCTTTTCTTGCTTAGAATCACTTTTCAACCATTAGTTGTCCAGTCAACACTGATCCTTGCTGCTTTCCCTCCTTCTGTAAAGAAAGTAAGAAACCCTCTTCAGTCAACTTTAGGAGGAATCCATGTCTTGTAACATCGAGCACTCAGCTGCTACAGATTATTTTTATATTCTTCCCTCAACTACCAAGTGTCAGGAGAAAAAGACTATTTGTTTGAAACAAGAACTAATTCAAACTAGCGTAAGCCATTTTACAATCAATTAGTCTGCACAGTTGGATTTCCGTAACTGTTTTGCCTAAGACATTTAAATGGTTACCCATCACTTGTATGTCTCAGCACCTGGCACATAAAATAAACAATAACTGAGCAGTGCAGGGATTCCAGTGATTCACTGCATGATTATTATGGACCAGCAATTGATTCAAAGGTTCCAAGCTGTGGGTCTTCAAGATTACTGATAGTAACACGATTTGGTTTGACTTAACTGTCTCCAGAGCAGGTCAAAGCACACAGTATATAAACTTACCAGCACTGAAGGTGATCTTTGGAAGAAGTGTTTTTAAAATGGAGAGTACTTCAATCACAACACACACTAAATGGAACGAATGTTATCATTCCTAAAGTAACCCTTGAACATCACTCACGACAGTCACAAGGACCCATTTCCTACTTTAATCTAAAATTCTGGGTGATGCACATATTAGAAGTGCATTAAAATGCTCTTAACCTGATTGGATTTCTAAAGGGGATGAAAGGTGAATAAGTGGGTAAACGTGTTACAGAGAAGTCTAAAAATTGAAATTCCAATTTTTGAATAATTTATGAAGAGGAAGTTAAGCAGCATTTCTTTTTAACTTGAAAAACGAATCTTGTTAGCAATTTTCAAAACTCAAGTTCAAGTCTACTTTTCCATCAAGGCCACTTCTCGCAGACTTCCCACAGCTCTAGTGCTAAGCAAAAGACCATATGTAACAAAATAATATCCTTTTGTTTGGCATTAGAGTTGGGTACAGATCCTTGATGGACACAGAGGTGGCCTGTAAGTATGTATGGCCAAACTTCGGAAAGAAGATTTAGGAAGGGCTCTCCCCATGTGGGTGAATCCTTCAAGCCTGCACAGTGGATTTTTTAGGTGAGGCACAGCATGTGTAGAACTGGCCCCACCGCTTAAGTCCTAAGGGTCCATTTGCCACAGCCAAGCGAGCCTGGACAGTGACAGTGAAGTCTTTGGGACTGTCACAGCACCCGGTACTGACCGAGGCTGACCCTGCTGAGCATCCGAGATCTGACGGGATCAGATGGCAGGGAGGCATTGAACTGCCAGGGGATGGTCCCTACTGAGACTCGAACTCACGACCTTGGGATTTGGTGTCCAGAGTGCTCTCCATTACACCATGGGACTGCCCCTTGAGGTGGCCCAGATTACCATCAAAACACTAAAGGAGCAGAATCCACAGGTGTTCAGGCCCCTGGGGAAGACATGCATCCTAAATATCCCTGGGGGGTTATATCACTTGCAGTAGTTTCTAACAGAGCTTTCAGGGCCTTCAGTTAACACTGCTGATGAAAATTATGAATCATTAATTCTAGGAATTATTTCAAATAGTTTCAAAAACCAGTTATTGAGAAATTCTACTTTCTGAAGTAATATTTCTTATGCAACACATCTCTGGGAAAACATTTTCAGGCAACTTACTACCTAAAAATACCATTCCTTTTTTAAAGAAAAAAATAGGCTTTGCTTAAAACATATCCTGTAACAGTCCTAGTATTTGTTGAGAATTTTGTTTCTAAACCATGATTTGTAAGGCTCTTTATTTGGCAAAGTCGGCACAAACTGATTTTCTGCATTTTCCTCCCAAGAATATGTGAAGCCTTACTTTCAAAAGGGATATATGAGGGAAAAGCCCATGTTAATTTTGTCAACATGAAAAAAAAACCCCTCTAAGATTTGCTCAAAGGCAAGTTGAATCAGGTCCTTAGCAATTTAAGATTTTTCATGAAGTTCACTGAATTGATCATAAACAAACCAAGTTTCCTTTCCCAGTAGGTTCTAATGTCAGCCCCACTCACATAAGACCACATCATAGCTACTAAAACAAGCTTTACATAGCAGGATACATCAGGAGATAATGTTTGGAGAGACAACAACTGGGAAAATAACACAAGACTTGTGATACATGGATTCAGTTCTCGTCAACAATACTTTCTGTTCTACTCAAAGATGAAAAACCCATAGTTGCTTTATTGTTGATCTGAATGTATAAATGACCATTTTCTATTGTATTTCAAGCAGAAAGAAAGTATTTATGGACACACATTCACAGAAAGAAAGGGAGCAGAAGAGGACACTCAAGGGAAATGTTTTAGAATTGAATGTGTATTATCAACCAGTGCAAGAAGCTAAGTAAGAGCTGAGTTAAATAAATACATTTTCAATATTTGTGGCCAGAAGTTTCAAAATTAGGATACCCCAGTAATTAGCTCAGATGAAATTTAATTACTCATAGAATCACCAATGTCTTCATTAGTAACTGGCCCTTTGGTATGGATTATCACATAAAACTCTTTCCATACTATCTCTAATTGAAAGCAAACAAACCAAAGCTTGGTGTAAACCCAGTCAACATACACAAATTAAGCCAGTATTTATGCTAGATCTTATTTTCTCTGAACTCCAATATCCATTTGCAGTGCCTAATAAAGAATCAAATACGACAGTAATGCTTAGCTGGTCCCCTGCCAAAATGCTTGATGGTGAGTCCCTGCCCAACTTAAGTATATAAATTGATTGAGCAGATCCTCCAGCTCCAAATCTGAGGCAGCTACTTCTCTCTAATTACAAGCTTCATGTTATGAATTAAACATCAAAACACATTTTTGAGATGGGTATGTAAGCAAGATTGCTTAGGAAGCTCTGGGGTGGAAGGAGGGAGCAGTGGTGCCACAGGATGCACAGTGTCATACTGTCCTACAGTGCCAGCTGCCCTGTGCTATCCCAAGGGAAAACCCACACATATGCAGGTGCCTAGTTGAGAATGTGGTCTTGTTGGCTGCTGCAGCAGGAGCTAAGCTGCTACCACAGAGCTTTGCTCTCCTCAGGGAGAGGCAGCTTCAGACTGCTGCCAGAGGGATGCTGCTGTACTTCAGCAGAAAACATGTAATACTCTTGCACCTCTCTGCTCCCCCAAAACAAAGATGAAGTTGACACAGGAAAGAAAGGAAGAAAGCAGATCCATGGAATGGCTGGAGATGCCAGGTACAGGATACAGGCTTAGGTACCACAGAAGGGCAACAAGAAAGGTTCTTCTGCTTAAGGTTCTGGACACCTAGGGCCAGGGGTCAGTACCTTCAAACTGATTTGAAAGCTTGGGGGAACACAAATGCTGTGTCTTACTCACAACTTGGCTAGGTTGTTAAAACAGCAATTTGGACAATGGCATTGCTCTAGTATCTACTAATATTGTGCTTTCAGAAGACAGGACACAGCATTTATCTTCCCAAAAACATGACAAGAGCATTACTAGTACTTTAACTTACTATTTTTCATTCAAGTTAGGGTATTAAGAAACACATACTTACTTACCTTCCTATATAAATAATATGCAAATCCTCCCCATTGCATTCTTGCACATTGGTAGGGGAAGACAGACACATAAACTTAGCATTTACATAAGGATTATTTTAAAAAAGGAAATTCTCCCTGCTGCCTGGAGCTATCAATACCACTTACAGCATGGGTGTAATGAAATTACATTAATAGTGAATTATTATATATGGGATTTCTCAGCATGATAGAAAGAAAAGTTTCTGTGAAGGAGCCTGCAGCCAATCTCCAAAAATCAGATAAAGCCATAGCATGGCTTGGGTTGAAGAGATCCTAAAGCTCATCTAGTTCAACTCCTGTGCCATGGGCAGGGACACCTTTCACTAGACAAAGTTCCATCCCGCTGTGAACATTTCCAGGGATGGAGCACCCACAGCTTCTCTTATTTCAGTTTATAATACAAACATTGCTCTTAAGGCAAGGAAAAAAAATGGGTTAAACTTTGTGTTGCCATAGCTACAGAACTCCTTTTGCCCTCTGAGGGAGGAAAAGCCTCAAGCAGTTTCTTATGTAGCGTGTAGTAGAAATTATGGTAGCTGTTAGCACAACACACTGGTTATGTCCATCTGCTCACACCTACACATAAACAGGTTTGTAGGTATCATTGTAGATCTAATAAAAGGTCAAAATAGGAGTCCAGAGCAAAAAAGTCAATGATATCTTGGCATCAAGCCAGTGAGGAAGGCTGGAGTTCCATCTTGCTGATGGAAAGGTTATCAATCCACATTACTCCCCTGAAGTTCCTTTTCAAAGCCTCACTGCTGCCTGGAAAGATGAAAATACTAGATATGAATTAAAAGTGTCAGCAGCTCTGGAAATCATGAAGACGCTGTCAGATGATCTAGGTCAGGGCCCTTCAACTACAGGGACAAGGACCCACTGGAGATTACAAAGAAATATAGATTAATTCCAAGGAATTAGTGGAAAGGTTTGAAACTTAATATGCTCCATAGAGATCATATAAAATATATTCATCTAAGATACATGGGCATTTATAGATGTAAAACTTGTGTACTTCCACAAGAAATCTTCTAAGGTATTCAGAAAAATGTTCTTAAAAAACCAAACCAACAAACAAAAAAACCCAAATATAGGTTTTAAAGAAAAGGGTCTCTTCTGTGCGGCGTGGAGGGAAAGGGAGAAGGGTTTCCCTGCTATCCCCTTTGTTCCATGGGGGCAG
>JAWWLZ010000001.1:10764552-10786768 GCA_035041345.1 Poliocrania exsul
CTCAAAGTCAAGTCAGGCCCTCAAAGTCAGTCCAGTTCAGTCTGCCCCTCAAGGTCCGGTCCTCCCCTCAAAGTCCAGTCCAGGTAAGTCAGCCCCTCAACGTCCAGTCAGCCCCTCAAAGTCAGTCCAGTCCAGTCAGCCCCTCAAAGTCAGTCCAGTCAGCCCCTTAAAAGTCAGTCAAGCCCAGTCCAGTCTGCCCCTCAATGTCAGCCCACTCCAGTCCACCCCTCAATGTCCAGTCAGCCCCTCAATGTCCAGTCCAGTCGGCCCGGTCCACCCCCTGAAGCCACGCCAGCCCGGTCCAGTCCACCTCTCCAAGTCAAGCCAAGCCGGCCCCGTGAGCAGAGTCAAGGCCGAAACTCACTCAGAGTCAAGGCCAAAACTCACTCAGAAACAGAAAGAATATTTCACTGCATAAGTGTCTTCTCACTGCCCACTTTGAAAACAAACTCTCAAGTCACTGTATCTGTGTTTCTTTCCAATACCCATCACCAGCATTTCATAGAACATAAAAATTTACCGTAACTGTCACATTTTAGCACAATATCCCCAAAAGTCAGTCTTAAAATATATCTGGTTTTCCAAGCTGAAGACTATAATGTTGAAATGGAAGCTTCAGAAAACCAACTCACCTTTTTGTACAGATACAGTTTACATCACAGAAACACTCCTCTGTGTGTTGTTGACAAGCTGCAAAGTGTTCATGCCAATTCTCTACTAAAGTGCTCTACAGGCTGTGAGGTTGCAACTTCGAGTTCTGCAGAAGTTTCCTGCAGAACTGCAGAGCATAGTTTACATTCAATTCCTACACCAAGCAAAGTAAACACTACTGTCCTTTGAAAAGCCAATAACTATTACTTCAGCCAAAGTTCATCATGAAAAGGACCAAGCACAGGATCCAGACACTAGCCAGCATCAGGCTTGTAGCCATGGACTAGAGAAGCAGAGCCTGTGATCAGAAATCACACAGTATTCCCCAGCTGAGAAATTACTTGAAGACAGACATCTCAGCTCATGTCTAACAAGTATTTCCTGAAGTGGGCCTGATGTACCTCAAAAAGGAATGCCTATCCATTTCCCCTCAAAGCCAATTCCTCAAAAATATCACTCAGACTTTTTCCCCCTTCTCCAGCCTGACAGAACACACAAGCATCTTTTATACTTTTATACTAAATATATATTAAAATACAACAGCCCATTATTACCTATCTTGCTACCAGCCCCTAGATACAGTCTTCAGCTCAGAAACATGCAACAATGCTTTTTTTTTCCAAAATTAGAAACCCAAGAAGCTACACCACCTTTTTTTTGCAACTGTTATTATGCATCACCATCAGTGAGACAGGAACACAAGGAAAATATTTATAGCATGACCACAAAAGCCTTTCAGAATATTGCATGTCCACTGCAGATATCACAGCCAAGTAACGCAAAGTGTCCATGTCTATAATCTCTTAAAGAAGTAATCCTCCACACCCAGAGAGCCAACAACAGATGAAAATGGAAGATTTATTTCAAGACACGCTCCAATCACTATGCACAAGAAAACAGATTCAAGCATCTGCATAATCCCTTAAGGTAATGAGACAGTCTCCAAACAGCATTTGACTTCACAACTGAAGTACCTCAGATTTTGACATTATTTCTTGTCAGCAGTTCACACAAGTTCAGCACATCATTATACTCCATTGTTTCTCCAAGCAGTGCTACAGAACACTGAGAAAATGGCAAAGTGCAGTAAAAGATCTTCACTTACCTTGTCCTTGTCCACTGATCTGGTGACTCCACAGCATCAAAATCGCTGCTAATATCCAGTGCACCCGCCCAGCTACTCCACTGCTTTCTTGTCTTCCAGCCATTGCATTATTGGATGCTACACAAAGAAATGTTATTGAATGTTTTAGTTATACCTCATGGGAAATATACTTTTGGATGGAGGAAAACAGGACAAAATCCCCACAAATTTCCTCAGTACACATCTGTTGCTCTACTTTAATAAATACCCAACTGGTAAAAATGCTTTTGCATTCAGAACCTCCTTGACTGTTTGCTTAGGACTGTTACCGCATAGGCTTCTACAAAACCAAAGGAAGTTGTCCTGAAAGTGCTTGAATTTACCTTACAGGGGTCCTAAACAACACAAAAGAAATAAGTTCCAATCCAGCCAGCTTTAAGAGACCTGAACAAGCAGCCACTTATAAGTCTTGTTGAATAGCACAGAAACGCTTTTGAGGCAAAATCCTCAATTAACTTCAAACTTGAATTTTTAAAAGTTTGGTGTTGTACAACATTGAGTTGTGCTACCAGTTGCACTTCATTGTGGGTTTTTCTGCACCAGCTATGCCTTCCATTGGGACCTTAAAGATCACACAGTTCCAACCCCTCTGCCATGGGCAGAGACATCTTCAACAAGATCCTGCTGGTCAAAGCCCCATCCAGCCTGGCCTTGAATACACCCTGGTATGGGGCATCCACAGCTTCTCTGGGCAACATCAGTGACATATGCAATACTTGCTATTTATTATTCCCTCCACCCTGCCTCTTATAGCACTTTAACTCAAGTCTGCTTCTTCAAAAGATCCCTTTAATCAAGTACTGATTTGTCAGTACATTAACTACACATGTCTGGCTGAAGCCTGGCCAGAAAAGACAGGATGTTTTTTCTAGCCTAAAGCATAAGCAAGTATCACAGAAATTGGTATATGAACACATAGGTAATTTATTCAGCATGTGGAAAATCTTGCAATAATTCCATAAGTAGTTTTTAAAAATTAGTATTGTAAAAACTTACTGCATTTTTACTTTATAAATGGGTGTCAAATTCTTGTGAACAGTGTTTGAGTAATTAAGAAAACCCCCAAACCTAAAAAGCAAACAGGGAAAACACTACCAATAACAGAAGGGGATGTTTACGTAATGGTTGATTAAGTATACTTCTAATATTGTTACTATAGTAAGTTTTATTAAAATACCCAGCTATTTTACAAACCTAAGGAAGCAGAACCAATCCATAGCAAAAGATTTCACTGAAATTGTACTGTATAATCCTCCCATCTCAATCCTGATCTATAATCTGACAGAAAAAAAAACCCCTCTGCATTATACAATTTAAGCCCCCAGTATTATTTATGCAATAAAAATCTAAGTAAAACTGTACAAGTAGTCATAGAAAGGAATACTACACTTCTGTTTCTTCCTGTAATCTATTTTGAATGTTGATGTCTATGGAAATTCTAAGGACAGAATAAATTTTGCTAATAAGGATTCCAAAGTCTAAACTGGATGCATTTTACATCCCTGAAACAAAATTCAGACCTTCCTTATTTGCACAAAAATCTATGGTAACAGCAGACCTGTTTATATCCATGTAACTGAAATCTGAACCTGGTCTGGTGTATTTAAAATAATTGAATTTATCACTCCTGTCTTACTTTGCCTGTTACCAAGACTGTATTTTTTAACCTCATTTCTGTTAGTGCATTACCAAAGACATTATAAATAAAAGATCCCTCAGAGGGCCATCTGTGGAATCAGATCCTATCTTACAAGGACCTCCCTGCAGTATCAGGATTGCTTACACAGAGCGATGATAAGTAGTGATAAGACATTTCCTGCTTAAATTCAGAAGATCTACAAGAGCAATATAACAAGATCCATACCACACCAGCTGTTGTCAGTGCTGCCCAAGCAGAACAGAACAGATAACCCAGCACACTGGTCAGTTTGGAGACAACTGTGACTTGACTTAGATACCAGAACCATCGCTAGAACACAGCTTCTTATGACATCAGAACATGTCTCCGCATAGTATAGAACCATAGAAGCTTAGAAGGGTTTGGGTTGGAAGGGACCTGCCTCAGGCAGGTACACACCTTAGACTACACCACATGGCTCAGAGACCCATCTCCAGCCTGACCTTGAACACTTTCACAGCTTCTCTGGGCAACCTGTGCCGCTGCCTCACCATCCTCACAGTACAGAATTTCTTCCTAATATCTGATTGAAGCCTACCCTCTTTTAGTTTGAAGCCATTCCCTGTTGTCCTGTCATTACACACTCTTGGAAAAAGTCTCTATCTTTCCTGTAGGCTCCCTTCAAGTACTGGAATGCCACAATTGGGCCCCTCTGGTGCTTTCTCTTTTCCAGGCTGAACAATCCCAGTCCCTTTCCTCATAGCAGAAGGTGCTCCATCTATCTAATCATTTTCATGGCCTCCTCTGGGCTTGCTGCAACAGGTCCATGTCCCTCCTGTGCTGGGACCCCAGAGCTGGAGGCAGCACTACAGATGGGGTCTCACCAGAGCAGAGGGGCAGAATCCCCTCCCTCCCCTGCTGCCCACACTGCTTTGGATGCAGCCCAGGACACGGGTGGTTTCTGTGCTCCCAGTGCACATGGCCAGGTCATGTCCAGCCTCTCACCCACCAGCACCCCCAAGTCCTTCTCAGCCTGGATTGATACCAGGGTTTGCCCTGACCCAGGCAAAGCACCAGCACTTGGCCTTGCTGAACCTCATGAGATTATGTTGCCTTAAAGACTGCACTTAATGCCACTGCCTATGTCATTGATGATGACTTCTTCCATTAAGCACAACCAGCCAGAAACTTCTGTAGTGTAACTATATGAACTTTCCAAAACAGATTTAGTAAGACTGATTCATAACATCAGCTAGAAATTATTGATTAACCAGTAACACACTAAATCATTAAGTCACTAACTTACAATCAGGTTTGCTTTCAGAACCTTTCAAAGTTTAAGTAACTATTGATTCTACCATACTCTGATTAAAATTTAAAGTGAAAAATGTAAGAGTCATAATATTTTGAAGATTGAATTTTCTTAACATCAGATGGTTACAGAGAGAACAACATGTACTGCTAAGAGAAATAAAAATTACCTACAGATGTCCTGTAACTGTGAATTAATGGTTCCTGAATGAAGGCAAATGTGTTTTAAGCTGGGTCTATAGAAAGATGGTTTCTTCTGTTCTTTTTTGTATTGAAACTTATTGATTTCACTTTTATGAAACACTATGGACTGTCATGGCCATTTCATTAAGACTGAAAAAGGATTTTTTTCCAAAACAAAAAGAAACTTCCTTTGCAATAGAAAGTTTAATTATTGGATTACTTCAGCTTTTAAGATTCCTCATACAGTTGTTCAGATGATACGCTCTGATACAGGAATTGGCTGTATTACTAGAGAGAGCAGAAGAGTTGTGGAAACTATAACCAGTGGTTGAAAGCAGTTCCATTTCCAGACACCACTCAAAAATAATGTTTTGTTTCACAAATGACCAAATAAAAATCAATTTTTTGTTTGTCTTCTGGTGTTGCAGCCTTTAACTTTCATAGTTTTAATCCAGAACAGCAGGAAAATTCCATCTCAGAAGCCAACTTTTCTAGGCAAGGAATTTCTCCTTAAAGAAATGCTTTAGAAAATTTATGAAATATCAAAGATCTCATAACGAAACAAAGGAAAAAAACCTCTTAAATCAGATATGTTCTTTCATGCAAGAAAATGAAATTCAGCATGATGAAATGTTAACATCTTGGTTCCCTTTTCAAATCTGCATATATAATACATTATACAGTATCAACAGTTGTCTTTGGATAAGTTTTAAACAGTCAACCATACCAAACTTACAGAAGTCTTCCTTGCAGCCCCATTTATTCATAATCCTCAATTTCCACATTCAGAAACACGTCTCCACATACAGTCTCATGAAGGTTGTGGTTAGATCTCATCATGTGAATGATCTCATTAGGGAATATCTGCAGGCTACCTGCAGTGCTCTGTCTCATAAACTTTGTATAACCTTTGTGACAATCCCAAAATAAGAAGAATATCAGCCACAGTCAACACGGATATGTTAGTCTTTAAGTCTTTCACGACAGAGAACTGATCCAAGGAGTAAATAAAACTGTGATGAATAAATGTAAGTTTCTTAATTATAATCATTCATACAATCTGCTTTTTCAATAACAGATTAAAATCGATATAATTGACTTTTGTTCCATAAAACCATTTGTTTTGGTTTTCTTTGCCATCTCATACACTGAAAAGTAAACTTACAATGCATTAAGAAATTTCAGGTAACTGGCTCTGTCAATATAGCATGAAGGATGAGGAAAAAGTGAGCAGAAGAGTAATACATTTTTCACAAAGTATTGGATCCCATGAACAAGTTAATGATGTTTGAAAGGGAGAAAATGTGAGGACCAAAAGTTTTCAGGTTGCTGAGTGATAATAATGGTGCCATCTATTGTGCATCCATCACACTGAAGTGCTTGACACGTATTTTGGACTGTTTTCATGCATTTTCTTTATGATGATTAATAGTGGCATTGTACCTTCTGAAATAGCAGCCCATCACACAGAGAAAGTGGTACTAAATTAAATTCAGATGATAACTATTTTGATCTCAAACACATATGGAGAGAAATACTGAAAGGTTAGAATAAAAAAACACCTGTGAGAAACACTCATTTCTAAGATCAGGGTCCACAACAAAGAAAGAACAGAGAAAAAGGAGTAGGGACAAAATGCACTGCTTAAACACAAGCACTTTTCCAAAGCATCCATTCTGATTTCTTATCCCTACTCTATACTTACATTAGAAAGTGCTGAAGTTTAAGATATATTTTCTTGTGTATCGCTTCAAAGGAGAAATATCATTTTAGGATAATTTATCTAACTCCTTTAAAGAAGATAGATAATTAAATTTCTGTAAAAGGCAGAAGTAAAAGATGATGTGTATCACCTGCCTGCCTTTCACATTCTGGACAAGCTCTTGTGGTCTGGTTAGTCTCTAATATCCATCAAAAGCTGACAGGGGTTGATGTAACTTTTTCTTGTTTCCTTCTGGGACTTTAAACACTTTGGTAAAGCATCTCTTCACACTTTTTTAGTCCATAGGGGAAGGAAAATTAGCTTACCACCACTAGACCAGTGTCTTTTGGTATAGTGAGGCTGGAACTGGGGCTTCCAATTCCCCTAAGGTGACCAAAGCAACTTAAAAATATTCCAATGCAAGTGTACTTGTGCTGACACATTTTAGCCTGCTGCCTCAGAGAATGAAGGCAGATACTATGGCTCAGTAAACAAGCTCTAAGTCTTATTTCCTCTCTTCAGAGGTGGGATTTAGCAGGGGAGTTTTCAGAGTGCACCCTTTGTTCTGTCTCAACAAGAAAAAATTAGGAAAAACCCCCCCCTGCTTGCATCAGAAGAGTGGGTATAATGACTATCTGCATGAGTGTCATAGTGTATATTTAATGACTGGGGGCCATTCAGAAATATCTGGATACATCATACACATATGGGAAGACTGCCACATCCCCTCACCACCAAAAAATGAATAAATCACAGTTGTGTTATTTGATATGCACAGGATTTTCAAATGTGCCTGAGAACAACTTTAGTCCCTGCTGGATTTCACTTTTCCTTTTTTGTACAGTTAAAAATGTTCCTAATAATATTGTAGAGGACTGTTTAGAAAAACTGAATTAGCTGGAAGTTAATCTATTGAATACATTCCAGTGAGACATCATATAGTATAGTTAAGATATCTGATCATGGTATAGTAAGTTATTAAATTCTGGCGGTGTTTATATACTACATATTTTTGCATTATTGCCTCTAACAAGGTATACTGGCACAGTAATACTTGTAAATCTCCTCTGCCTAACCCAAAATAATTTTGATGGACTTGAAAAAAAAGCCAGGGCAGAATAAGTGTGAAGAATGAGAAAAATAAAAAAAAAAATCACCTGTTGTTTTTGAGTGGGAGTACCAACAGAGAAACAGTTGGATCGGGGGTTTTTTCTGTTACACAGAGTATGCAAAATCCAAGTAGGCATAAATCCCAGTGGAATGAGATTATTAATGTTCCACCCATGCCAGTAATCATACCTTCATATATTCAGAGTGCATAATTTACCAAAAAGTGTTTTGAGAGTAGTCTAGTAGGTTTTAATATTTACTGGAATTATGCTTATATCTCTTTTAAATGATCTCTCCAGAGTTTAGCTGTCTCAGCTTCTATAGCATAAAAAGCAAAGCCAGTAAATTTTAAAGTCCTCAAGAAATTCTTTGAATAACTTTCCTGTGCATAACCATGTTGCATCTAGTGATTTTAAAGACCAGATCCATAAAAGCTAGAAACATCTAGTTTTGAGAGCAAACACACCGTTTGTGACCTGAAGAGGTCTTTATTCTGACCAAGCTTCCCAAGAATGTATCACCTTAAATCCATCATTCTTCCCATATTTTATCTGTGATTTTAGGCTCTAGTTAGTGCATTTTTCTGACAGAAATTTCTTGTTTACAGGGTGCACAAGGGAAGGAAATGTTTCTGAAGCCTTTGGTTTGGATTTATTGCTGAGGGATATTTGTCTTATCTTTAAAATAAAAACTAACATTGTTGGAGGTCCTGAGTTTTGGAATCTATTCTAAAGCAAAAAAGTAAAGCTACTTTGCAAACCACAGTTTAAAACAGTTAGAAAAGCAGAAAACATTACACTGTGAAAATCAACATGGTATTTAATATTGTTTTTTTCCATAGCCAAGGGCATGCTACATTCCAGACGCTCACTCATGACTCCCAGTCAAATCCATGAAGTTGTGAGGTGCCAGGTAGAGCTGATGAAGAAATTCTGCTGATTGAGAAGCCAACCAGCAGGTAAAAGAAAAATCAATGCCTGAGTATCAGTACAGTGTAATAAAAGCAATATCTCATTTTGACACCTTGACTGAGGGAGTTTTTTTGGCAAAGACTGTCATTATTTTTCCACTTTTAACTAGTTTTCCACTAAGTTTAACCTTTGATGTCAAGTTATGCTTTTCTGTGTTGTCCAGTATGGGTGACTCCTGCCGCAGCTCCAATTGTAGCCACATTGCTTGTTTCTCTCTTTCATAAAGGCCACTACTATTCTGTTTTCTGCAAAGACTTTTCTCTCCCTTATAACAAACTAAACATGCACTAGGAGGATAACAGAGACTAATTAAATATTGTGCCTGTTTACATCTAATAAACAGGTTCCCAGGGATTTTTTCCTCCAAAGGTGCAGACTGTTTTCCCCTTCTCACAAACTATTTCATCAGTAAAGACTTTGTAAGTGGTCATTTGTTGTTCCTTTTAACTTTTAGATGACCCTGTAGGTTCTTTACATTCAATGTTTAATGACAAAGCCCTTGTGCTGAAGGCACTCCTAAGTTTTTTAAATGAGCTGAACCATCGATAAAGATTTAATCTGATGCCAATTCTCCACATTCATTAAGATCAGCTATTCCACAGAAAAACCCAAATATTCCAAGGGAATTGATGTCAGATAAACTGTTTCTCGACTACTCAGATAACCAACAAAGAAAAGCACTACTTCAAAACACTCTCTAAATAGATGACTCAACTTCCAGCTTTGTAGGCGTGTTAGGCAATTTCAATTGCGACTTGTGAAAATGCCTGATGATGTCTCACAGTTGGGAAACTTAATTTTAGCACAAACAAGAAGTCAACGAGGGACAAAAGAAGGTAATAGTCCTTGAACCTGCACAAAAACTTCCATCAGGAACATTAATCCTATTGAAGTTTAGGAAACACATAGTCAGATGAGGTTTTCATCCATGATGTTATTTCTTTTTCTTACCATTTCTGTAAGAGTGGATATAGTTTTGGTGGTATTTTTTAATATTTATTCTGATGTTTATAAGCTACTTAATTTGGGAATTTTGGAATAAAGGAACCCTCAATGTAAGCATTTTTCTCTGTTGATTTCAAGAGTTCTACTTGACATCAGAACAGACATTTTTTTAATCCATTCTGAAGCCAGAATAAAATGTGCAACTGGCATTCATAACAACTCAGAAACAGCACACCATATGTAATGTATCAGTGGCTTGAGCAACACACAGCTTACATGGCAGTGCTCTGCATGTAGGCAAAGGTCATTTAAGAGAGGAAAGATGCACATTTACACAGAATTTCTACAAATTAACTAAAAAGAAACTTATACATCTGTGATTCAGTGTTTCCTTCAGCAGTACCTGGGGTTATTAGTGTTACCAAGACTGACAGCTGAATGTACACTGTAACTGTCAGTTATAGCAATAGGCTTATGAATATCCTGTGCCCATATTAATCATTCTCATTTCTCTGAATGACACTGTTGATGGAGTGTTGGATGGGAAAATGCAGGTGAACACCTCCTACTTGCATCAGATTTGAACTGCAGTAGAGTATATCTACTTCTCACTACCCAGCATGAAGCACAAGACAAGTGAATTAATCCTTTTTTTTTTTTTCTGTGTTCTTCTGGCTTGCACTTTGTGTGATGACCAAAAGTAACCACCTACGCACTTGCTATATCCAGCTGCACAAAAAATGCCAGAGAAATAGTGAAACATGTACCAGCTGCAATGAAGTACCTGAAATGTAATAAGCAACATGTAAATCCACAATTAATTTCCACTATTGAATTCCATAACATTAAGAATAAAATATAGCTTACTTTCCACAAGTATTTTAATTCATGAAGTATATTTATTGTAGGTTGAATCTGTAATAACAGACCCAGCATTAACAACTTTAAATATCAAGCCAAATCTTTGGCCAGAAGGATAGTTATTTTCCTGGATTTACAGGTGGTATCCTGGCTATTCTTCACTCAAGATTTTTAACAATAAAGTTTGAGTCTCTTTTTGCAATCCTTAAGGCCAATGTAAAGACCCACCTTTAGTGTTTTTCTTCCTTCTTGACCATAAATTCTCTATCTATACACATATGTATCAAATGGACATATTTCATCTTATCAAAACTGAGTACTACATAAAAAAAAAAAGAAACAAAACAAAACCTACCTCCCTTTGTGTTGGCTGCATAGAGCTTAAATGCATCAGTTTGGGTTTACTTTGGTTCAACATGCCTGTACTGAACTGCACTCACACTTATTTGCATTGGTATTACTACTCGAAAAGCTAATTACAACTATTTGTCTTGCTTAATGCTTGTCTTACTACTAACACCAGTAAAATTTAATATATTATGCTAGTTCCAAATTAATAAAGGAAGTCTGCAATTTCCAATTCACATACTACACTCTAATACCTTTTATGAGCTAAACTGCTTTGTATGTTTTGATCTATAATTTGAAATAATTGGCATTTTTATGCATTACATTGCAGGTAAAAGAGGATGAACGAGCAAAACTCCGATGCTCCTTCTTCATGCCAGCACGTTGCTGACTCCTCCCTTAGCTTTGGCATTAAGATTCTGAAGGATGCCCAGAACAAGCCTAACTGGAAGCACAGCGCAGCTTTTGCACGAAGTGTTATCCCTCTGCCCTCGGGTTTCGCGTCCCCCAGAGCCCCAGAACGTCTCCCACTTCCCCACATGCAGCCCCAGCAAAACTTGGGGAAGTTACCTGGCGGGAGGCACCTGCCGCGGGAGCCCCCGGCGCCGGAGGGGCGGTGCGGGGGACGCGGCTCCGCCGCGTGCGGAGGGATGCGGGGATGGAGGCGGATGCTCCGCCGCGCCCACCGCCGGCCCCGGGGAGCGCCCCGGCCCGGCGTGGGCTGTGCTGGAGCCAAACCGCAGCCCCTCTCAGCCCTTGCCCAACCTCGGCTCTTACCTGGGGGGCGGGAGCCCCGAAACGCGATCCCGGGAGATGCGGGAGGCGCGCCCGAAGTTTGTCGGGGAAAAGGCGGGGGCCAGATCCCGCTGGAATTAAAGCCCCCGGGGTGCGCGATCGGTAGTTTGCACAGTCCAGGCGGAACAAGCTCACTTGCTCTGTTAAAGGTGGTGGGGGGTGGGGGGGGGAAGGAATGGGAGCGGATGGAAAGCGAGAGGAAGGCCCCCGTTCCTACGGGCTCCTGCAGCCGAAGGGAGGAGTTAGTTTAATTAGGGGCCGCGCTCCCGGGAAACGTGCCCGAGTGGGCGCACGGACGGGCGGGGAGGGAAAGTTGCGGCTCTCCGGGGCTGCAGACCGCGGACAGCGGCACCGGCCCGGTCGAGGGTGCCGGGGGTATCCAGCACACACACTGGGCAAAACACCGTGGGCTGGACAGGCGATGGAATATCAGGCAAGCTATTCCAATCATAAATTGTCATCACCCTTTGAAGGTGGTGTTATCCCTCCTGGCAATTTGCCAAGTGGCTTCTGCCAGTACCAGCTGAAAATAGGGATCAAGTCATGAGAGCCTGAGGAATCACTAATGTTCCCCACTCGCCTCCACTGACAGAAATTACATTTTGTTGCACATATTCTGACAGATTAGTAGTGATCCACCAGCGCTGGCTGGAAAATACTATCAAGCTTATTCTGCAGCTGAGGACTTTGGGACAGAGAAATTAAGAAAGGATCGAGGTTACATACATAGAGCCAGATCACTGCATGACTAGATCTGTGTGTACTTAACCTGAGAGATCATCTTCCTCTTCAGATTGTTTCTTTCTCTCCTCCTTGCTCCCTGGATTTAATCATGGAATCAACAGAAGCACAGAATGGCCTGGGTTGGAAGGAATATGAAAGAGCATCTAGTTCCAATCCCCCTGCCATGGGAAGGGACACTTTCCATTAGACCATGTTGCTCAGAGCCCCATCCAACCTGGGCTTGAACATTTCCTAGGATGGGGCATCTCACAGCTTCTCTGGGCAACTTAAAGTGTAGTGCCTCAATAGCACTACCAGCAACAGCTAGTTCATCAACTCTTGGAGTGTTTATAGACCTCTCCTAAGTGCTGAAATATGATTTGAGGTCCACTAGATTCAGAAAGTTGCTATTGTGAATGTAATAGCCTAAAACAAAGCAGCACAGTTTTGTGAGAAACAGTCAAGAGGAGCATGAGAAGAGAACCAGACCTTTTATATATACAGAGATGATTGTGAAGCAAGTGGGGTAAGAATTCAGACCTTAGATTCTCTCAAGGGGAAGGGGTAGAATTCACCTTTTGAAAATCTCAGCAAACAAAAATTTACAGAAATCAAATACTTATTATCTCCAAAGTTCATGAAATATTAAGTAAGCATTCCAGGACCACAATCAATCTGTGTTTCAACATTGTAAAAAAAGTATTGCTACAGGAGTGGAGCTAAGATATTTTTGAAAAAAATATTGATATATTACATTGAGAAAGGAAATTTTCATTAATAATTCTGTAAAGTGTTAACAAAAAGAACCTCCAACTGGCTGGTTGTTAGAAATAGTTTAGTGATTGAAGAAAAAAAAAAATAAAGGCAAACTTGGAGAAAGTTCATCAATGATCAAGGAAGAAAAGAGGTAAGTAGGGTGAATCTTAAAAACAGTACTGCATGACCCTTCAGTTCATCAATATTTTTATGATGTATTTTTGTGCATGCCTTTTCTAAATACCTGTGTGGCATGAGAAAACAAATTACAGCTGGGGAAATGGAGGAGAGTATGGAAGGCTGAACAGATGGAAGTGATAAGCCCATACACTTTCTGCCTAATCTTAAAGTAAAGTAACTATGAGAACTAAAAGGCTGAGCTGATTTTTTAAATTGTCTTTATTATATGATAAGGAAACATTCCTGCCTGACCATTCAGGAGATGCTCTGGCTGTCACACTCCCATCATTGACTCCTTCCATGTTTCTGTGTGTCCGGTCACCTGGATGCCCCACAGGCCCTCATGCCATTTTTTGGGCAAAGGGTTGATGCCAGTTCATGTATTCCTCAACATATATATAATTATATATATTATATATTTTAATTATATATATGCAATTTTAGTTTCAAAAAAAATTATACATGAAATTCCTCGCAGCCTTCACAAGGTATTTACTGTTACTTCCCAAGGTATTTACTGTTAATTCCCAAGGCACTTAAAGTACATTCTAAAATGTCTTCTTTTTCTACTGAGCTTCCTTTTGCTAGCTAAGAAGAAATTTTAAATACATATAAGTACACAGGCATACACATATGACAAAACCTGATGCCAGGCATTTACAACATTTTGCAAAATGGAGCAAAACCAGAGGAAAGACAGGCTTTGAAATCTCAGGATCTGAGATGTAGGCAGTAACATAAGCTTGGAAGAAGGTTTTCAGAGTAGTAACACACTCAGAATCGCATCGTGCAAGTTGTCCCAACAACAGCCTGAAAGCAGGTGTGCCAATTAGGCTCATCACAGATTGTGCAGTGAAGACTGAGGCCTATTTAGTGAAAGTGTCTTGGAGCATATCCAGGACTGACACATGACTCTGGATATGATTGTGTCAAGATTCAGGCTGCTATGGCTTCAGACTCAGAAGTCACCTTGTTATACAGATGGCCTGAGAGATGAAGCATGGAAGAAGAAGGTGAAAATGCTGGTGGCAGAAGTCATGAACTGAATGGGACCAACTGCACGAAGCAATGCATGACATATCCTGCTGTGGCAGAAAAGAGTTTCTTTGCTTCCCTGGGCTAACCACTCATTCATTCCCAGTCAGGAGTCTCATTTGGGGTAGTGACCAACTTGGTATGTTCATTTTACAAGAGAATCAAAACTGTCCTTATGACTAACATTTCACAGTGTGGGTAGTATTGCTCTAATATATCATGAGTTCTTGGTATCTGTGGTTTCAGTGCAGTCTCCACCTGATAATTTTTTTTTCTCAGGTAGTAAAAAATCAAAATTAAACAATGGTCAAGCAGTTATTTTCAGAAATGTTTAAGGACAGAGTAATGATCAGCTCAGAACAGAATTAAATAAATTAATAGAATTACAAGATGTATGTACATATTATTTTTAAGACAAGGAATTTTCTTTGGTCTCCTCCACTTTTGCTATAAACAGGCTCCTCTTATGTTAGACAGCAGACAAGGATGGAACAGCAACAGCAAAGTCTGCCTTCACTGAAGAGTTTATAGTCCAGTAAGGTAAAAGTCTTGATAAGAATAATGTACTTACTGCGTGGGCAGCAGAAGTTTTATGTGTTCTTAATTATTCATTTCTTTGCTGCTAAGTGCTTTGATTTAAAAATGATGTGATGTGTACATGCAGTGTTGATACTCAGATAACTTAATTGTTTTGGTAATATAACAAGGCATATGATGTAATGCCAATAGACTGTACCTTGTGTGCATTACAGAGCTCTTCTATGTGGATGCTTATCCTCTAGTGACAAAGCTAATGATTCCTAATACGTGTACTGTGTAAGAAAGCGACTGCTGTGATAGACACTTAATAAATGGTTAAACAGATTGGTGGGGAAGCCAAGAAAAAAACTCAAAATCTTGGCTTTGAACTGGTTTTGGAATGAAATAAACAGATGTAACAGATTTGAATGTGAAGAAGAGAAAAAGCCTGAGGGAGAAAGATACCCAAGTAATGCAGATATCTTTCCTTATATATAAACTTATCAGCTTCCCTGCCAAAAACATGCTCCAAGCAATACCAACTTTATGACATATTCCCAGTAGTAATCCAGGCCCAAAAATATTAGTAACTGTAGGGCAAAACAAATTTTCTTTTCCAGGTGTTTCAGTAAATGAGTACAAAGTACCTAATTAAAATGTAAACATCCAAGTAGGTATTCCTGCCTCCCAACTGATGTCATATGAATTACTGCCTAGGAAAACTTCTCTCTCGCAACTATACGGAAATCTTCTTTTCTAATTATATCACCTAAGCAGTATTAAGTAGATGCCTTTCATTATTTTTTTCCCCACATCCATTTGTGCTGAAGCAAAATAGAACTGGAATTACACAAAAAAGGGAAATAAAATCTAGAAAATTACTGTCATTGTGGCTCAGCAACTCTGGATCAGTAGCATTTATTAATCAGGTCTTCTCAGAGGATATGGGCCCAAATGTGATAGGTGCCAACAGCTGAGATGCTCACCTTTATGTACTAATTGTGTGCTATGTAGTCTTTTTAAACACACCTAGTCTGTACTATAATACTGTGAGGGTGGTGAAGCACTGGCACAGGTTGCCCAGAGAAACCATGGATGCCTCAACCCTGGAAGTGTTTAAGGCCAGGCTGGATGGGGCTCTGGGAAACCTGGGGTAAGTGGAAGGTATCCCTGCCCATGGCAGGGGGGTTGGAACTAGATGCTTTTTAAGTTCCCTTCCAACCCAAACCATTCAGTGATGCTATGATTCTGTTTAGGAACATTCTTGTAAGAGTCATCCTTGTTCTTTTTTGAAGTGTATCTATCTGGAAGCTTGTGGGGTTTAATTGGTTTGGGCTTTGTTGTGGTTTTAGGATTTGTTGTTTTGGTGGGGGTTTGTGTTTTTTTTTAGTTTTCCTGTGCTTAGGGATTTTTAAGATATTAGTAGGTAGCAAAAAAAGAGCAGGAAGTCACCTCCTGTAGTCAAAACAGGAAGACTAATTAGAGCAATTTTCTATTTGTATAAACATTTGATCCATTGAAATTAGTTGGCATTTTGGCAGTGATTTCAGCAGAATCAGAATTCTATTAAATAATTTTTAGTAGGTATGAGGTAGGAATATGCCCACAAAGAGGAGGACAGAGAATAGGCTGTATATGTAAAACATCTTTCATTAAACCTATAACAAAATATATTCAAATCACTACCATCACTACTGTGATTCACATTTTCTTTTGGAAGCACATCTACTAATGCATTTCTTTCATTCCAATTAGCCTCAGCTTAAAAGATTTACATTCTACTTGCCCAAAGGCATTGCTCATTTTGAAGAGCATCTGACACTTCCAACAGAAAACTGACATGACAAATCAAAGCAAACCCATTATTGTGATATCAGTCACATCAGTACAAAATAAAGTATTGGACTGTCAGGATGAACTAAGAGGTCATTCACCTTTTTCCAATTACTCATCTTAACAATTAAGGCTTTGAATGATAATTTGATTTGAGTTGTGTCAAAAGTAGTTATACTACTCTAAGAGTGCCATGTACTTACAAGTATAATCATGCTTTTGTGTGAAAATTAACCCCTAAACCCCTTACAGTGTAAAAGGTTAAGCACTTTGATTACTTCATACCTAGAATCTGACCCAGAATCTCAGTTTTATAATGCCAGACCAATTTCTAATTGATTTTATATCACCATTGATTATTACAGCAATGTAAGACTTCATCCAATTGAGTTATAAAGCAGGGGAGAGGGAAAAAATCTATTACAAAAACACAATAGCATCCATCAAAGATGCATTTAGAGCAAATGGACAACACACTTTTTGTTGTTTTGGGAGTGTTTTTTGTTGTTGGTTTTTGTTGTTTGGGTTTTTTGTTTGTTTGTTTTATAAATTGTGATTGTATTCAAGTGAAATGACATTTAGCAGCCATCGATTGTAGGTTATTGAAATATTCTGTGACATTGGCTCCACTTCCAAATGAAAAGCAAAACCACAAATAAAACTGCACGGAATACAGCAAATTTTGGTCTCTATTACACTGTTTTGAAAATGTTCAGTAGTATGTTAATGATCTTAATTACTCTCACAGATACCAATTTTAGAATCAGTGCTTAACCAAAAACCACGTGTTGAATAACCCCATAATCTGTAAATGGACAGAGTTCAAAGTGAACTTTTACCTACTTACTAGAGTAGCCCAACTATGTTGGTAAGAACATGGTTTTCTTGCCCAAATAATTGCACCATTATACTGACAGACTTGCATAAGCCTAATGCATACACACAGAGCACATTATAGTTAGTTCATTACTTATGAGATTAAACTACAGTGATACAGCTGCAGTCACACTGGATGGGCATTCTCCATCCTGCTAATATCCTGGCATTGAAAGTAGGACTCATGTTTAGCAGCAATGCCTTTTTTTATTCATATCACTACTTCTTGTAATGCAAAATCATAATCTGAAAAAAACCTTGTTTTTCTTTTATTTCAAATGGGGCAAGAAAGGATAGAACTTGACTGAAAGTCACCCATCAAAGTTCCAGTTTATTTAAGAGTTATTTATTTACAGCTTAAGTCTGTTCACTAAGTAAAGGAATAGAAAGAGGGGAGAGAGTTCAGAAGCTCTTTGCCTGACAGCAGTTAGACCAGCACTCCAGATTATTGTAATGGGTTCACTTGTCAAATGCCTTTCATACCAGAAGCAAGGCTGTTAAATGTGAGGTTGAGACTGGGGATTTTTTTCCTCAATGAAAAAGCACTCTCCACATCAACCCCTTATCGATGAGCATTAAAAGCATTTTGATGCTTGAGGGAATTTTATTTCCAGGGGGATATCACAGCATCTCTCTGTCTTTTCTGGCTTCTGAACACTTTGTTCATAACTTCAGAGGACATAGGAGTCCTTTTAGAATTTACAAATAACAAAGGTTAAGTTACATCTTTCTCGACCAGTTGCATCATGTATTTCTCCCTTCCCATTCCATGAAAACAATGAGCATTCTACCAACTGAACTGAAAGCCTTTGCTCATCCTTTCAGCTCCTTAGTAGCAAAATTCTCCTGAAAAATAAATAAATGAATAGATAGATAGATAGATAGATAGATAGATAGATAGATAGATAGATAGATAGATAGATAAACAAAAGGTCACTGGTGGTTTTGAATCAGCCTAGATCTGACCCTAAAGCTGCATAGTGACTAAATGAATACTTGGATATTTCTTCTGTAAAAATAATTTTAAAAAATAATTTAAAAATGCCAAACAAACAAACAAACAAAACCCACCAACCCCAAACTTCAAACACTCCCTCTACTGCCCCAGAGGCAAAGAACTTTGAGCAGCAAAGAAGAAAGCAAACCTCTCCCATGCCTCCATCAGGACACAGCTGTCACCAGCCTTGCTGGTGTAGGTTGAATGACTGAGCACAGTGCTGGAGCAAAGGCCAGCGGCTGCTGCGCTGCCAGGTAGAGAAGCTCAGGGCTTGCTCCAGCCATGGAGGTCATGTTGTGCTGGGAAAACACACTGCAGGGAACAGATGGACGGGGGGGAAAGTCATAACCAAAAAGACAGAGGGTTGCCCCTTTGAAATGGGTAGCTGAGGAAACTACTACAGTTGTGCAAATGGAGTGATTTTAGCCATAAAAGAAGAGCTGAAAATATGAAGATGCATCAAGATGAAGGAAGGAAGACATGCTATTGCTGATGCTTTCCAGTAAGCAGTGCTCAATGAAGGCAATTATTTATTGGGTATGTGGTAACAAAATTGGAAATGGATTAGTAAAAATAAATCACTCCAGAAACAGTGATTGGGATTCTGGCACATAATTTTTTATTATTAAAAAAAAAAAATCTGCTTTTCAATTCCTCTTCATTTTCACAGGTGCATTCTGAAACTTCATCAATGTCGCTAGGACCAGTTTCACACACACGGGAATGCAAGGACAACTGGAAGACTCTGTAAGGAGAGTTGAAACAGACCTTTTTTTTTTTTTTAAATTTTATTTCAGACTATTATTAGATGCACTGCTTACATTTTGAGATATGTGAAACCATGTTTCTAGGAGATGGAGTGTTCTGTGGCTTTTGTGTTAGGCTGAGAGACTTGACTTCCTTTAGCGCAAGGCAAGTCATGTACCTATATGTTAAGTAGCTCCTTTCAAGCACAGGAAAGAAAAAGTTTTGCATGCCCCAGAGATTCCAAGAAAAATAATATTACTATTTTTGTTTGCTGTGTATGAATAGAACAAACTTCCAATTGCATTTTAGAGCACAGATGAATACAGAGAGTATAAAGATGAGTACCTCGGCATTGCTTGAGCTTTAATGAAAAATAACAATTAGAATTATTGCTCCTAGCTTACATAACTTAAAGTACCAATTTATGAGGCACTTCTGATGGTTTTTAAACTATCAAAATACCTGAAACTCACTTGAACCCTTTACAGACCTGCAAGTGTCTTTGCTGACACATTATACACAGATTTCAAGTGTGATATTCCATTACAGATACTTCAGGCCACCCACCTGCCTGCAGAATTAAAAAGAAGTAGAAATAGGAACTTTAAAGGAAAATTAGAAGGAGGAAGAGAATATACCTCTCTGTGGAAATCATTCCCAAAATTGAAACTAGATTTTCAATGACTTCTATAAAGCATTTTTACTCAAGGCAACAAAGAGAACGCATTAGTATAGTCAGAGAAACCTCAATTCCTTTTGATACTGGTCTGTAATAGAGGTACTCAAAAATCATTAATATATTTCTGAAAGATGAAGAGTTGGAAATACAGCACCACGGGTTTTGGTTGTCCATTATTAGAAAGTCGATTGATTGCTCCTAGTTTTCTTACTATACATATTGGGGGTGGAAAAAAAAAAAGAAAAAAAAGGAAAAGCTTCAAAAAGCATTAATTCCGTAAAATAGCACAAAAAAATTGGAAAAAAACCCAGTTGCAACAGGAATGTTGGAAATAGGTTTAAAAAAATCACAAGGGTGATCACAGTTACTTATAAATGACAGATGAAAAGCATAAACCAATAGCTCTGAAGAAGACACCACTAGAATAGATTAATATATAGTCCAGAAAAATGGATGTTTTGCATATGGCAGACAAAACCAATGGAACCACTCATCATGAAATGGAAAAATAACATCATATTCCATAACACTTTGTAATGACCTTGATAGGTAGAACCTGGCTGCTGAGAAGTTACATCTCACTTAATTAGGCAGGATTTTGTGAATTTACTTGATCTTTGTCATGGTTTAACATGTCAGTAACCAAGTACCACACAGTCACCCACTACATTAAATATACCTTATTAGCTACAAACTCTTTGTAATTTAAAAGCAAGCCTCCTTCTGAATCAAAGCAAGACAGGGATAAATACTATAATTTTTGTATTTGTTAACTACCTTTTTACCACCAGAAGTGCATAATCGAGATACAATCAGACAGAAATCTACTGAATCACGCATTCTGATTTGGAAAAGATGATTCAACATTGTTCTTATTTTCAGCTTTCCAGCGAGTTTTAAGAATATAACTTCTTTGAATTCCAAAGGGAATTTCTACTACCAAGTGTGAATAAACTGGTTAGGGAGCTTAGAATAAGGATAAGGCCAGTTCGTTTGCTCTGCTCAGATTTGACTAAGGAATTCATTCCATAGCTCAGAAGAAAGACCTTTAAGAGCAAGGGATCACTAATGTATGGAGAGTTTTCCTATCATTTGGCTCCTGTTCCTGATTAAATTTCAGTTTTATAGGACATACATCTAATACGGAAGAGAAGATGTCATGTATTCGTAAGGAAGCTTTAAATAGGATTCATCTAATGGGATTTGATGCAATAGTTTTTGATTTTTTTCTTAACTGCTTCTTTTATGTATTCCTGTTAGTTCATGATAAAAGTAGACAAGCATATATATAGCAATAGTTTTTCCAAAAGTTTCTTTTTGCTGTACATCAAAAGACCTTAAAATATATGTAAAAGTCACTGTAATGACTTTGATTTCAGTGCTATGGTGTCTCAACCCTTGCCTTGATGTTAAGGAACAAAGGCAGCGTATTCTTCTCAACTTGAGCTAAGCCATTGTTGTCAGGACAGGTGTGACTAGGCTGCCAGACAGGCCCCTTAAACAAGCATGTCCCAAGCTAGATTTTACCCCATAGCACCTGCTTGATAGAAGGACAGATGAACTGGACAGACATTAATATAAATAACTAACTGGGTATTTCCCAGGTACTGATGAGGCACCTAAAAATATTTATTCTGGTAAAAATTCCTCTCCAGCAGTCCCTACTTGGCACAGTAGCCCTTCAGAGACTGTAAAAATGCACTTCAATTTGAGTTATTTAAATTAGACTGGATAGGGAAGCCTCCAAAAGGCAAAATGAGAACACATGCACCATTGGAAAGTACCATGGAATCACATATTGTACAATATCTGTACTTCCTGAAATCTTAAATGGCTTTTTCAGAAATGCCAGTGTGGAGAATCCATGATTTGTTGATATTTGCCATGATAGTTGTAATTTCTTCTTTCTGAATTTTCCCTTGCTTTGCTGGTCTCCTTTTTCTTGAATCTGTCTTATTTATCCTTAAAGGAAGCGGAATTGGAAGTCCACATTTTGTTCTGGGCTGTCTACGGTTGGCCTAAGCCTGCCTACCAACCCTAGACTGTTTCTTCCCTCCCCCCAGAGCCCTCACGGCAGAGGAAAAAAAACTGCAGAGAAAAGAACTTAAAAGAAACCGAACTGAATTAAAAAGGAATTATATTTTCTAACATCCATAAACACATGTGCACACTATTTACACACTATGGGGGAGCCCCACCCCAGGGGGGTAAAAGGTAAATGAGGGAGAGGGA
>JAWWLZ010000001.1:10799347-10810947 GCA_035041345.1 Poliocrania exsul
GGGGCCCCAGAACAGGAGCAATGCGCATGGCTGTAGTTTCCCATCCCACCCAGCCCTGCTCCACCCCAGCTCTGGGTGGGAGCTCTTGGGTTTCTGCTGTGGTCCCACGTCCTGCAACCACAGGGAAAGGGCTCTGTGCTCAATTCCCAGCAAAACTCTCCTCTGGTGATAGCTCTGTTCTGTTTCTCCCTGTCCCACTCCTGTCCTCTCCATGTGCCTTTCCCAGCCATACCAGCCATTGCATCACCCCTTCCTTCTGGGACACCTGCTGCAGCCCTCCCTCTGGCCAAAGCTGGTGATTTGCCTTTTTTACTTTTTTTCACATTCTTGAACATATTCAACTGTGCATGTGGTGAAGATGATGAAGAGCTGGCAGAGGCATGGAACATGTGCTGGGGCTGCCCCTCTGTCTGCCAGACACCTTTCAAAATCCTTCCCCATGGTGGTCTCACAAAGGACACAGGGCAACTCCCTTGGTTTGAAATGAACATCATGCTGCTCCTTATGGAGGTGGACACTCAAATGCTGAGGCTGCAAAACTGGCAGGCACAGAGACAAGACCTGCCAGAAGCTGAAGCGGTGGAAGAGAATTGAGTGGCGTAACAGAGATAACCACACTTGTTTCCCAGCTCTTGTTCTGAACCAGGAGGTGCTGAGGCTTTCCTTGGCTGCTTTTTTTCTAACTGTTCTTTTCTTGTTATTTCACAGCAACCCAGGAAAGCAGGAAGACAGAGGCAATGTCAGCACCTGAAGATGAGATGCCACCGCCCAGTCACTCTGCTGCATCCCCAGACATGGCAGAATCCCCACAGAGTTCATAAACCCCATAGGCCCTATAGCATCCATAGCTCCCCCCACAGCCTCCATAGGTCATATTGCACTCACAGCCTCCATGAGACTCCACAGCCCTCAGAAAGCCCCACATCCCTCACAGCCCCCTTGGACCCTGTGCCCTCACAGCCCTGCAACCCTTGTTTAGGTGTCCCATGATTAAAGGATTTTAAGCATGCAGAGATGTGAGGCTGTATCAGGGACACCACTTACTGAGGTCCTCTTACCCTGAGCAAGGGTGCAGCGTAAATGATGGTCAGAAGAGCTCAGGTACAGCAGGCAACAGAGGCTTGATCAGAAGGCTTACAAGAGTTTATTCAAGATAGTTTCATCTAGGAGAGAGTTTCACAGTTTCCTCATAGCTCATAGATTATAGTAGTTAGTAGCAGTAGTTGTAGTAGTTCTATTCTCAGTAACATCCACACCTTTTATATCCTCTCACATCCAACATGTCATGACGTTATTGGCTAGCCCATTCACCTCACATTCACTGAAGCATCTCATTGGTCACAGGACCCCACACCACAGTACAGGTAGCTCTCTTCTCTTTAAGGGAGAACTCCAAGCTGCTTTCCTTAAGGGATGCACTTAGAGTCACCCCTACAAGGCTGTGCTGTGGGAACCCTGGGGTGGAGCTGTAGGGAGGGGCCTGGCCTGACTGGCAGTGTGGGCGGTGGGGCTGCCAGGAGGTTCTAGTCCTAGCTCCAGTAGGGCCAGTGTGGCTGCCAAGGGGCTCCGGTCCCAGCTCCAGTGGGGCAGTGTGACTGCCAGAGGGGCTCCTGGATGGCCGTACAGGGCAGTGCCCTGAACAGCTGGGCCAAATGCTGGGCAGGAAAATACAGAATAAGAATCACAAAGAAAACGAAGTACTACCCTTAACAGGTTTTAATGATATTTTCTGGGATGACTGCAGTGTCAAAGCATATTGAAAGAAACTTATGAAGAACTGCAGAGTAGGCACATAATAGACATTCAAATCCCTAAACCGTGCAATGTACAAGCATATAATTAGGAGAGTGCTATATAACAAGCAGCAAGTAAGCCAGAATAATCACAAAGGGAATAACAAAATGATTGCCAGAGCAGGAAAAACAAAGTTATCTGCACACTGAAACATACCATGCATTCAAAACAGTCTGTGCATAGCTGAATACCTGAAAAACCAAACTGGGCAGAAGGGAGGGGAAAGGATGCCATAAGAACTACATTCTTGTTATAAAATTCTCCAGCTGGTACAAAATTAATATATGGGCACTACATGAGAAACTGTTTCACAAAAGATGCTACAGAAAAAAGACTAAAATGGAAGTAAAGAGCACCTACAATCAGTTGTTTAAATTAAGAAGTTTATGCATGCTCACTGCTAATATTTAACCTAAATGCTTTAAAATTAACCTGATAAATTAAAAAAGAAAAATAATGTTATTTTGCATATGGGGGTTTACTGAAAGTCTTCCAGTCACTGAGCTGGTCATAGGCATCCAAAATATGCAGAGCAACAGCCGCATCAATAGCAGTTACGACACCCTTTTTCTAGCCAGAATCCATCCACCTCCTTTGCATTCCTCTTTATGAACATTTTAACCTCCTGATTACTGTAGCTAAAAGCAGTTACAGCTATAGAAGTCTTATTTTCCCAGAGATGGAGTGTTCCCATTCTCTATGCCCATTAAATAGAGGTCTTAAATCTAATTTCCCAAGGAATTACATCAGTAGTAAAATTCACATTAACTGATGGTATTGTTTCTTAAGAAGTACCTGGCTAGTTAAACTTAGTGCTGCATCTGCCACAGGAAAACAAAACTTTAACCATTAATGAAAAACATGTGAGTTGAACTGATAGCTTTTTACAGGTGAGTTATTTACAGATCAATATTCCTTCCATTTCACCCAGCATCAATGTCGCAGCCTGACATACAACCTTTGGGTGCCTGTGAATTCAGGTAGCCAGTGAACTAGCAAATTCCCCTCCTGGAGCTCTGTAAAGTGATGGCACCAGCAATAACACATCAAGAAGGAAGAAAATAAGGTAAAAGGAAAGAAGGTCAAGATGCAAAGGCTATATAGTTAAATGATCCCAGATTTAATGAAGCTGCAGCCTCATTAATCAGCAGTAAATTGTGTCACTCACAATTGCCCCAACTTATTTGGGAGGGTGCTTATCACCCTGCTGACGTGGTGGCAATCTTTCAGTCTTCCTTGGCTAAAAAGCAGAGGAGAGCTGATGGCTGTTATTGGTCACCCTGCAGCCTCAAAGCAGATACATATTTTGATGTCCTTTGCCCTCTTTCCTGACAGCTCATTTCCAACGTGGCTTATAAGATAACCACACCTTTGTGATTCTTCTACTCCAGATAGAGTTGGAGAAGAATCTAAGCAGAACAAAACAAAGAAGCTTGACCAGTCTAGTCTCATAAGGAGAGAAAATGTCCCCTTTGCTTGCTCTCAACCTCCTGCAGCATGCAGCAGTCCTCAGTGTGAATTGCCAAACACACAAACACTATCGTGAGGGGCTGGTCTTTTGCCTTTCTCAAGTGAAAGAATGAAAGGAAACGGCCTCAAGTTGCACCAGGGGAGATTCAGATTACACATATATATATTAAAAAAAACCCAAATCACAAACACTGAAAGAGTAGTTTGCCATTGCAACAAGTTGCATAGAGACAAGTGTTGGAATTGCTGTCTCTGGAAGTGATCAAGAGGTGTCTGGATGTGGCACTTGGGGATACGGTTTAGGGGTGATTACAGTGGTTGCTGGGTTGATGGTTGGACTGGATGATCTCAAAAATCTCTTTCAACCTTGATGATCTGTGATAAATAATAAGGCTTTCATATAACGTACTGTTAGAAAATACTGTACATTGAGTAATCTTACATGGTATTATATGGTATTTTTTGACTCTTTATGTCCGTGTCTCCTCCTATATTTTTACCTGTCACTTGTTTAAGCTGAATGATAAAATAAATTTTAAAGTTCTGTATTTTTGACAATTTTTGTAAAATGAAAAGTCATAAGAGAAAATAAAACACTATACTCAACAGTATTGATCAGTATATATTATGCATGACTCATTTTGAATTACTTCTATAACCCAATATTCTTGTCTTGCTGGTGGAAATAAATTAATTATAACATTAGAAGCCATTGTACAAAGGTTAAAAACAGGCATGCATGCATTCAATCTACAGAAACCTAAAAAGTTTAGGTTAATGAAATGTCTAAGGAAAAGAGTCTTATTAATTAGCAGGTTCACAGCATTCTTCACAGCTATATTTTAGAGATGCCAAGCTGCAATATATTAATGCTGAAGGCAAAATCTGCACCTCCATCTTGAAAATCCTTTCAAGCTTGTTTTATTCAATCTTGGATCTTTTTTCCTAGTGATTTGTATGCCCAAAAGCACCATCACTTCTTCAAAATCTTGCGGGAGACAGAAACCAAGTGCAATGTTTATGGCCCTGTAGATAATGGGATAAAACTACAGAAAGAGCTCTAGTTATAATTATTTTTAAAAATTGATTGCGTTTTCAAAGCTTCATTAACACTCTACCTGATGTAGGTAAGCGTTTATGGATTTTTTTGCCCTTACTTGGCTTTAGATTTGATCTCAATATAATCACTTATTTTCTTTAGTTTTTGGTTTCATTTTTTTGGGGGGAGGGGTGGTGTGGGGGGTGTGCAGGTAGGGAGTTGATCCTAGCCCATTGCAATCAGCAGGAATGTTTCTTCTGACTGCTGAATGCTTCAAGACCTAGTAAATGAAATAAAGTACCTTGCAAGCTAACAAACTTGGAGCTTTCTGCATTACATGCAGAGAAGTCACAAAGTGAGTAGTACTGGCTCTACCTATGTCACTGTTCCAGTCCTTAGGCTGCAGTCCAAAAGCCATTCAGGGGTAGTTTTTGTAATACTTCATTTTTGCTTTTCAGCCTTTGCACTTAGAAATATGTTGATAATGTCATTGTTCATTGGATTGTTTTCATACAATGGACACTTTTATTTCTTAAGCACCAAGGTAATTCTGTCACTGAACACCACCTGTAAGAACCAAACAGTAAAGTAATGTTTGTGACCCTGTGGGTTGTTTTTGTTGGGAGGAAGTCACTGCTGGGAGGGAGGCACAGGAATGGGTGAGCTGCCAGACTCCCAGGCAGTTCCAGTGATGGGACTTCTTGTTCTGTGCTTGAGTGGGCAGGGGAAGGAGGAGCTGACTGCTGAGCCAAGTTTGGGTGGCATGGCTCCCAGTAAAACATGTACCAGTGTGGAGAGCTGCACTTTTTCAGCTGACAGCTCAGAATGCAGCTCTGACTTTAAAACTGACTCCTCTGAATTAGAACAAACCCCATTTGTCTCAGCCTGAGATGGAACTACGTTTATGAACAAAGTCCCTTCCAGTGGACAGGTCCCTTTTTAGCAATTCAAAGTTCTTTTCCCAGGTAAGACCACACCCAAACACCTCCTTCCCTTACCCTGACCTCATCCCAAAACTTGTTTTTGTCGTTATTTTGTCTGTCTCTCCTTCTGAAAACCTTCCCACATTTTTACTTATTTCTGTCTCTTTGCAGAGAAGGTTTTGGTAGCAGAGAGGCCACAGGGGAAGCTTCTGTGAGAAGCTGCCAGAAGCTTCCCCCATTTCCAACAGAGCCAATGCCAGATGGCTCCAAGATTGGACTCCCACTATTGACCAAGGCCAAGCCATTCTGTGAGAAATATCTCTTAATAAAAAAGTTTTGGAGATGATTTGGTCATTAACAGCAGCATCAGCCTGAGGATTTGAGTACACTGGGGGCTGGGGAATTAACACTATTCATACTCCTTTTATTTGCATAATCACACCCCTCCAGCAGCCAGCTCCTCCCAAGCCAGCATTCACTTCTTTTCCTTAAAAGGGAAAAAGCTGTGGATATTTGAACTTCATTGGTCACTGTAGGGCAGGTGGAGGTCCTCCTCCTAAGAGAAGCCATGCCTCTCCTGGAGGCAAACTCCTCGCAGGGACAGCCCCACACCTTTCCTTAAAAGGAAAATATGAAGGTCCAGGCTTCAAGGTGGATCTCAGAAATTTAAAACCTAAACATGTACAAATTCCCTATCCCAGTGACCAAAGTCATTTGGCAGTAAGACCCCACAGGACCTTCTGCCTTACATGCTTTTCATTCTGCCTGGACTACACTACTAATGGCCCACAAGCCCCCAGTTAACAAAAACAGCCTTTTGACAACTCAATGCAAAGTGGCCCCTAAGTACCTTAACACCCCCATTAGTTCAGCTTTACCTTCAAAAAATCCTTGTTTTATTTAGTCACTCTGCTTGTAATGAAACCACCTCTTTTATTTCTCACACTTCAGTGTGAGTGTGAGATCTTCTGGGTTAACATTATTTAAGAAAGACAGGGTATGTGTGTGGGGGGGAAACACCCTGCATCATTGCATCCAGGGAGAGGAATGAGAATATGTGAGAGAAACAGTCCTGCAGACACCAGGGTCAGTGAAGGAGTGGGGTGAGGTGCCCCAGGTGCCATAGCTGAGATTCTTTTGCAGCCTGTGGTGCAGACAGATCATGGGTTGGCAGCTGTGTCCCTGCAGCACATAAAAGGTCCATGGTGGAGTAGAGATCCACCTGCAGCCTGTGGAGGACTCCATGCCAGAGCAGGTGGATGCCTGAAAGAAGGCTGTGACCCTGTTGTAGAAAGCCCACACTGGAGCAGACTCCTGTCTGGACCAGCGGCCATGTGGAAAGAGGAGCCCACGATAGAGCAGGTTTGCTGGCAGGACTTCTTACCCTGTGTGGGACTCCTCTGGAATAGTTTGTGAAGAACTGCAGCCTGTGGGAAGGACTCACATTAAAGTTCATGTAGGACTGCCTCCACATGCAGTACTGGAGAGACACCACCCTGGGTCAGGAGTAGAGTGTAAGTTCTCCCCCTGCGGAGGAAGGAGCGTCAGACAAAGTGTGATGAGTTGACCACAGCCCCCATTCCCCTGCCCCCTGTGCTGCTGCACGGGAGGAGGCAGAGAATTTGTGAGTGAGGTTACGCCTGGAAAGAAAAGAGGGATGCAGGGAAGAGTTACAAGATTTGGGATTTTTTTTTCTCATTACTGCACTCTGAATTGATTGGTAATAAATTCAAATAATTTCCTGAACTGGTGTCTGTTTTACCCATGACAGTAACAGGTAAGTGATCGCTCCCTGCCCCTATCTCAGCCTATGAGCCTTTCATTTTATTTTCTCTTCCCTGCCCAGCTGAGGAGTGACAGAGCAGCTTTGGTGGGCACTTGGCATCCAGCCAGGGTCAACCCACCACATGTACATGTACACAAACAAGTATACAAGTCTACTACCTCCAGTGAGGCTCAGAAGGAGACATCTTAACAGATAGGCAGTCATACTGTTTCTGGAAAATATCCAATTTATATGTGTCCTCAATAATGTGGACCAACCAGGATTCCATGTGTTTTGCTAGTCAAAATATTGGGAAATAGCCAAAATTCAGCTATCTGAAAATATGATATACCTTCAAGTGATAGGCACAGTTCCTGACACTGTTCATACAACCCTTTGTTCCTTTAAGGAAAATCAGCTGGAAATCAAATGCTTTAAAGTGAAAGAATTGTTTTGAATAGAAAAAAGCTAAAGCCCCATCTCTCCTGCATCCAGTAAATATGTCTTGCTATATTTTATAGGAATAGTGGTATGTCTTGGCATTCAGTACATGACAATGTTGAGCATGTTGGCATCCAGTACATGACAAAGTTAATCATTGTATGCCATGCTATGATTAACTTTCTGCCTTCTCCTTAGACTTGCCTGAAGGTTGGAAACCACAGACTAAAAGCATTTACAAACATGGAGTAAATGGATGGGAGAGAGAAGATCAGTAGAGCCTTTAGACATCGTTTGTTCCTTCCTTATGCCTGTATTTGTTTCTTAATTGGAATAATGGCATAATATGCATATTATACATTAACTAAATATTTTATGATGTTTTTAAGTGCTAAGATAAGCTTTAATCGCTGAGTAAAAAACTCATAATAGCTTGTGACTGCAATTAGGTAGGTTTCTGTTACAGCAGTTAATTAATTCTCATGTCAGCCAATCCCTTAAATCACCTGGTGTTCAAGGGCTTGTATCAAGGTCTAAAAACTTCATTAACTGAAGTTGAGTCCTCACTCAGCCCTGTGCCCTAGACTCAAATTCCCAAGCTAGATAGTTGGCTCCCCTGGCCTCGCCTTTGGAGGTCCTACTATGGGTAAATATACTTACAAAGAGACACAGCCACAAGGCTACTCCTTTCTACTCAGGAATCAGAAATGAAAACAAATACATCTTTGTAATCTCTTTATCAGTTCAAAAATTATGTTCATTCAAATTTTAGCAGTGCATTTTCCACAGCAGTGATAAATTCACTGGAATAGTTACAGACTAGTTGTAGCTGGAGTCTATTGACTGCAATGAGTTCTGTAGGAAACCAGTGTAGTTTGCCAATTGTTTATGACACAAATTTCACTATTTGAAACAGTCTTCATGACTACATATTGTATTTTAATAAATACTGAGACAGATTGATATGACTAAGGAAACACTAATAAAGCATTATTCATTTAATTTTCTAGTTCTTTATTCATTCTTAATCTAAAAACTGGTTTACCTCTGCAATATTTAAGCAAGGATATTTTGTCCTTCGTATCCAAAATATTCAAAGTTCATTTCTGTTTAACTACAAATAAAAATAAAAAGAAAAAAGAAGGATGATTACATTTCGCTTTGTTGACTCACCTTACAATCATTTTAACTCTATTGTCTGATCATAACAGGAAAAAAATGCTACTACAAAGCCAGGCATCTGTCCTTTGAAGATAGCACAAAAGCAAAGCATTCTTGTTGCAATCAAGTTTTGTGCATGTTCCAGTTTCCTTAACAAGGTTAACCCCACACTGGCATGTTTAACTACAGTGAAAGGAATGATTTCCAATACTTTCTGTATTTTTGTTGGTTTATAGTTGATGTGAAAAGGCTGCCCTCTTCTGACAGCTTTTTAATTTCTTCTAAAAACACATTTTTCAGATCTCCATTTATAGTTTATCCTTTGTTTCTCTGTACATTGTATTAGTAGTACCATTATTCTTTTTCCTTAAATTCATATTTCAAATGCTATAAGAAACATAGAAATGAGAAGGCTAAACACACTATCCAATTAACGTGTAAACTGCACATAGTTGATAAACATGATAAAAATCACTTCTCCAAACTCAGTCAGTCAGGAAGCAAATGAATGTCTGGTCTTCTAAGCTGTGGTAGATATATTAACTGCCACAGGAGACACATTTCCTCTTTTTAAACAGGTGTCATCTTCCCATTTTTCAGATATACCCATTATAGGGATACCTTTATCCATAGCAGCTTGGCAGTGTCTGCATAAGCCTTTTTGTTTGAATCTGAACTCCCCTGACTTACCACATCCTAGTTCACATTGCAGAGTAGTCTCAGACCATGCAGAGTGTGTTGCTTTCAAATGAAATTAAATTGAAAGATGCTTTCCAGAAGCACACCTAATACACTGTGATCAGTATTGGGAAGTCAGGCAGTGGGACCAGAACAGTGCATCCAAGGACTTGCTAAAACTAGAGCAAATGGTGAGTAATTAAGTCTCATATCAATGATTAAGACTACCAATCCTTTCCTCCTGGCCATGCTACTGGGTGGCCACAACCTCAGCTTCCAGCTGCACTGAAGCCACAGCAAGTTGCAAACCTAAGAGCTGAGCTTATCTAAAAGGTCATAAAGGGACATCTTTTAAGGTCATAAAGCTTTTAATCAATGTTTCTCTCCTACACTCCCACAGTAAACAGAAGGATGCAAGGGCTGGAACTAAAACTGGATTTTGATGCCACAGTGCAGAGCCTCCTTGGCAGCTGCAGTAAATCCAGAGCTCTGTGGCACGAGGCATACAGGCTGCTTCTTACCTTGTGAGAAAGGACAGAGAGTTTAGTTGCAATTTAGAACAGCTAAACACAGACTTTAAGAGTTAGCCCATTTTACACATTGACCATTTAATATTAAATATTAAAAATAGCCCCTCAAGTAAGGCCTGTCACCCAGGAGTCCCTCTCCCACTGAGTATTCCCCTTGCTGGGATAACCTGTGCTTTCTCCATCCCAATTAGTCTTAGTCCCATTCTGAATAAGCTCAGAAGAAACCTTGGAAACTTCAAGGTGAAAAAACTAGTGGACGTACCCACTGAAGGCTTGTCAGTGGCATCTCTCAAATCCAGAAGTTGTCTCTGGACTTCTCCTATTTTAGTACCTCTTTAGGTCTCCATGTCTGAATCCTTCCTTCCTCACTCATACAAGCTGCACTGTATTGACCCATCCGTTTTCCTCTGGACATTATTGCCTCATGTGATTTTTTAATTACCCTGACATGCTCCTTTGGAAGTAAACTATAACCCTAGTTACAAATTCACATAAAAAGAGCAGATGTTTTTACAGTTCTTTCTTCTTTCTAAAAAGATACCTGACCTCCTTTCAGCATTGCCTTATTAAATTGCTTTCCATTTAGCTGCATATAAACTTAGCCATTAATTCCACCATCATATATCTCCACTTTACCTTATACAACTAAATAATTCCAATGTGAAATCAATTCTTATCCAAGGCAAAGATCATAAACCAAAGCCTGAACTGTATATAGCATCACTGAAATCAATAAAGGCATCCCAAATTAAACTAGCAAATGGTCTTGTCCTACATATCTTTAATCTAGACCATTTCAACCTATTCTGAATTAAGAGAGTGAACATCTCCTGCATTGTCTTTCATCTAAGTAAGCTCCTGCTTGCTCCAGTGACTCCTAGTGCTTAATGAGTTTCTTGACTTATCCTCACCATCATGTAATTCAAAACAATATAGTTGAAAGAAAATATGAATTTATCAAATACTGATCAGATCTAACACAAACACAGGAAAAAAAAGTTTGTATGAGTTTTACAAACTATCTCTTAACAATTTAATCTCCCTGTGACAAAACACTGAATATAAACACGGCATTAAATCTCTCAAGCTTGTTACATTTGATGGAAACAACTTAGAGTTCATTACTACAAGTACATACCAATGAGATCCCTTTGGTAGTACTACAATACAGTGGTTAATTACAGAGTCTGCATTTACTCATGGGATATATCTTTTCTTCACAGGTACAGAGGTTGTTCCTTACTGTATAACAAACTGGATACATGCAAATTTTTAAAATAAAGTTAACAAAAATTATCATTACAAATTGTTCCTGACTGAACAATTTTCATTTTACAGGTCAGAAAACCAAAGCCCAGTGGCATCACTGGGCCATGGCTTATTGCCAAATACTGAACCAAGAGAAAATCAGAGCATTTAAGGCAGTTGCATAAAGCAAATATTTAATTTCAAGTCATCATCATCATCATCATCATGGCCAGGCTTCGCGAATGAAGATTTGGGAAGGGCACTACCCACACTTGCTGCAAGCGTGCTGGTGGCTAAAAAGGCTGATACGGGGTAGGCAGGTCCGGTCAGAAAAGGCACAGAGGAACGTCTTTTTAGGTGATATTGGTGACAAACTGTTCTTTCTGCGTTGTCTTTTCTCCTCGAGACTGAGTCTGTGTGCATTCTCAAGGGAAGCAGCAGCGTCGTGAATGTTGTGTCTCCGTGAATCCTGACTGGAGGCCAGAGTGGACCATTGGTGGCAGTCAATATGGCCAAGGCTGAGGTGTTTTTTCAGGGAGTCCTTGTATCTC
>JAWWLZ010000001.1:10811047-10837782 GCA_035041345.1 Poliocrania exsul
GAACACACTTTGTCTGACCCTTCAGCTGAGACCTGTCTGGCATGGGAGACCCTACCGGTGGCACAAACCACCGCCAGTATAGCTCTCAACCTCATGAGGGCATGCAAGCTTCTCCCCCACGACAAGGGGGTGTCCCCGGAGAAGAATTTCAAGTCAAACTAGTGTGAAATGCCCTATTTCTCCATTTAAGATTTTCTCAAAGGAGATTGATTTGGGGTTTTCAGCCCTCTCTGAATTTCTCCAATGACACCATACACAGAACTTTTTAAAGTAAAATGAAAAATGTTAGTGGGTAGTTTGCACTCTGACAGTGAATGCACGAGAGACCTGCACTGAGTCCAGCCTCTCTTCAGCTCTGACGCAGGAGTGTGATCCACTGAAGCGCCACCACCACTTGCTTTAGAACAGGGAACTCCCTGGAAGATTCTCATTTTCTGCCTGACTTAATTTTCTGCCTGACTGTGGCATGTTCTGCTGAGTCTGAGGGAGCTGACACAATTAGGACAAAGTAGCACGTGGCAGCGAGCCACAGAAAGCACCGCATCTCCGAACAATTAAAGCCCATTTTGCTGGTGCTGGGAGACACGAGGCTGCAGTCCAAGTGCTTAGCCACTTGAGAAGTGCAATTAAGTGCTGGAAATGCACTGCCTGGAACAGTCCCTCTTACAAAATTGAAATTACCAACTAAAATTGGAAATTAGAAAGTTTCTTTCTGTCTCATGTTGTTTATTGGAACCTCCATATCAACCCTGTTGCTTCTTTCCTTTTTGCCCAAAGCTTATCAAAATAAAGGCCAAATCACTATTCCTGTCCTTCCTTTTTCGTAGAGATGTTTAAAATGTGGGAAAATATTATCCTTTTATTTATAGCACACCACTGAGCAACACTTAGTCATGTCTGTATGCCTCCCTGTGTCTTTTCAACAGCACCTTACCTCATATTTAATCCCTGTATTTATAACAGAAAACTCCAGGATGGTACCTCAGTCCTCAGTTCTGCATATTTTCTTGCTCATTTCTCATGCTCTACCTGACTACTCCACACATCCCAACTGCTTGTTAGTCACCATTTTTTTCCAGTATGTTTATATACAGGATGCAGGAAGTGAGTACTCTGGTATATACCAGTTAAAACCATTGCTTGCCTAAAAGAAAATATTAGTGCAAATTCTCCTTTCCAAGGGCTGCATTACCAGAGTTCCATCCCAATTTTGAAAGCAAGTAAATGGCAAAGGGTATAGTTTATAGTGCAAATGCTGACCTCAGACTTTTATATGTCTCTGTCTTTAAATAGAGTAAGCTGTTGAAAATCAAGCTTGTGTAGGAAAGAATCCACAAAATAGAGGAGAAAACCCACTTGTTTGACAACTACATCAATAAGAGCTGTAGTAATAAGCAAGAACTCAGTTCCACTAATGGAAAGAGCAGTGTATCTACCCTTTATGCTACCAATTTGGAGCTAATACAATATCATTAATTTTTTCCATATGTTACTTGCAATTGAATATCTCAACCAAAATAAAAAGGTTATTGTCAAGAAAATTAACACCTCTGTATTTCAGTATTTCAGGACATAAAATCCATTTTAAAAAAGCAAGAATATAAAATATTCTTTTTTATCATATAAAAATATACAACTTTAGAGAAGTTGTAGGAAAAAAGCAAACTTAAGAGCACATCTGATGCATTTCTATGCTTGAACATCTATGTCAGTTCCATTAGAACACCTATTCTGGTTCCAGACATTTGAAATTTAGTCTCAGGTCTCGGTGCTTTTTTAAAGGGATATAAGAAACAGGCATTTGGAGGCAAGGTGGTGAAAGAAAGGAGGCTCAGAGACCTGTTAAGGGAAAACTAGAGTTGATGAGGGCACAAATCTGGACAAAACCTTTTTGAATGAAACAAGCAGACTAACAGCAGTTTCAAAAAACAGAAGAAGAAGAAATTCTCCTCATGACTCCCTCAGAGGAAAGAAACAAGCATACAATAAAATGATAAAGCTGAGTAAGACATAACCTGAGAAAACCTATGGTAATATAATTACCATCTCTATAGAAGAATTATTTTATTTTAAAAGTCAGTCCATGAACAGGTCTGTCCACAATTCTGTCCTTTTTTGGTTTGTCTAGCCAAGTAAAAGCTTGTGCAATGGCCAGTTCAGAGCTTTGCCTGTGCTGACCAGAGTGCTAAAGCTGCCTCTTGCAGGGATCAGCAGCTCTAATTCCAAGAGGCCCAACCAGAAACAAAATGAAAAAGCATTTATTTCACCTTTAAGTTATTATCATCACAACAGATGTTAGAATTACTTCATATCTGAAACAACTCTTCCCCGTCCATAATTTTTATTAAAAAAACCCCAGTATGTTGCAATAACATTCATTTATGATGAGCACAGAGAACTGATCTAAACAGCAAATTTACATATGCACTCAGAAATATTTCTCCAGTTCTCAGACTGAGCCATCATGTAATGAGAAAATGTGAATTCATTTATCCAATGAACACAGCAGAGCAAAACTGTTGTGTATTAGATCTGTAGATCACATGTACAGTATATTAAATTCACTTAGTAGACAATTGCTTTTCCATGTAAAAGCCATTACAAATAAATAATTAAATCTCTGTAAGACAAATAATGTGCCAGGATTATGCAGAGAATTCATATTTAATTCAGTAGTTGCTTCACTGCTAACAAATAATGATGAACAGACCATTGCATGTTCTTCTCAATGATACATTTACTTCATTCAAATAATTTCCCAAACACATGCATATCTGAACCTTTCAATTAATTTCAGCCTAAGGTACTCAAAGCAAGCAATGCATATTACCAGGTAGACTTGAAAGTAAATCTAGCTTATTTCATGGCAGTCTTTATCCTGAGGAAGCATCAAAATGTCACTGCTGTAAGAGAAATTAAGTCAGTAGTAGCTCTCTCTTCATGTAGTAGTTCCTCTTCTCTCAGAACAAGGGATAGGTTTGAAGGTCAGTTCAACGTTCTCCACTAGTACAAAATCGTATCTGCACAGCTGCAACCTACAGAAGTAGAAAAAGGAAAAAGCATTGCACAACAGAAAAAAATCAACATTAATAGAAAAATATTTGAGTATTTGAATTATTAAACTTCCAGTATTTATCAGCTCTCAGAGACGGTTCTCAGAACAGGAAGTGTCTTCTTGTCTGAGTTTACACCCCATTTTATACATCCCCAGCATAGTTTTGCCAGACAGTGAAAAACAACCATATATCAGCTGAATGGTGCAAAGTGACATGAGTGAGAAGGGTATCACACTAGTCTTAAGTACAGATATGTTATATTTCATCCATTACATCAATTAATCTGCATTCAGAATAACTACTTAGCACTGTGGCACAAAATTTGCACTATTCTTATTAACACTGGGCCCAAATAATTTATTTTAAGTTCCTGAGGTAGAAAAGTTTCCCTGCTCTCATTTCACAAATGAAAGCAGAAAACTACATCATCATTTTCACTTTCCCTTGCAATGACAGTATGTGTAAGAAAGCTTAACAAAAGAGAGTAATTTATCTTCTAAACACCTAGAAAATTCAGAACTGCATAATACTACACAATCACATAAAGAGGTCACAAAAGTAGTCACACACAAAAAATCTTACTTTTTGAGGTCAACATAGATGCTCTTCCTTTTAGGGCAAAGGCAGGTCACAGTTCTGCCCTTCATGAACTAAATAGATGAATGGTGAGAGCTGATTCAAGCGAGTGACTGTTACACCCTCTGATGGCACCTCTAAGGACATACAAGCTATGATACTTATTTTATTTAAAATTTTCTTCTCTATTGCTCTGAACTGACAGGTTTGACTACATCACACCATTCGCCTCAGCCTGGGATGCAGCATACAGTGAAACAGAAGCTCATTCAGTCCTTCATCCACAATTTCTTTGATTTGAATTTAATGGTTTACTGTATTTTTTTGGTAGTATTATTTTTATCTAGCTACAGGGGGCAAGGTACCAAGAACCAAGACAAACTATAATGATGAATTCTGGAAATAAAAGCATATGGTTTCCAACATATTGTATCTCATTTGAAGTGCAATCCATCTCGGCTTGTGATTATTAAGTACCAGGAATGTACCAGGGGAGAAGCCCTGAGCAAGGAGCAAAACACGAAAAAGTTTTTCTTAGGTGAGGCTTTTGTAATCCTTCCCCCCATGTGGCTTCTCTTCTGTCTACTAAAACACATGGACATTCCACACTCTCTTGTTAAAAAGAAGTATTAATTAGGTCTTTTTTATTATCACTGTTCTTGTTTTGGTTAAAAAACCCAAAGGTGTCTGTAGCTAAGTATCTTTGAGACATTCACCTTCCCCATAAATTGATTTTGAATTGACTGACAGGTTCCTAAGTTGTTGCTATAGCTGACACCTGGACACGCACAAGTTAGCAAAGCTTTGTGGTTTTATGGATGAGCAGGAATGATTTTTCTGAGTCTGAAGACTCTGAAAATTGTATGTATCTTTTAGCACTTTTACATTCATACACCATCTGTGTGAATAGTGGACCAGTTCAGCAGACAATTATCAGTGATATTCCCCAAACTCCCACTGTTTGCTATTAACCCAGATCTGGGGAGACAGAGAATCCTATTGTCTTTTATCCCTGCACCTGTTCCCTGCTTTTTACTTACCATTTTCTTATGATAATTTAAATATTTTCAATGTAGTTTCTCGTTGATCAATGTATATTCGAGAAATCATTGTAATTATATGAAACTAAAATAAATACAGGTAGTTATAATTACAATGAGCAATTATGTAATTATGCTAACAAATAATATTGTAATATCTGCATTTAAATCACCTTCACATTCTGATTCAATACACTATTTTTCATTGCTATCTAAAAGTATCTAACATGCCAATGTGACTGCAGTCTGATGAGGCTCCATATGTAGGACATCAGTGGATCCTATATTAAAGATATCAAGTGCATTTTACTTTTCAGCTAACAAGAGTCAGACAAACAGGAATGAAAACTCAAACCCAGTGACGTCTGTTCAGTGAAACCCTTTCCTATTTGCTAGATCATTATCTGAAAAAGTCCCAAATGCTGACAGGCTTACAGGAAATCTATCTTCTGATTTATCACCATTAGTCTTAGCAGTAAAATTGCAATGTGATTTAGAACTTCGACTGTATCTCATCACCAAATGCCTTTAAACAAAATCATGCCAGTTCACCTGAGAGCTTTAGACTTATGACCTTCAACAAGTTCATAAAGTCACATATATATGCATTCTGGGGTACTATTTTGATTACTGAGTGTTTTGTTTCTTCCTAAGTCTCTCCCATCCATCATCTTCCCTTTCTCGGTAAATATGAAATAGTAGATTAATTCAACAAGTTTTCATAATTTTTACAAAGTATCATACCCAATTCCTACTAGATTATTATTATACACCACATCAGAAAGCCTTAAATGTTATAACTCAAGTTAACAAAACATACTGATTTAAGACTTACTTGTATTGTAAGATTATTCTCACTCATTACTCATTTGATAACAATTTTTAGGGTTTTATTTTAAATTCTGACTTTCATGAATCTACCATTCATAAGAAACAAATTAACAACTCTCAAATAAAGCACTCTTGCTAGTCCTGGATATTTCTTACCTATTCAGTGTAATATGCTATTTGCACAAGATGCAAATAAAAAATTTAATTGCTTCTGCTACTGTACAAGTGACTCTGGAGATTTAAAAAATGAAAGTATGGTAATACTGATGAAGTATTTTAAACCAGAAATAATTAATAAAATCTTCAATTACAAAAAGGAAAGCAGATGATTTAATTTTAAGTGTAAGCATAGACTGTGTTCTGGTCTTAGAAGGTCTTTACCTCCAGCCACAAGACCAAAAACCTACTCAAGTAACACAAGTAACTGAAGAGTTCATTTCACACCTGAGTGTGAAAACCTGTGTACAGGCACATTAGTAAAATCAGAAAAGTGTTTAATAAGATTTATCTTGTGAAGAAGTTAACCATGCAGGTGTAAGTCAGGCTGGTTCCTGAAAGCACGTTGTGAGCAGACAGCAGCAGCAGCAGCAGTGACAGGCAGCATGTGTGACATCTACCTGTACAAGGGTGCTGTTGACTAAATGTGAACTTACAGGGCAGCTCTTCCATGTGACAAATTTCATCATCAGTAGGATGAGAAGAATATTCATGCACTTACCAATATGCAATTAAAAAAAATCAGTATAGGAAGATACACATTACTGAGGAAATATCCTGAGAAGTTTAGTTGATAGTCAACTTTAATATATGACAAACACTTACCTTTCTGGATTATTAAGAGATTTCAGGTTCATCTGGAGAATCCTAAGCTTGTGTTTTGGGCCTATTAAAGTCTTCGTAGAAAAGGTCAAGGAAATTTTTGATATTTTTTCAATGTCTTGGTAAAATCCAGTTAGTATTTTGACTCTCTTATATTGTTGAAATGTTGTAGCTTCACTGAAGAAAAATATTTCTAGTCAGGCTTTTGTTATCTTAGTAATATTCATTGTTGCTAAGCATTATTTTTAAGATCAGAAATCTTGTAAGATACATTGACTTTGAGCATTCAGAACAAGGACAACTAGAACTGAATTCAAATCAGTTCCATGCAAGGACCTGGGAAAGGATCATTTCAGTGTTAGAAGCATTGCATCTCACACTGAGCCATATCCAGGAGAAGATGCCAGGTGTTAACAGCTTAGTGATACTTTTTCATCTTACAAGTTAACAAGTTAAAAGGTTAGGAAACTCAGAAAATTAGTCCTACAGAGTGATAAAAAAAGATTTAAAGACAAAACACAACATACCTATTCATCTTTGATTCTATTGTGTTTCCAGCAAAGTCTGTTATTTTAACTTTAATGAAACCTCTCCTAATGCTTTTATTCCAGGTAGTAATGGCCAGTAAGTAGTTGTACACTGCAAAAAGAAATAGAAAATCATGAAAGTCAAAGAATGACCTCAACATGATACAGTTGTTACCAGCTTGTTAAGAGTATTCACTGGTGGATGATAGGAACACTTTTAAGCTACCCAGTTCAAAAGAGAATAAGAAAGCTATTGATAAAAAACTAGTTTCTACCAAATGGCTAAATGGATTTCTGTATAATTAGTGCATCATTTCCTCTGGTTCCTACATGGACAGGATGTGTATCAGAAAGCTATCACCAGAATTAACATGAAGAGTTTGCCCGGCCAATGGGAAAAGCCATAAAATCAAGCCCTAACAAGGACCCTCAGGTTTTGGCAAAGGGGGCATATTTGAGCTATCAGTGTAGCACACTATCATATTACCCACAGAAGCAACATGTTCAGAAAACAGCTAAGGTACATCAGCAGGGAGAGGGGAAGAACAGCACTGGCAGAAGCTTTATGGATAGGCAAAGTGGGCAGTTAGTTGGGTGAGCTGATTAATCAGGAGGTAAAAACTGAAAAGAGATGTGATTCCCACGCCTTGCTTGGCAGGATTGGTCCTCCAAGCAGCCTTCCCTCAGCGATGTCAACCTGACAAAACCTCTGTGTGGATACTAGAAAAACTGTCTGGGGAAGCCTGAGGAAAAGTAGAGGGATCCCTGGAGCTTTCTTACACTCCACCTTCAGTTTCCCCCTCCTCTAGAAGGACCACAGTCTCAGGAAAACAGACTGGGTACCTGGGACAAAGCCGACCTGCTCCACTGTGCCCTTAGAAACCTTGACCTGGCCTTCAACCACACTTCTGTAACCATCACCAATACTGTAACCGTGTTATGGATCTTCAGAGGAAACATACCTTTACTGCTCCCACAGTACAGACACCAATTAGGCCTTTTTTTTTTTTTGGCATATTGCTTTTTAACATTCTCTCCTAACATACCAAACCTCACCTTGTTTATTCTATTTCCTCAGGCTTTCAGATATCTCGGGTAATTCTTAGGCTTTAATTAATCAATACTCTCTTTTTCAAACTGGTTTAGTAGACTAATTTTATGTATGCTGTCATTACACTATTTCTCATTCTGCTCCATGTGCCTTCTCCTATGTCTGATAATATTTCTCCCCCTCTGTTCTTCCTTCTCCCACCCCCATACCAGAATATCATACATAATCTTTTCCTTTCACAATGTGTTCTTTTGTTCCATCACCAGGATTCTGCCTGGTTAGATTTCTGACGAATGCCCAGATTTTATTACGTGTAGGAGTTAAAGCAAAGCTGTATTCTTCTGCTGGTAGAATGAATGAGGATACAGACCCAGCAGCCTTTGCAGCCTTGAAAACAAAGCCCAAGCAGACAGGAGCAGGGGAGAACAGTAGTAGCAGATTTGGGTTGAGCTGAAAGACACATAGAACAGGAGCTATTTTATGTAAATTTTATGTAAAAAAAAATTATGTAAAATCCATCACATCTTTGCTCACTTTTCCTCAATCCTTTGGAAGAAACAGGGACATATGTAAGCCTATCCTCATACCCCAAATCAAAGAACCTTAAGCATAACCATTTAGAAGTGTGTGCTAACACTTGCTTATGGTTGTAAGGTCTTGTAATACAAACAGAAATTGAACAAGAATCTAAACTGGACCTCTACATGGATAGGTAGATGTCTGATGAAGCCCATGCCATGAGAATTCATTCCCACACAGTGTAATGATGAAGCTGAAAAGCTAAGTTTTCCCTCCACTATTTTACTCCTGGGGAGCCATGGAGTGCCTTTGTGGACTGTAGGGTGATCTCCTCAGGTGGAATGCAGAGGGGTCCCTTGTTTGATTCCCATCCAGGGCAGTCTAGCTTCCCATTTCTGCTCTCTGAACATGGCAGCACTGATGCCCCCTAAGCAGGTTCTCCCAGACCTGCTTTCTCCCTGTGACTTAATTCTCATTTTATGGTTTCCTTCTTCCTCTTGCCAGTCTATCCCATTACTTTTAAAGTCACATTTCATTCTCAGTTCATACAGTGTTACTTACTCTTCTGCCACAATCCTTTCTCTTCTTCCTCCACTCTGTGAACTGACCCTTAGCTAATGGGTTTTTTATACCACTTTACACAGTGGCTAACACTAACTTTCTACTTCTAACACACTTTCACTTCAGATCAGCTAACAAACAACAGACATAACTTTTTGTAAAGAGGTTCTTATGTGTGCATTCAGTCACTCACTGCAGAATGGGTCTTTGTCCGTGGTATCAAAATAAGCTTTCGTTGGTGAACTATTTGGTATTAATAGTTTTTTCCATCTATCAGCGTGATAACCTGAAATCCAAAGTTTAAACATTTTATTTCAGACATTTAGCAAAATCATGGAACACATGTATTACACAAAAAGAATCTCACCCAAAGTGAAAAATTTGGCTTTAATTTTCTTAAATATTCTCTGAGAAAAAAAACTAACTTGAAAAATGTGGGAATAGCCAGGGTATAATAAAATGTAGTATGTAAGTATTTCATTCCTCTAATATATTATCTTCACAAAAACTGCCGTTTTGTAATAGTTTTCTATTTATTCTAGAGTACTAACTCCAAAAACTAGTGCTTGCAGAGCTAATAAAAACAAATCCAAAATAAGCAGCCCACATATTTGCTGAGGAGAATTACAGAACAGGTTTTCTTTTTCAAATCACCAAAGTAAGTATTTTTAAACCATTTAGTGTGTAATTGTATGTATTACTTATTAAAATGTTAGCTAATCTGTAAACCTCCTAAACTTATGGATTTAATGTAGAAAGAAACTTACACAATCCTGTGCTTATTGTCTCTTGGGCTTGATTTCTAGCATGGATGATCCTGTTCTCTACCTCTTGATTTCTCTACCTAGACTGGACAAGAAGTCCCAGGCTGCAGAGCTGCCACTGCATGGCAGGAAGCAGGAAAGATTGCAGTAGAAGGATGCTGCTTCTCAATTCCCAGATTCAGCTGCTTGTCATTTTTCCATAGGTTTTTTTACAGTGATTAAAAACAACAACAAAATAAAAAATCTGGCAGCTGGCTGGTAAAATATTTCTCCACCTCTAGCTTGGGTGTTCTGTGAAAGTGCACCAGGCATGGCTAATATCCATCCTGAGCAAGTCCTGGAGTCTTTCTGCCCTACTGTTATGGTTGGGGTTTGTTATAATAAGCATACAGCTTTATTTATGCTTTCTCTTTGAACCCCATTTCAATACTACAGGGAGTACATCCTAGTGTAATGATGTTCAAAGACAAGGTACAAATTGAAAGCTAACTTCTAAGTAAGTATTTTTAAAATTTCAGTCCTTAGAAAACCGCCCCAACTAGAAAATTCTCACACTATTGTAGCTCTTTTCAAACTCTCCCCAGATCCTCTCTGAAAGCAATAAAACCCCAAACAAAAAGATCCAAATCAGAACTTGATTCCAAAAGAAGAGCCACAGAAACCCTTAGGTTTCTATAAACATTATTATTCCTAAATAAAACCCACAGATACTCTAGGGATCATAATACACTTTGGAAGCCGAAAGTGATGAACCAAGTAGAAGCAACTTTTGTGTAGAGAGGAGAATCACTGTGAATCCATTTGAGTCTGGAAAGCATAATGATCAAAGATGAGGAACATTCAGTACCTCTGCCTAACAGAGATAACTATAAAGTAGGCAAACCCATGAACAAACTCCTTTAACTGTAGACAGCTTGGGCATGATCAGGCTCTACATGATACTACAGGTCACTGGAATAGCCCAAGGGAGAGCTAGTCTGTATTCCCCAGAAAATCCCCTCCAGCCCAGAGCAGATACTGTAACACTTACCCAGTACTGGACAGGACATCGGCTGGAAAGCATCACAATCAACACATTTTCCTCTCTTGTGCTCCAGGTAAGACTCACAAGGATATGTTATTATGTCACACGTTCTTTTCAAAGATGATAAGAAGAGGAAGACAGATCTTTGATGGTCACACTTAAAATACTCAATTCCTTCAGGAAAGGAAAAAATAAATAGAAAAAGAATATGTAATAATTTTTTATTAATAAAAAAGGTGTTGTAAAAGTAGAATCATAGAATGGTTTGTGTAAGAAGGGACCTTAAAAATCATCTAGTTCCAACCTCCCTACCTTGGGCAGGGACACCTTCTACTAGACAAGGTTGCTCCAAGCCCCATCCAAACTGGGCTTGGACACTTCCAGGGATGGGGCATCCACAACTTACCTGGGCAACCTGTGTCAATGCTTTCCCAGCTTCTGAGTGAAGAATTTATTCCTAATATCTAATCTAAACCTTCCCTCTCCCAGTTTGAAACCACTGCCTCTTGTCTCAAACTAGTGCAGCTTGTGAGAGCTGCTGGGATCTGGCCAGTTCCTGAAGGGTCTCTCAGCTGTTACTTGGGTTTACCTGACTCCAGGAATTCCCTTCTCAGGTCGAATAGTGCTCAGCCTACCCACAATCTACCATGGCTGCTGCTGGTGTACTCACCTCTCCTACTCAAGTAATCCCATTTACCCGAGTCATTTTTAGTTAGTTGTGCTTTTACTCTCTGGTGAAAAGAGGGGATGCGCACACACAAGAAGAAGAAATTGGAGACTATTTTGAATATTATAGATACAGATAAAAGTCTACAGGGTTTTACATGTAAGAAATAGTCTGCTAAGTCCTAAAAAGTTTTTTGTTATATAGCATTAAGCCTGAGTTAAAATTTTCCTTGCTGCATTCAGTGTGGACAGTTTGGGCACAAAACTTACCACGAGGAACACTTCAGAGATTCTTTTCTCTAGTTGTCTGGGGCAATAAATTACTTCCTCTCCTAACAGAACAAACTATGAGAATTATACAGATGAAGATGATACTGAGTCTTAAGGGATGCTCCCATATTCACAGACACACAAGTGGAAACCCTGTGCCTTTGCAGCAGCTCTAACTGGTAGCAGCACTGTGTGGATTAGTAGTAAGAAACATAGACAGAAAGAAACATGTCTAAAAAGTGCAAACAAATATAATGGGCAACAATTAACATTAAAATCTTGCCTAAGATTTATGGAGGCTGAAATGAGCAAAATTCTGCAGCGAAAGGTCTTTTCTTAAAACACTTCCCATCCTAGAGCCTAAAAGACCTGTCCAAAGCCTAGTTCATCACTGCCAACTAGGAGGAACCTAAGACAGTGAAGACTTAGAAACCTTGTCTTCCATGTCATATGCAAGTGATCCTGTCCAAATCACCTGGACACAAACACCTTCCCCCGTGCCTAGCTGTAATAATCACAGAAGAATAATGATTACTGTGTGCAGATTATGTATATAATACAATAATATAATTCCACCATACTAATATTAATGATATGGTGGAATATATATGCCTGTAGGAAAATTTATATTTCAAAAAACAATGTAAAATGTCTTCACTATTTCTCATTTGTTTAGTGGGGATGAAAGGAAAGAGTACAATGGTCTCAGCTCCCATATTTCCATATATGTGCAGTGTACATTCAACTCAATTTAACTCTTTTTGATTTGATCTCAAGCTCTTTTCATTAATTAAACACATTTTTATTTACCGCCAAAAAGTGTTTTTGGACAACCAGGCTGATCCATTCCTCCATTTGGATAGAAATCAATGGTTCCTAAAGGTCTCTTGAAACCTAGAACTAAAGTAAAAACATGAATCAAAAAACCATGAACAGAATTATGAAGTCAATTAATCATCATTACAAAGTAATAAGGAAGTTTAAAGAAAATTTTTGTTATTATGCCACTCTTTATTTCCATAAATTGAAGTAATGAGTTAAAATGCAAGAGGTTTTTTTCTTTTTAAGAAAAATTATACATATGTAAAATGTTGTCCACAAATTTGTTTAAGACTCCTACTGCCACAAAAGGAAAATAACAGAAGCAGCTGTTGCTGAGACATTATTTACACAAAGAAATTTATGGAATTCATGTTCTCCCCGACAACCGAAATTCTTTCCCAAGGCAAGTAAGTATTATTAAAGTAAGATTTTCCATATTTTGCAAGGAATTGAATTCTGAAGTACACAAATATAAGCAGTATATCAAAGTAGAAAAATCTGTATCTGTCCTATAAAAGTAAGCAAGATGAGTAAGAATTCAATCTGACCTACCTTCCTTTTTACTACACATTATCCTTATTCAGATAACCAGGGCATTACAAAACTAGTATTTTACAACTTCACATATAAATTTGTAAAGTCAAATGCTTAATTTTTAATATTATTAAAGAAACTTTTACGAAACTACATTAATAATGGGACAAGTATGGTAGATTTGAAAGGTTTACTTATGGTTTTGAGGAAAAAGTGAAACCAGATTAAAGCATGGATAAAGGAGACTGTAAAATGTTGTTCACTTAAACCTTACAGTAACATGATCTAGAATTTTAAGCAGTGGCTCTGTAGTGTACTAGTGTAATGCAGCTGAAACTGGCTGTCCCAGAAGGGATTAATTCAGTGATAATCACATGCATACAACCTCTGTGTTCATATACACAGCAAAAGAATATTAATGGTAACACAAAATACATTCCTGCAGCACTATTTGGATGTTACTGAAATACCTTCTCCTTTCTCTTTTGCTTTCCTGCCTTTCCTCAAATTGAAAAAGGAAGGTTAAAGCTATGCCATTACCATCAGTATCTGAATGAATTACATCAACAAATTGTGCATCAGTGCGATCCAGTCTCCTCTCTGGCGGCTCATGAGTGAAAGAAGGGCCTGCTGGATCGAGACCTAAATGAAAACAACACTAACATTATAAATCCTGGGCTCTGTTTCTACAGTTATACTAAAGACCAGCATTTCAGCATTATTCAGCAATGACTCCTCATTCTCCTGGCATAACAGTAAAAATCAAACCCAGCACAATTCTTCTATTCAACTTGCTAAGCAAAGCAAATGTTCCCATGATAAGACTGATCAACCCACATCTGTGAATTTCTCTTCCCAGTTAGTTGTGCTCACCTCCCATTTATCCAGATGAATATAAGCCAACAGAATTAGGAATCAAATAAAGAGAATTAATTTTGTTCTTTCCCCCAGAAAATACCATGCCTATTATGCAGTTCATAAAAATGAAGTGAACAATATAAAGTGCTCTCACCAACACAACTACTCAGAAACTCAGGTAGCATATCATTTAACTTAAGTGGCATTTATATTCAGCACTCAATTTTCATTTGAGAGACTAGAGGTAAACAGGATGGAAAATTTAATCTGCAATTTATGACCTGAAGGCAGATTTTCACAATTTCCTGAACTTTTACCAGGGATACGTTTTTCCTCATATATCTCATTAAATAGTCAGCTCTCATGTGTTAGTATTTCAGTGCTAGTATCTATGCGATTTGCAGCTATGGCAATACAAGGTACAATAAAATATGTGTATTGGGTTAAAAAAAGCCTCACCTGTAATTCTGCCAACTTTGCCATTATACTTCTGGCCAACAAAACCAGCTATATGAGCCCCAAGACTAACTCCAATCATATACATAGAGTCAAGAGAAGCTCCATGCACCTATGAAGGGGAAAAAAGCCACCAAAGTCATAATTACACACAGTTAACTGAACAGAAATCAGTAGACTGATTTAGTTTTCTCTTTTTGTTGCTACTCTTAGTTATATTTCTAACTTTCTTGCCATAAAAACAAATGGAAATTACAAAGTTCTTTTCAGTATACAGTTCTGTATTAGTTAAAGTGTAGTAATAGTGAAATTCTTTAACTAGTAAAACATAAAAAGGAAGCTTGAGTCACATTTCTCCTGTAATGTCACACTAGTTAGCAAGGGGAGCAGGGGAGGGAAGAGAAAGCCATTTATCAGATACCAGAAAGATGAACCAAAACCATGAACTAGGAAAAAAATCTTCCCCTACTTTATCCTTCCAATAAAATAAATTTAGAACATAATACCATGAACAAAGACTTATGCCACATGATGGCTTAATAATGGTGCCAAATGCACACTTCAAAATGCCCGCTCTACAAAGCAGGCATTATTCAAAAAAAACCAAAAAAGCCAAACCCTACTGAAGTACTCTGAAACAGTACCAGCAGACCTGCTGGAATCCCTGTAAAATGGTAGGATGACACCTGGGATCTGACATATTAATATGTCTCAAAATGAATTAACAAAGGCCTCACAACAGCTTGTGAGTGTGAAAGTGATAGATGTGGGACTCTACATACTCTCACCCCCACCACTCTGATGACTCACACATGCTGTCATTGTTTTGCCAGACAGATCTGGCAATTAACCAAACATCTGTATCAATAAACTTCTAAAATACACCTTTTTAACCCACTCTGGATTGGAGACTGTTCTTACAGTCCTATATTATTTTTGGGTTTTATTCTACAGCAATGAATTTACCGGCATAATTATAAATTTTCTCTCTCTCTAGTCCTAGAGGATAGATTCTAGTAGGCTTTCTCTTCTTTCACCTCAGCCTATGTCAAAATGTTGGTTATTTTACTCAAATTTCACAAAAATCTTTCCCCTTAGTTCCCAGCATTCAACATTTCTAAGAATGGCTGAGAAAAGGAGTGTTGAGAACAAAAGAAACTGCAAGTGATAAACAGCATAAACAAGATGATAATGTTTTGTTCATTTGATCAAGCAAAAAGCCAAAAGCTCAGTTAAGAACACTAGCATCAGCTACTGTTTCAACAACTCCCTCTAGAATCAAGAAGTTTATATAATTTTGGAATTAATATTTCTATCTCTGTCGATTTAATTTTTGTTTAAATTAAATTTAATTAGATTAATAGTAAAAAGAGTAGTGCAATGCCTTTGTAAAATTTGAATGCTGCATATTATCTGAACATCTCTCCCTTCCCCTCCCCACTGGTGCACTCACTCTGTCTAGAAGACCTAAAATTTCCAGCTGGCTAAAGAAATGAGATGCCCTCCTAGATACACTTCAGTGAAAGGGAAATAAGAACTCAGGTGAAGTTACAGATATGCAATAATAACTGCATTTAAATTCAATAAATACTTCTATAAAGAAATGCCATTTGTTATTGTTCACTGGACTTCTTTTCAGCCATATTTTAAATATCCATTCCCACTCAAACTATGCTCTTTAAATTTATTCAGAAGAGATGCAATGCTCTGCCTTACCAGCATCTGGTCAATGTAGTTCTTCAGTATCTCTGCAACTTTTCTGCAGTTTTCAACAGCAGTCAAGTAATTCACAGTAGTAGCACCACGATTCCAATCAACTATAATGAGATTAATATCCTCTGAGGACAATAAAAGATTCTTCATATCACCTAGCCATGCTGGAGGAGACCCTGTTGGTCTGAAGCCGTGAATAACAAAGACAATTTTCTTGGTTGTATTAAGATACTTGGATGCAGTAACATCGTGCTCGATGAGTCTCTCAGAACAATCTTGGTTTTCCCTGGTGTATAAGAGTAGCTGCACTTGGAGCTCTGTTCCAGACAAAGCATTGCCTATATTAAGATCTGTAAATTCGGGACATTTTTTCTCATCATCTGAAAAAGATGAAAACGTTCAAGTCATTTGATGAGTTAGAACAGCTGAAACGCCCGAACAATATATTTTCTCCATATAGAGACAAATTAGTTGTCAGTGTTGATAAGATTGTTTACCCCACCATCAAATTTACATTCTCAGAATTTTTTCACAACTAGCATGTGTTGTATAAACAGGAAGACTCAAGAGGTTGTTTCTTCATTTTTGGGCCAGGGTGGCAGAGCTGCCAATCCTTAGACCTTACTTATTTGATCTATCAATAAGAAACAGCTGCCTGACAATATAGAGTGAACCAGAATAATTTCCTAGTTTTGGGTCACTATAAAGGCACGATTACCAAGAAACAAAGAAAGAAGAAACAGAGGATCTTGTTCTGAGTTTGAAAAAATAAGAATCTAAGGTCATAATGGCACAAGACAAACCATGGTATTTAGCATTTCTCTCTGTACTCAGACAGTTGGGCTGTACAAGATTAAGCTGTAGATCAGTCAACAAAAGGATGGAGATCCTTGAAAGTGTATAAAAAGACTTATTTTTTCCCCTATCTGGTGATCAACATCAAAAGTTAACCCTTTAAAAAGTATCCTTTGTCTGCTGAGGTCATGTTGTGTGGATAAACCACTTTAGTTCTGGGGACAATGCTTACTCCTGTCCCAGTTCTGTAAAACCTCTTCATTTTCACTATGGTATTACCTGGTTTTTGGCCTAAGAAATCTGGGCCCATCTCTTAACTTCTATTGGGCTAGACAAGGCTTTTGTCTGTCTGATACTTGATGGCACCTTTCTCAATTGTTCTGTCATTTAAATATTTATAAAACAAGGCAACTTGTAAAAAGCAAAAGTGAGAAGAGAAATAGTACCTACTCAGTTCCTTAAAAAAATAAAGTAACCAGAATTTCTCAGAATCTTTGAGTCCTAAGTTCTAGCTCTTCTCCTTTACCCAGCAAGCGTGTAACAGGCAGAACCAAATCCACCACATCTTAGATGGACAGTGAGCCAGCATCAGTTTATAAAGCTGTGAAGGGCAAGTTTATGTGGCTCACAAGGTATCTCAAAAATGTATTCATTACTATAGTTCAGATCTAAGCAAAGCTAAACAATGTGAATTATGGCACTTAAATTACTTATATTTCAAAATAAATATGAATGTTCTCTTCATTTAGACATTGAACAATGTAATTAACTTTTGCTGGGACTTCTAGACAGGTTATTAATTACTTAGCAACACATGAAGGCAATTCATTTCATGGGTTGGACTATCCAAGTAGTTTTAAAACTGAGATCTGTTCAGCTACAGTGGCCTTGAATTTAATGAAAACAATTAGGAACCTGGTAAAAATGTCATACATATGAAATGATACTGAGATGTTAATAGGATGTCTAGTTTTCATATAATGATATATGATTATAAAAGTATAAATTCTATTACAGTAATGTACTTTACAAAGCTAAAATTAAATCCAACCACTTGACTACAGTTTTGCTACTCAGATTCAAAGGTACAACACAAAACTCTTTCAATCTTGCCTAATGTTGTCCTTAAATACATGTTTAATCACTGATCCTTATAATTTATCCCTTTGTATCCAACATGTAAAAGATTTATGCTAAGATATTGCTTCATATCCATTTAAATACTTTGATTTTTTTTATCACTTTATTGGTAGAAATAAAAATTACTTCTTCTAAAGCCAGTGAAATGACAGTGAGATAAACCAGACATAGTCTGGTCCATGGCAGCGAGAAATCTATCACAAGGAAATTGTTTTAACTGACAAAACCTATTTACTTGGTGGGAAATGTCATAGGGAAGCAACTTACTTATGGTGGTGAAGTGACAGAAGTTATTATTTGAAAAGTAAACAGAGAAAAAAAGAAAAGATGGTATCTTTACTGTGGAATTAGATAAGTACCAGTTTTATATATTTAATACTTTGAATTGTTTAGCAAGGAGTCACTGGTGAAGGTTTTTCAAACTCCTATTTCTGACTGACTACTGAAAGGAAGACCCAGGTGCCCTTTGTGAACACTAGCTGGAGTACTCACTGTTTCTGTACAACCAGAACATCCACGTAGGCATTAGGCTGTTACATATGCAATTTAAGTTAATGGATAATTTACCATTCCTGTGGAAGTTTGTAAGCATTTTAAGTATCTTCTATGGTTAAAAAGGGGAGACTCTTAAGTGCACACTGTCTTTTATGTAACTAAATTTCACTATTTAAAAGCATAACACATAACTTGAAAACGTGTCCACCTATCAAACCAACAACAAACAATAAACTCACGTTACTGCATTAAGGCTATTTCACAATTACGTCTGCTTCGTTCAAAGGGTACATACCTGGCTGTGTCTCTGGGCAAAGTACAGCCAGAGATAAAGTATCAGGATTTATTCTATTTACTTTAAAATAAGAGCCTACATCTCCGTTTGAAAGTGGTTAAATTCTCTTTACTGATCTGTTCCATTAGGCATAATTCAAAAGGTTTAATCTTATTTTTTGTCCAATTTAAATGAAGAATATTCATTTTTTTAAATGTTTGATTAAAGCCAAATTTTTACATCGCAAATAAAGTAATGGTTCTTACCTGATTTCACCCAGTATATCAAACAGATGAAGAAACACAATTTCAGCATTTGGAAATGAAGAAAAGCAGGATGTAATATCCACAGATAAGTGGCAGATTCAGTGTTTCCTTATGCTAGATTTCTAACAAAACTAACGAATATAACTAACGAACAACTAACAAAGGAAGTGAGTAGGAAGCAGAAGGTAAAGCTGCTGTCAAGCTTCTGCAAATGATGACTCCTCCTATTGAGTGACTTCAGTAGGTAGGGTGGTTTCTTTAAGGGTTGGGACTGATTTTTAATCTATTTCCCTCTCTGGCTATCAGCAGATTTACATGTAAGCCATCAACACTATATATTATTGGCCACTCCTCCACACATGGAATTTAGGAAATGGAGGAACCAGTGATGCATCACATTAGAGACCCACTGTGTCTCTTTTTTTTGTGTCACTGAACTGCAGTTAAGGGCACTGAGATGGGCAAAAGGAACTTAGAACAAAAAGTCATTCCAGAATTTTTCCACAAGAACTTGAAAATAATTCTGAGGACTCAACAAGGATGTGCTGCACAAGCTTCTGCAGTGCATAGCCTTTAGGGGGTCTCTTCAAAGACTTCCCCCTTGCAGCCACAAGGAGAAAAAGGTGCAGTATGTCTGCTGGTATGAAAATTAACTCAGCTCAACAACTGACCTTTTATTAATTTTTTTGCTTCCATTTCTCAAATATGTCACTTTATTTGGAGTAAAGTTCACTAAGGCAGCTCTTGTAATTCCCTTGCATTTCCTTTTTGTCTCAGATCTTTGGCACTTTGTCAAAGTATTACTGTGAAAGCACAGCCCTACTGACATTACATATTGCTTAGAACAAATAATGGTGTAGTGTCCATCTGGCTCTTTCCCCTCCCTATGTTTTAATCTAGATTATTGTTCCAAGAAAACCTTAGTGCACCCAAGCAACCACTAGTCAGGCAGCCTCAGGATGCACTGCATATACACTGTGCACTCCTATAGAAGTTAAATCATGGAGAGATCAACACCACTAAAACCAAACTGGTAACAGCCCCAGTAAAACTCCTGCTGTGCTGATCCAAGAGCCAATCACCTGGTCTTAGAAGAAAATCTTACCCATGTACCTTTATATGTGCCTAGTGCCACTAGTTGTGAATAAACTGCTAACACTTGTTCTTTTACACAGACATGGGGGAAAGAAAGGAAATTTTAAGTTCCCTCTTGAACTGAAAACTGAAATAAGCCCAGCTCACAGGTACATACAGTACAGTGTCACCCATGTTGATATAAGCCCACCATGAAACACTTTCAAAGCCCTCTGAAAACAGTGTCAGGAAAGGACCCCATTACCCAATCAACACCTAGAAAGTTTTGTGGTATTAATCAGGACACTGAACTGTGGTGAACTCACGTCTCTGTTGTATGACAAGGGGACTTTGCTTGCCAACAGTGCCATCGAGAAACTCAAAAAGCTCAACTACTGTTAATGGTTACACAGTAGTTTCTACTGACATCCCACTTTCAGGTAATCCTTCAAGGTGACTCCAAACTTCACGTACACTTTCAGGAACAGATGCAACACTGTCAAAGTTCAGCTATTCCCCACCCTCCTTTGCTGCATTGTTGCTATGCCTGCCGCTTTTCTCACAAGGATACACTCCTTCTCACACTGAAATTCAGGTATGTGCTCCAAAAGTGCCTTATGAAAACAGGTGGAGGATGCTGGCACTGCCTCTCCAGGACTTTTATTGTCCCCCATAGTGCTCAGGAAGGACTGTCAGGACTCCTGAATGAACAGTGATACTTTTGGGCGAGCACACAGTGTGCCAGCTATTAAAAACTCATCAAGATTGGCCAAGTATTCAAGCTGAAAAAATACATTAAAACTTCATTTTATTAGTCCAAGATTGCTATGATTTACAGGTAAGAGAATGGCATTATTACAATTCAGTTTAACTCCAAATTTTTTGATACAGTAACAGCTATAAACATTACAATGTGGTTTTCAAGATTAAGATCAAATTCTTACACAAGCCTTGATATGCTGATCTGAGGTCACATGCAAATAGTATTTCCCCTTCTAATCTTCTCTCTACCCTCAAGGATTTTGCAGTCTTAGGAAATCCCATTCTCAGAACAACTCTCATTTCTCTTACGACTCAAACCACTTCTACAGAAAAATTCTTCTCTAACCACTAAGCTTAAGAGCATTGCTCCCTTCCAAGAAAGAGGAAATAACACACATCTTTTGCAATACAGTATGTTTAACTATGAAAATAAGCTGTCTAAGGATTACAAACAGAAAAGCCCTGACATGGTGGAAGAAATGTTAAAACTGATCATTTATTCTACACTGAGGCTTGTAATTCCTGTAAATTGATAATCCCTTTCACGTGGTTTTGGGGTTCCCACTAGTTCTTCACTGCTCACTTTCAGTTTCACAAAGAGGAGAAGGAAATACCTTGTGGCACACACACTTCTTCCCAGGGCTGTGTTTCTCTAGTCCATGCTTCCACTGATGACAACAACCTTTTCCTCCCATCAGCAGGGAAAATGTGGGAATGAAAAGTTGAATTGAATGCCTTAAAACATTGAAGTGCCTCACAGAATTTAGGCACCAGCTCATGGCACACTTGGCCTCCCTCCAAGCCCTTTTAAACTACACAGAAGTCATGAGGACACCAAGACACAGCCCCCAGCTGGACCTGTGTCCACCACACCACTCTGTCCCACTCCCTCTCCCCTCCCAGCACACCCACAGGACTCACACATCGCTCTTTTCTGACCTGTTTCTACTTCTGTATTTGGACTATGTCTATTGTATGCATTTTGTACCCTGTGGACTGTAGGAATAAGCTGGGCACCTGCTGTGCTGTTCCTAGTTCAAACCTATGAAAACACCAGACCTTGGAATGCCTTGCTCCACATTGACTTCAAATCTGGTTAAATCAGGTTTAAAAATCTTGCAGATATGAATGCCTTTGCATTAACTACAGGCACTGAAGTTATAAGTTTACAAAATACATAGATAAAAAAATGAAAAGAAGGCTATTCGGTTGCCTTACACAACTAACTGGCAGTTTAATCCTAAATCAGATTATGTCTCTGTTCTAACTTTACCGTGAAAAAAATTATCTGCTTTTTCCAGCTATATTAGTTGTTGTAAAAAAATAGATTAATTTTTTTTCAAACATTCTGTGCTATTTTACAGTTTGTCAATCTTTAAATTGTATAATACATAATGCATGCAAAATTAAACTCTTCAGAACTTCCTTTTCAGTGTTAACAACTCAATTTTCTATTTCTCTGGATGCACCATTTTTTAGCACAGCAGCCCACGGTAGAGCGTTCATTGGGTGAGCAATTTCTTTACTGTCAGATGACTCAACCCATGCCTTCAAATGTATCCTGTCTTCCTTATCAGAATCAAGTTGCAAATGTTAAGACTACACAGAGTTCTCCTGAATTGGCCCTGCAGCTTTCAAGTGAATGGGAAGTGCACCAGGTGGATGAAAGATCCTCTGAAAAATGAGAAAATGGCAAATTTGTGACAATGGCATTAATACTTAAGGTATCAAAAGCAGACAAAGAGATGGTGGCCAGAACCACGAGAAGTGCAAAACCAAGAAAAAGACACATAAATACTGAATAATTGGATTCATCTTTTTTGTTTTCTATTTTTATTTGAGGGAAATTTGAATCTTTAAACTTTATTTAAAAAGGAATGGTAAAGACTCATTTTTAAAATGCATCATGCATAGAATCACAGAATATGTTCAGCTAGAAGGGACCTATCAGATTATCGAGTACAACTCCCGGCCTCACGCAGGACATCCTAAAATCCCACCATGTGCCTGAAACGTTGTCTAAAAGCTACTTGAACTCTGTCAGGCTTGATGTGAGACCACTTGCCTAGGAAGCCTGTTCCAGCACACAACCACCCCCTGGGCAAAGAACCTTTTCCTCAAATCCAGCCCAAACCTCCCCTTACACAGATCCATGCCTTTCCCTCGAGTGCTGTCTCTGCTCACCAAAGCCCAGTAAAAAGGGAGTTTCATGCGTTAAGTCACAAGATGTTTGGGCTGGGCAACACGACGCCGGATCGCAGCGGCGGGGATGGACGATGCTGATGCAGCTGGTGATGCCGAGCCAGCGGCAGCGCCGCCTCCCCGCCGTCCCCTTCCCTGCCCCGGGAGGGGCGGGCGCTGCCGGAGCCGGGGCCGATGCCGGAGCCATGGCCGCGTCCCGAGGGTACTTCTACGAGCGGCTGAGCCCGCCGGGCACGGAGGTGATGGAGCTGGCGCGGGGACCAGGCGGGCGGGAGGGCTTCTGGTGCAGCTCCGGCGGGATGCGGGATGCCGGATGCCCATCACGGCCGCCTTAAACCCGCAGGGATGTCATGCGGGATTCGCGCCAGGGCTGTGTCCAAACAGTGCAGCTGATGTGAGCCAGGGCTGTACCTTTTGGATGGAGCTCGGCCACAGATAGGAACAGGAGCAGGACGCGCAGTTGTGAACACTCCGCGCTGCACGGTAGGGAAGACGAGTGGAGGGCGAGTAGAGCAGGAGCGGGTTTGTGTTTGTCGGAGGAGAGCTCTGTCGCGTGTTTGCTTCTCGGATTATCCTGTAATCATTCGGTTTTTCACTGAAAGCACGAGAAAAACTGTGGGAACAGCAGAGGAGTCTCGGTTGAGTGGGTGGGTGTTCCTCGGCATTGCCGGGAAGGACTGCAGCTGCGTCCCTGGTCAGAAATAGTTAAGAAGGTAATTAGCGAAGGATTGAATTTACTCCCTGGGTGTGCTGGAGCATTCCTGGGTGTGGATAAACCGTGCTCAGGAAATATGGGAGAGTTCCTATTTGTTTGCCTTAGTTACACTTATCTCCAGCTCCTTAGGAAGTTGGCAGCAGTGCACGAGTCTCACACGCTTCTCAGTTATTTATGTGTATGGTACATGTTGGCAGTGCTTCGTCTCTTAGGGTCTGAAAGGAGCCTGCTGTCCTTTAGGTATTAGCAGGTGGTAACTTTGATTGTCTAGGTTTTCAAATGTGGAGGAACCCCCACAAGATTTTAACTGTCAAAGATTTAAGGAAGGTTTGCTTATTTTGGACATGGAATGGTACAATATATCAAGTTGGAAGGGACCCATAAGGATCATCATGTGCAGCTCCTGTGCTTTCCTGTCGGTGTGATCACGCTCTGGGTATCTGTAAACAGTGTAAAATGAAGCTCAGGTAGTGGCTGATATCCTCTTAACGGCCAAGTTATGTTGTTCTATTAAATCGTGAAACTGTAGATCTCTTTCATTCTTCATATCTTGTGTTAGAGTGTATTGGTGGGAGAAGGTGGCAGGCAAAAAGAGTGTATGTACAGGCCTTATTGTTGGTCAGAATTAAGTATCTTCTGAAAACTACTTGTTTAGTAAAGAAGGGAAAAAAACCACCAACTTTTTCTTGATTCTGTCAAGTATCGTTGACCTTTTTTCCTTTCTTTTTTAAACAGAAATGCGACTCTGAAGATAATGTTTTTTTCTTCAGTAAATTAACATATTCCTGGTTTAACAGGTGAGAATATCATAAACTGCTTGTTGCTGTTCACTGATGCTCAGAGAATTGAAGACTGCCCTTATGTTTGACAACATTCTGGGTTGAGCCTGAGCCTGAGATTGCTGTTAGCTTTTTGTACAAAAATCAAAACTTGCAACATTTAGAGGTCATATTCAAATATTTTGTGGATTATTATTTAGACACAGTAATTCATTTTATACATTATCTAATGGCATTATTTAAAATGTGTTTTGGAAGCTAAGCACATTAGTCTTGTCACAACAGATATTTTCAGACAATGGGATATAAAAGGCCAGATTAAATTATCCTTATTTCGTCTCCTTTTCTTATTTATTACCTATCTGTGTAAAGTTTGACAATATACAAGTAAGACTACTCCATGTGGTGATACAACTTTTTAGATCTCCAGAAACAAATATTCAGTAGTGCATGTAAGGATTTTTCCAAGTAGCCAATTTTATGCTTATTTTCTTCCCTCTTCTATGGGAGATCAGACGTTATAACTGTAGTTCACCTACAACCAAAAGTCTCTCTGCCTCCTGGGAATTTTTCCACCAAAAAATAGGAACTGAAAGCTCAATTCTATCAAGTCATTCAGCTTTCTGTCACTAAGTATTTTGAATGTTATTTCAAACAATTTCACATGTTATAGCTTGTGACTATTACTAAATTTTTAACTTCTTTTCCTTGAAGAATTATTTGACTTAGACATCCACACTTCAAAAATCTGAGAAAAAACATTTGAGGGCTATTAGAACTAACTGTGCCTTGCTCTGTTCAATATTCTTAATTTTAAGGAAAAACTGAAAATTATATTTGCTATTAATAAGGTGAGACAAAACAGATTGTTTCAAGAATTCAGAGTACTCAGTTAAACTCTGACCCTGTTGACATTAGGAGTTCACCTTTGTTTTTTACCAATTGTTAAATTCTACACCATAAATACAAATTTTCAGTTTTTCTAAGAAGTTATGAGTGCTTTTTTATGACATTTATGTATTCTTTATGTCACAGTTTTTGCCCAGATTTTCAAGCTAAGGTATCCTTTTTATATTTTATCAAATTTCACAATGTTTAACAAAAGAAGAAAAATGAAAAAAACCAAAAAACAGAAAGCCCAAAAGAACAACCAAAAAGGATTTCAGTTATTTAGCTATAAAGTAACTAGATGCAATTAAACTCATATTCTGAACATTAGATACATTCCCTCATTCCAGTCACAGGTAAGCAGAGTAAATGATGGCTGCAATATACTCACTTTACGTGCTTGCAATCAAAATGGGGAAACCTCAGATTATTTGTTGCATAATAAATCTGTAATCCTATATTATGTTTCTTTAGAAATCAGGCAAGCTGAAGATTATGGTTTGGAGTGTATTTTGTATATCTCTTTATCCACTGGTAGCACTGAGTTTTAGAATTGAGATGCATAATCTGGAATTCTTGAATAACATTTCCCACTTGAGTACCTATCAGTCTGCTTTCCTCACCTGTCTCAAAATTGGTGCTTTTAGTGAGAAGCTGTGTTAATTTTTGCCTGAATTTATAGTGCTGAAGACAAATTTACTTTGTATTTATGTCACTTCTTCAGTAGATGTTTGGGTGGCCCCTGGGGATAATGAGGTCCACCCGCACCAGAATTTCACAACCTCCAAACCAGCATTTCAGAGTCTTATTTTGTGTCCTGTGACGAGCACAAGAGCACACACAGTAACTGCACTGTCACTCACTGGCACAGGAGTGATGCACTCTGGAAGGGCACATATAGGGAGAGGGACACCGTGCTTTGTGTTGCAACCTGCAGGGAGGGAGATCCTCACCAGCTGGAAAGCATGAGAGCTGGCACAGACTCTCCAGTGTCTCACATTGATTCCCAGATGTTGGGACTTCCTTTAAGTGGGAGTGCATTGTCAACATTAATCCTCTTGGATTTTTCCCCACCTCAGAAATGGATTGGCATTGCTTACTGTCTTGGGTTGAGCTGGCAAAACGCCAACTGCCCAAAGACAGAGGTAGCCCCGGCTGAGAAAAGGCAGAAAGGGGAAAAGAAAACTAAAACCAGGTTTATGCTTAAAACTAACTACATGTATTTATACAGAAAAGAGAGAATTAAGAGGAGACTACA
>JAWWLZ010000001.1:10837882-10853329 GCA_035041345.1 Poliocrania exsul
ATATTCATGTAAATCCTTGGTAGTTTCAGTCACAGTTATTATTTTGTTGTTGCTGTTCCAGTGCAGTAGGAGCTCTGTAATGGTAGGAAGTTCACAGGAGCGAGGACCTCACCTATAAATCCATTAAAAGTGTGACTTTCACTTTTTCATGACTTACTGTGGATTCCTACAGTGTCTCATCTTGCTGCATCTCATCAGTGTTTTTCTTAGCTGTTTGTGAATTTGCCCTTCCTTCCACTGATGATATAAGCCCCCAACCCATTTCTACTGGAGCATTCAAAAGTATTTCTCAATAAGGTTAATTTTAAATTCAGAAACTCTTTTTGGTTTTGGAGTAATCTGCAAAAAAATAAACGGCCATCATTATGATGATTAAGAAAGGCTTTTTCTTTTTGCACTCTTTTAAGAATCTTTGCAGTTGTTTGAGCTAAATTCAAACTGCAAAAATAGTTACTTGACAACTGAAAATACTCTGAAAGGAGGGTTTATTCCATGTTAAATATAAAGATGCTGTAAGCCTGTTACAAATGAGATTCCATTTGTGTTGAAGCTTATCTCTGTTTTTTCTGACACAAGTTTTTGGTATGTGATAATGATTTGTGGACTAAAGTGTATTATATTTGGGGATGATTGGAGCAGCCCTAGAAATTACATTTATCCTTTTTGGAATGGCTGTTAGTCATGCTATGTAAAACCAGGCTTCATTTCTTAGACCAAAGCTTTGCTTTTATCTGTAGGAAATGTGATTTTTCAGATAGTAGTACCCCGATGGTGTTAGATGGATGCTCTAATATTACATATTTTATATTTTAAATGTGGATGAGGTTCAAAAATATTTGTTATCTTAAATCTGTATATATTTTTGTGATCTTGCAGACTTTTTACATCCCAAGAGTGCTATTCAAGAAAACAAGTTTCCATAAGCCATTATGGCAAACATTTAAATATTTATTGATTAAAGTTGCATTTCTGAAAGTTACAGCTGACATTCTGGCTTTTATGAGTCCACAAATAATTAAGTAAGTTTTTAATGTCTTTCACTTTGTGTTCAAAAAGTAATAGTAAAAATGAAAATAAAGGGTTACCAGTATCAAAACCAAACTAAGCAACAGCTTAGATGTATAAAGATTTTATCCTTCCCACCATAGTTATCTGACAGTGATCTAATGGAATTATTTCACATGCATAAATACAAAATCAAATGTTAAGAAAAATAGATACAGATATTTAACTTCCCCGCTTTTTTGTCAATATTTTTCCATCTCTATTTTTAAAAAACTCACTTAAATACATAATAATAGATACAGCTTCAGCATTTAGTGGAAAACTGCAATGAATCTGTTACCATACTGTTGATACCATGAGGTTGATAGAATAGAAATTGTACTTTTCACAGAGATGTTAAGAATCAAACACTTGAGTGTTTATAAAGAAAAGACTTAATGAACAGAATTAGCATTAACCTCTAAACTATACCCTTAATCAGTGTAATCCTAAACAAAATGGTTAACCATAAAATCAGTTTGAAGACATGATGGTTGGTGGTGGTTATTTAAAATCATCTTTTACTAACACAAAAATCAGAATTTTCTTTTCTCTCTCACTTTCATGTTTGGTGGTTGAAACCTTTCTAAGTACAAATATCTAATTATATTTTATAAAATTTTCTTTTATTCTTTATTTGTACTCCATTGTCAGAGTAGTCAGCAATAGCACGTCTAGATTTGTATTTGAGAATTTTTTCCAAGCTAAAAACTTGGAGAACACAGATAAAACCAGCCATTTCTAACATCATGTTTTGTTGTGACCTTCCACCTTATCTGGATGCAGAAGAGCGTTGGAAACAACACCTGAAACACACACACAGTGTTAAAAGACACTGTGCTTACTATGTAATATACTGGTGACAACATAACAGACTGAGGTTATGTTTTCATGATTGTTTATTGGTAATAATTTGGAATTTCAGCAGCATTTCTGTTGTAAGAGTCTAATCCTGAAATTACATACTCAGCCACCTGTACAGACATAATATTACAAATATATGTAGAAACTGAATTTTGTTTTGATCATGGGTTAATTTCCCAAGTTTACTGAATGGCATGGGAAAACAGTTTAGGTTGGATGTCTGACAAAAAGCAAAGGTAGGTATACATGATCACTAGTTTTACTATATAGTAGTAGTATGAGAAGCTGAAGTTTGCTGCTGTGTCTCCTTTGGAGGTTACAATTTCCCCTAATTTTAATGAAATTGCTTATGAGTTGAATACCCAGTAGTTTAATTGATTTTCAGGTGTTTAAAAGATGGCTGACCACTGCGGTACTCTATCTGTAACTTTTCCCACTTTTAGTTAAGATACACTGAGCATTAGCTAATTTAATAGGATACACAGCATTAGCTGCTAGAAATGCAAGTGCTTATAATGCAGAAGTAAAAGGAGTTGCCTGACCTGTTAAACCTAAAAATGTTTACTATCCTGTTATTGTGTAGGATATGAGATAAGGCTGGTTTCTCAGTACTGCACCTTTTGTTTACTTTGTTATGAACATGGCACATGGGTATTTTTGCTGTAGTATTTAACTATTAAGCGTAAGTTAAGGAAGCAAATAATCTAAATCTGAACTGAATTACGTCCTTTTTTAATTTTTAAATGCAGTCTCTTTTTTTCAGGAGTCAGACTGGTTTTTTTGACATAGACTTCTCAGGTATTTGTTGAAGCAATACAAAAAGTTTTACTTGTAATATTCTCTCAAGTTGCATATCAAGGTGTATCAGTACATCAGGTCATGAACAGGGGAATAGAGGCTTCAGCTTAATTGCAGAGTAGAGATACAGCCTCTTTCCTCTGAGTGGAGTTTGATTAGTGAATGTCAGGTCAAGGGTATATCTGGGACATGGGGTGGATGGTGGAGTGAGCTGCTGCAGCATTGTCATGTTGCACCCCGGAGTTGCTGGTGACACAGTGGAAAAATGTGAGGCACAAACAGAGAGAGTGTGTGTGTGTTTATCTGCATGTCACTCCTGAGACACCTGGGACTCGTGGCATCTTCCTGCCACACTGGGATGATGCCTGGTGGTGCTGGTTCCTGCCCTGGGAGATTCTAAGCCAGGCCAAAGCTGAGCCCTCTTTACACCATGTTGTCTTGGTTATTGACTAGAAAGAGTTGCAAGTTCACCAAGTTCAGCATTGCTCCAGTTGTTCTCCTCTTAGCAATAAAAAAGAGTTGATTTTTGTGACCCCTGTATTTTCTTGTTGCAGGCCTTAACTTCAGCAAACTCCTCGCAACAACTGGGCACATTGTTAACCTGATGTCAGCAGATGCTCAGCAGCTCCTGGAGCTCGCTATCAACATGAACCTCTTGTGGTCAGCACTTTTTCAGATCATCATGGCTGTTGTCTTCCTCTGGAAAGAGCTTGGCCCCTCAGTCCTTGCAGGTGTTGCACTGCTGCTTTTGGTCATACCTATAAATGTGCACATTGCCGCTAAAGTAAGGAGACGGAAGGTGAGATATTTAAGTAAGCATGGTAATGAAGTTGTCATAAAACAGGAGTGAAGGGGGAGATAGATTATGCAGGTATTAGAATAGGATGGGTGTATCTTATATAATGCCCAAACAAATAAACTGTGCCAGGCTGCAGCAGTTTTTCAGCAAGGGGGGAAGTGTAACTGCAGAAACCAGACCATATGTCTGATAACTAAACTAGTGTGTAGGTTGGATGCCTAAATTTTCATCATTATGAAACAATAGTTTTCTATTAGTAAAAATCACTGTACAACTCAATGTAGGAAACTGCTATGGGGTTTTTTTGCATATTCCATCTGCTAATTCCATTCAGTAAGGGATTTTGTAGGATTATGGCCCTCTTCCACTCTTACTATTCAGACTAAGCTGCTCACTAAAGTTTAGCACATTCTCCTGAGGTTATGGGAATTCCCCTGGAGGTACTGTGTGTGTTCTGACTTAATTTTTGCTCCTCTGACGCTACAGATCTCTTGGCACTGTATTGCCTATTACTGTGACAATCTCTGTGAACTTCTCTGGAAAAAAATACATCAACCCTAAGTTTTGCACTGCTGTCAAGGTAATTACTTATCCTTATTATGCCTTTTATGGTGTAATATGCAGTGAAGACTGTCCCCATTAATTCTTTTGTAAGGCTGTAATAGTCCAGAGATACTGAAAAAAAAAACCAAACAGAAAACCCTCTCACCTCTTTTCCAGGTGAGGCGCAGCAGCTTCATAGGCACTTAGATCCCTACTGTGATACAAGAGAGAGAAGAAATACAAAGGACAAATAAAATCATTCTGTCTGAAAGTTTTCCACTTCTTGTTATATGTGAGTAAGACTCCAAACATTAGAGAGGCTGTTAATGAGTATTTCAGAAATGTGAGATGCAGAAGAGCCTGAGTGTAGCATAGGAGTAAGAAGAATTTATGTGGTTCTTTAGTTCTTTAAATAACAATGTATTGCTCAGTAAAAGATGAAATGTTCTTCTTAACTCCTGTATATATACATATATACCTATATAGTGTTACACATATATTTATGTGTGTGTGTATTTAGTGTTACACTATTTTGTTATTGAGTCTGTATTTAACTACTTAGCAATTTTGAAGATTAAAAAATATTATCATTCCTGAACACGCTGGGAATTGGAAACCTCATTTTAATTCAATGGAAAGAAAATTAAACTGGATAAGAGTTGAAATGTACCTTTGAGCTATTTTTGGATAAAATAGTTATTTTAGTGTATTTAATCCCATCTAATTTTTTTCACTATGTCTGTCTGAAACTGGTATAATTGTGGTGCTAATTTGTTTTTCAGCAGGATAAAAATAGCATAGAAGTGCCTGCAGTGCGCTGCATATTTTACTTTCCAAATGCATTTGTTCTTTGAAAAATTAAAACATTGCTGTCTTTTAACCAGAAAAGCCAAATGAAGTATTCGGATCAACAAGGTACTGACACAACTACTAAGGGATTTGGGTTTTTTTACTTAGATTGTAAAGATAGTAAGTTTTTTTTTAAACTTAGGGTTTATGTGTAATATTTCAGCAAACAATGATAAAAGTTTGAAGAGAAAATGTTTTAATGTGATGTGCTTAAAGTGTTTTTGGAAAATACTTACTGGTTTGGTATGATTTGAAAAACTTGCTATCCATGATGTGTTAATTTTACTACCACACTTTTAATTAAAATATAAAATGTTAGATATCTTGAAACATTTAGCAGAGCAAGACTGTAGTATAGAGGAAAACCACTTTTAAAAGCTGTCTTATTTTTGTTATTTATGTTGTTTTTTAAACCAGCTTATCCTTTATGATACCTAAGGGACACTTTGAAATCTGAAGAATTAAGAGTGACTAACTTTTATTTTCCATAAGAATAACGCAATTTAGCGTTATATCAGATCTTGCTTTCATTTGCAAAACATTCATATTTTTGTAGTGTGGTATTGATGAATATTTGAAAATGACACTTGGAGATTAAGTGAATTTCTGAAGCACGGTCATTGCTTTTTTGTTTTATTAAAATATGTCTATTTGATTGTCTAGATGCTGAAACTTTATGCATGGGAACCTGCCTTACAAAGGAAGGTTTTGAGCATTAGAGAACATGAAGTGGATGTTCTGAAGTCATCTGGATATCTGACAACTTACTCCATGCTGACCCTGACGTATTCCTTTTATGGTTGGTTTTATAAAAACATTAATTTGTGCAGGACTGTTTCTCATGTTCCTTGTTGCTTTAGTAGCTGGCTGCATCACAGATGTTGCTTCCCAGTACCTTAAAACATTTATTTCTCAACACAATATATTTGAATTCTCAGGTTATAATAGTATGTATATAGAGAGAAGGAGAGAGATTATGAACTGACTGAAGTTTTAAAGACCTCTATTAGAAACTCAGAAACTGCGGGAGACGGGTTTGTGGAAAGCATCAGACGACTCAATATGAGTTAGCTGAAGCAGACGTTTATTGAACTTACATCTAAGCTTATATACCTTTTGTACAGTGTTCATGCACAGACTTTATGGCTTTGCAGTTAGCCATTGGCTAACAATACTGTTCACGCGGCAGTGCCCTGCTATAATTGGCTACCTTTAACTGTTCACGCGTTATTACTGATCAATTCCTTAAAGCTACACAACATTAGACCTACAAGGTGACTTCAAGGTTATTGTAACACAGGTCTTGTGCTTTAGGTCTAACAGCACACAAAATCCCAACAAGAAACCAAATCCAAACCTCCCGAATCTCATGTCACTGTTTCAGTTATGCTATTCCTGTTGCACAGAACTCAACTGCCTATGAGTTTTAAGGGAATGCATTTTTGGTCTGTATATTTTAGCTATCTCTTCTCAAACACTAAACCTCTAAATACATGAGAAATTATTACAAAAAATAACAAAGCCAAACCAAAATATGAACCAAATTCATCCTAGCCTTGTTTCAGTGAAATTCTATCAGGAATGCATTGAGATCTTTGTATCTTTACATCCCTCTGTTAAACTCCACTGGGAAGCAAATGAAGACTTCAGGGCCTTGGGATGACTGGTTAAGGGATCAGGAGCACAGTGCTTTCTATTCTTCCAGTTGCAGAGAACGACAAGAGAAGAAACAGGATGAGCAAGCAGATCAATACCTGGCTACAGGCCTAGTGCCACCAGCAGAATTTTGGATTTTTGGATTGTGGATTGGTCTGTACAACAGCAGGCCTGCTGGCAATGGATGGGATACACCTGTCTCAGAGGGGGAAAGGATCTTTGTGCAGGAGTTAGAGGGAATCACTGAGAGGGCTTTAAACGGGATTTGAAGGGGAAAGAGATAAAACCAGGTTCACTCAATACTCTCTGGGAGAATGCTGTGGGTAATGGTGTCAAAGGCTTTGCTAGAAGAAGGAGTTCCTAAACATGCAGGAACAGCCCATCCCCACCTGCTGAAAGGTGAACTGCTGGGGAAGAGGATAACCAGCCTGGTTGAACAGAGATTTAGCTGGAACCCAGGAGGTAAAAAATAGGAAAAAAGAGTTCATGACCTTTGGAAGAAGGCTCCAGCAACTTACGGGGACTACAATGATGTAGTGAGATGGTGCAGGGAGAAAATAAGGGCCAAGACCCAACTTCAACTTACTTTGGCTACTGCCATAAAATACAATAAAAAAAAGATTTCTATAAATACATCAGCAATAAAACAAGGTCTAAGGAGAATCTCAGTCCTTTATTGAATGGGAGGGAAAGTAACAAAGGCTGAGGGAAAGACTGAGGTATTTAATGCCTTCTTTTCCTCAGTCTTTAATAGTGTAAGACCAGTTGTTCTTCAGGTACCCAGCCCCCTGAGCTGGAAAGCCAGGGGCAGGGAGCAGAATGAAGCCCCCATAACCCAAGGGGAGTTGCTCGGTGTGATAGAAAACAGTGACAGGACATTCAAAATTTCATACAACTACTGCACATTTTCTGATGATCCTGAAGTACTTTCCAGTGTCTGGAGCTTTTATGTCAGTGCAAATTGCAACAGCCATTGGGCACTCTGAAAGCAGACAAGGAGTGCTCAGGATAACGCTGAGATCAGTGATTTTTTTTGTAACCACTGATTCATGTGACATGCCAACATTTTCTGTCCATTTTTTGGCTTCTGTGATTAAGCATCCAGCTTATGAGATACTTAAATTTTTACATTCTCCAATGTAACTATTTCCCCAGGTGTGACTCAGATCCTAAATGTTTGGATGCGTAGAGCATGTGAAATTGAGACCAATGCAGTTTCAATTGAAAGAATTTCTGTGCATAGAAAATAACTAATTAGATGGACTTTAATATTGATGAGTGGTAATAGGTAATTGTTATTAAATGCTTTTTGGGTTTTGTAGGTTTTTTTTTTCATTGAGTATAATATGTAGCTTCTTCATTAGATTTATAGTCATAGCAGTTTTATTCCTACTTTGACTAGTAAGTTTTTTGTCATTATTCTTAGCAGTAAATTTTATAGTAGGACTGTAGCTGTAGCACAGGTGAACTCTCTGTGCTATGTGCTACCCAGAGGAGCATTTGAAGAGAAGAGAGGCCTGTCTGACCCATCACTGTTGCTCACCTCATGTCTGGAGAGACATTTACTATTGTGCTTTTCTGAAAGTAGTGTCCATGTCAAGCACGGAGGCAAACAAGACTGTGTTCTACATCTTCATTCTCTTTTACCCTTCTCCTATGTTTAAGTTTCTTTCTTCACATTTCCTGCTTCTGAAAACAAAATGTTTCTCCTAGAATATGCATTTTAAAAATCTGGGAAATTAGACATTGGATTCAATTCAGTTCCTGTCAGGTGATACCAGATACCAGCCTATTAGCAGCTACCCAGTTAAACTGAGTTTACTTTTTCAAAAGAGTATATAAGATGTTGTTAAAAACCCCCACATGCTTCTCCCAGTGTTCATGAAAATAGGCTCTTCTTCCATTACATTGCATTGGAATTACCCTAAACCTGCTGGGATTTTCAAATATATGTATTTTTTCCTAGTGTTTTTATTATCTTGTGGCGTTTTTATTCTCACATACTTAAATGCCTATATTTTTAATTCCAGGAACTATGGATAATGTCAAAAAGACCACCAATGGTGTGGCCTGATAGAGGAATAATAGTTTCTCAAATACAAGGTTTATTACAGGAAGGATCTTGGTTTAGCCCTGAATGATGTCTCTCTTCAGACACAGAGTAAAGAGAAGGTACTGTATGTAATAAGGAATAAATCAGAGGGATAAAGTTCTGTCTACTTTAAAAATATTTCAGATAAGGAGACTTCACTATGAGATGCAGCAAGATGGTGTTGAACAGGAAAGATGTTAAGTGAAAAAGAGAGTAAAGAAAAGATAAATGAGAAAAGGAAAAATATTTTGTAGAAATATATGTAGAAATTCTTATCCCTATAAGAAACTGAGATAATGATTTTGAACTTGGCAGTTTTAAGGAAGAAATCCAAATTTGAAATTAAATCTTTTGTCCATTGTGCTGAATGTTTATGCAGAGAAATACACTGACAGGTTAGGGCTAATCAGCTTTGGGCTTGGAATCAAGGAACACCAGGCAAGACCTAGTTTAGAGTCATTTGTTTGAGCTGAGGAGTGCAGGAAAAAAAAAGAGAGAAGCAATGGGAAGTGTAGGTACAGAAAAATCAAGGGTGAGCAATTCCAATCTATATAAGACCCTGTGAGACTGAAAGCAGCTAAGAATAAGCAAGGCTGCAGCTGCTGCAGACCGTTGGAGGAGAAATCGCTTCCCGGGAGTTCTTAGCAACTCCACGGAGGTTTCTCATGAGAACTCCTCAGGTCTCCCACAAGACTCCAGAGGTGTTCTTGAAAACAGGATGAGTTCACCAAAACATTGGACTTGTGAGATACGGATTATAACCTATTAGAGTTTGCAGTTAGGTGGTGTGAGGTTCAATTTAGTCAATTCAACGTAGCCTTAACCCTATATAAACCGTGTGCAGTGTGTAATAAATGGCATTCAGTTGATCATATTGGTCTGTGTGTGGTGTCCGTTTTCCTCCGCAGTTATTTATTGTTTACTTTAGGGAAGGATTCCCCTGAGTCACGCATAGGCTGTACATCTCCTAAGGGAGAACTGGATTGAAAACTATGAAACTGAATTCACTGTATCATAGAACTCACTCTATATCATTTTTCATCTAGAATATATAGCATAGAAAGTTACAGTCTGTATCATCGCACTTTCTGTTTCAGATTGGAATTGTTGGAAGAACAGGACCTGGTAAATCAACACTCACAAATTGAGGGACGTGAAGGCAAAATAATTATTGATGGCATTGACATATCAACTATTGGACTCCGTGACCTACATGGAAATCTTAACATTATTCCACAGGTGAGATGTGATTTAGAAATAACTATTTATTATTCTTCTTTGACTGACATAAGGCATTCAGCTTTTGAGAGAAATTATATCCTCAAAATCCACGGCCTGCTGAGAGACAGAGGCATAAAACTCCAATGGAATTTTACAAGTTATATGGAAGGCACTTCGAAACAGGGATACCACAAGTGTGACATTAGGTTTTGTTATACCATGTTTAGCTTAACAGTCTTAGCTAGAATAACTCATGTTCTCCAGAGTCTGTCTGTGTATAGGTACATAGAGTCTTTCCAAGTTCCACCTGAGGGCAAAAATGTTTTAAAATACCTCCAATTATGTTTGAAGAATGTCGGGAATAAAGTGACTTATACACAAGTTATGTAATATGTATTGAAATTAATCTGCTATGGTCTGTCATGTAAAGCTGTCCTTGCTTACTTCAGAACAGGAAACTCATGATTAATTCACATATCGTTAGGATTTTGTTCATGCTGGTAAACTGATTTACACTGAAATGCCCTAGTATAAAGTAAATGCTAGAACACACACTTAATGGTCACCTGAAGACTTTTTGCACATTCCCTGAATGCCACTCATACAAACATTTTTGTGCATGGGTGATGCTAACATCATTTATAATAAATTTATCTGACATTTTGCAAGGGAAGTTTTTTGGTTTTTCCTAGCTTTTTTTGGAGCTTTAACCCTGGTAATATTTCCTCCATGTCTCTACCCATATTTAACTTAGAATCATAACCTTCTAATTTTTATTAATTTTTTATTATGAGTGTACTACCCAGTGCTTCACAAACTGAGCAATAGTAATAATTAATATGTTGTGGCAGTTGCCACAAGCTGGACAGGTCTTCAGTGAGCCATAGAACCAGAGGATAGTGAATGCACAAGAAATCTCCTGTCCTGTACATTTCACCCTAGAAAAAGAGGTGAACTCACAGAGACCCAACATGATTTTTGTGCTTCCATTCACCAGCTTCAGACTGTTACAATTTCCCTTGCAGAGATCCATTTCCAAGATTATTTGTCTCAGTTACTTCTGTTATGTAAGAATTTATGGCAGACTGTTTTAGGATTGTGTTGGAAATTGTGCACTCACATTCAGTTGTTATTTAGGACCCCATCTTGTTTTCTGGGACACTGCAATCAAATTTGGATCCACTTGGAGAACACTCTTATCTTGAACTGTGGGAGGTGCTGGAACTGTGTGATTTAAAGGATTTTGTCCAGTCACTGCCAAAGAAGCTCCCTCATGAGATTTCAGAAGGTGGTGAAAATCTCAGGTACATAAAGTAAGTAAGAAAGTGCTATTGTAGTTATTTTCCAGTACTGTAAAACTGTGTGTTCCTTCCAGAGAATTTACTTCAGAAAGTATCAGAATAAAAATGACACTTCTCCTGTCATTGTAAGCAGAATTATTCTGGTTGTGCCAGTTTCTTTGAGGTGAGTAACTGATCACAACTGTATAAAGTCCTATGGCCTGTGCAGTATGGGAAGGCAAGGAAGTAGACTATTTTCAGCTCAAGAATATAAGGAAGTGTAAAGAAGGGGAGCGTGGTGTTGCAATTCATGTAGCACTTAATTAGATTTAGGCAGAAAAGTGCTCATAAATTTAAATATTTTTAAAAAATCAAACCAGAGGAAAACAAAACAAAACAATAACAACAACAAAACAACCCAAAACAAAACAAAAAAAAAATCAAAACCCCACCAACCTCCAAAGAGTTTATCCTTTTTCTTACTTGCATAGGCAAAGCAACTCAGTTTTTCGTTTTAAAGTATTAACCCATAGTTATGCAAGGAGAGAGACACTTGAAATGAAAGGATATTGAAGCTTTCAGCAGCAAAGGGGCAGGTCTCAAATGGAGAGTGCTGAATATCAGCCTGAATTTTTTTGACAGATATTTGCAGGAGAATGTTTTTAGGAGGCACATACCACAGCTAACATATAGGACTATCCAAACTTTTATACTGAACATTATTAAAAAGTGATTTGCCATTCAGTCTGGCTTACTCAGAGTGCCCATTATAATGTGAATATAGAAACTAAAGACAGGAATAGGTTTACACTACAAAGTTCAGCCACAGGTGTTGAAGAGTCCCACCTTAACTACTCTTGATACACTGAATGAGAAGAAATAAAACTTCCAAAACAAGGTGAACGTATTTCACTGTTCTTTTCAGAAAGCATTGTTAGGAAAGACAGTACAGATAGGCTTCCCAATAATCTCAGCTTTATCTTGTCCTCATCCTCCATGTGCCTGACCTGCCCTTCTCAAATGTATTCTTAACAGTGTTGGGCAGAGACAGCTGGTCTGTCTGGCCCTTGCTTTGCTGTGAAAGACAAAAATCCTGGTCCTAGATGAGGCAACAGCTTCTGTGGGCATATAACAGACAACTTTGTGCAGTCCACCATCAAAAAAGAATTTCACAACTGCACAGTATTCACTAAAGCCCACAGGTTACATACAGTCAGGGATTCAGACAGGTAAGTTTTGATAAGCCATTTGAAAATTGAGCAGCTTCCTTGAACTGACTGAGTTTTCTATCCAAAGTATCAAAAAAGACTTGAGCATCAATGTTAATTAAATATTGATAACCTGTGTTCTCTCTCCCTCTTCTGAATTAATTTACTAATTTTGCTGCTAAGAGACAGGTATAAGCTACTAGTAAGACTGCTTAATTCTGTAGATTGAATGGACTATACTGCAGCATTTTTATCAATGAAGCAAAAATGCCCTTTTCAAAAGGCTTTTTTTTTTTTTAACATAGGAGTTCCTAGCTTTAGAAGCCAATGAATTAGCTTGTGCCATGATATTTCTTCTAAATAAGTGTTCCCATTATCCAGAGATATCTGTATTACGACTGGAAAATACGGTTGAAGAGCTGATTTTTCCTCTTCTCTTACCTTTCTGTTCTGTATTGTAGAGTGCTTGTTCTGGACACAGGAAGAATTCTAGAATATGATACACCACAGAATTTGTTGCAACAAAAAGGTGCCGTTTCTGAAATGGTTGCAGAGGTTGGCATAAGAAGATAAAGAAAACTAATGAATGAATTCTTAAGGAACACTCAGGGGATGTCTGGCATTCTACATATATAGATGTAATATTTTATGTTCCTTATAAAATATTTAAGAGCTTACTCAAGAGCTTCTGGCAGCATTGCTGTTTACTACAGCTACAATCTGTATATATTGATCAGATTTCTTAAAATAACTTCCAAATTTTATACAAATCACTTGTTTTGATCATGTTGGCACTGGGACAACATAATGAAGTAGTAATTTTCATGGCATATGTTAACTGTTGCACTAGTAAAGACTGATTGAAAAATAAATCTTGCTGTTCACAGGTTGATCTTAATTAACAAATAGTACTTAATTAAACTGCTCTGACATTATGCTCATTTAGTTAATACATTCTTATTATGATTACACATTCAAGAAAAACAAAACTGCTTGTTGTGTGGACATACAGACAGGTGTCACAAGGGGCTGGTTTTTTAGACATGAATATTTACACATATTCTTAGGTAGCTCTTGAGGCAGCAAATGTGCCTTTTGACCTTGTGATTTCTGAATAACTGGAAACCACATCTTTTGTATCTAATTGTGCAGTACAAAATCCCCTCATGAAAGAATCCCAGAAAAATGCAGTCAGGTGCAGCTGCCTCTTTGCTAGTAAATTTTAAAGTAAACCTCAATACTAATTACAGCTGCAGGACAGGTTATGTACATTTACTGAAAGTGCCCATCAAATGTGCCTGTTCTTCCATAGGACAACATAAATAATTATTTTCATTTATATTACAATTCCTGAAGCTTTTCCAATTTAATACCAATTCAACCAATTGATGAATTTTAGTTTTTTAAGATAAGATCCCCTTCAATTGCTTTAAAAAAACAATGACAAACAAGGGACCCGAATAAAGTTCCAGACAACAGTCCTGTTATATTAGTTTAATATTGACACCTGGCTTATATGAAGTATGATCTTAATTTCTTGCCCAATAGCAAGCAAAACACTTTTTCTGTTTTTGAAGGGTGGTGGAGGCTCTGAAATTCAGAGTTCCTCAAAGATGTGATTCTACTGCAGTGAATGTGAATGGTTTCTCTCTCCTTTCAAGAAGGTAAAAAAGCAAGCCTGTCCTCTTCCATTGCAAAAAATACTGTCCAGTTTAATTGGCTGCAAAACACAACTCAAGATACCATCACTCCCCTAAAACTATGAGAAGCATAGAATAGTTTTAAGACTAGGAACAACCCAGCCCAAGTAACTATTATGTTGTGAAAGTCCTGGAGAGATGGGTGTTAGAAAATATTTCTCAAGAAACAGAACAGTTTTCTGCTTTTCATCTCTTTTCCTCTTTTTTCTCCTTCCAAATGAGGCCAGCAGTACCTTCCCAACTGAGCAGAACATTTTTCTACCTACATTTACCTTTCCTGCAACATTCACAGTGCCGCAGGAAGGCTCTTCTGCAGCTCTGCATCCCCCAGCCTTGTGCCCACCCATCCCTTTCTTGCCTTCATACTGCCCTCCAAACCTACCCTTACCCGAAATATTGCAGAGGTACTGGAAAGAACTGAAGTGCCATTCCTGAAGTGATTAGTAAGATTGAGGTGTAAGGCTAGGAGAGGCAGACTTCAGTACCTCAGAGACCAATCCCTTTTGCAAGGTCCAGAGAAAATAGACTGAGGACTGGCATCACTGCATGGTAATATTTGTACTTTCTTTCTTTAGTAGTATTTGTGGAGAGGAGGGTTTTCTGTGCTTACTGCCAGGCTGACATGGCCTTTCAGCTTCAGACTGCAGCTGAACAATTGCAAAGTCAGAGTGAAAAGAAAACGCTGGTCTAGTGTCAGCAAAGCCAGATGGGCATTTCTTCTCATTCAGTAAGCTGTGCCCCTCACATTAAACCACAGCTTTGAAAAAGGAGGTGCAGTGGAGGCAGAAGCAGCATGGTATGCTCCTGCTGTTTCCATGCAGCAGTAGCTTACCAAAATAAACCACCATAGGCTTAGGGTAGGCAGGGAAAGGCAGTTTTGCATTAAGCAGGTCACCCAGGGTTTGCAACAAAGAAGGACCACCTGGCTGAGTTCAGCATTTAGCTCAAGTTTTGCAGTACCCAGCCCACCAAAACACCACAGCACCAGGCAACTCCCTTGTCAGCAAAAAGCGCTGTAGCCCTACTGGCCAGCCCAGCGTACACCTCACCCCTCCTGCCCCTTTTCCTCTAAACAGGAATTCCCCTGAGCCTCCAGGGTATTTAGGGATCAGTCTGGTCCTGAGGGACCAGTCACAGGCACCCACCACCCAAGAAAGGCTCTGCCCCACAGGGCCACCCACCACCTGCTGAGAGTCCCAAGAAGGTGCTTGGGGCTGTTTTGCCTGGGCAGGTGGCCTTTGCTTGGTTTGAGACAGTGTGAGGGACCCAACTGTTCATCGCCTTGATGAGCAGCTACTCTGGGACTGCTTTTCCAGCCAGGTTGCTTGGGTTAGGGAAAGCAAGGGTGCGATGCCCAAGGGACCAGAGCAGATCTGTGAGAAGTGAGAACAAG
>JAWWLZ010000001.1:10863269-10903933 GCA_035041345.1 Poliocrania exsul
AGGTCCATATAAACCCTGTCCCTGTAGGAATAAACTCTCTCGTCCCTCTCCTGTGGTCTCTGTGTGGTCCTTGCGGGCTCCCTGGGGACCACATGGTTGGGGGCAGCGGGGGGAGCACACCCCTCTAGGTAATGGGCTAAGTCCTGGATCTGGAGAACCACTCAACTGTTGCATTCTACTTAATATTGATTAAATGATTCTCTCATTTCCTATGCTAATTAGTACACTTGCAATGGGTCAACAGTGAGACAGCTGTGGCAGCTTTTACCCCTTCATATGCATGGTGAGGGGAGATTACCTTCTTGCCCATCTGACATTTAAGTAAGTAAGGAGACTGCAGGTCAAACCTGCCCCTGTGCATCCTGGAGGAGCAGAAGTGGTAATCACTCCAAGAAATACAATGTCAAGTACAATGTAGGTTTGCTTCTTGTCAGCTCTCTCCTATGCTCTGCTCTCATAAGCAGTAATGGATTTTCAGGCTTTCCAGATCAGGTTTCTGTTTCAGGCAGAAATTAATTGTTTCCTTATTGTAGTTTAAGATAGATGCTTTTTATTAGAAAATATTAATAAATGAATAGCTGTTAGCAAATAGCATAGTGGAAGAAAAGTAAGACAGTTCTATTGCAGTTACCTCCATAGCACTTCTGTTCCTCCTAAGTGATGGAAATACACATAACCTAAAATTTATTCCCAGGAGCTTGCTTCTTAAAAGCTTCTTCTATATACAAAAAAACAGGCAGTACTTTAATTTAATAAAATAAAATATATGCATCTTCCGCTTATGGTTAACATAGTTATAGTGATGTGCTTCATTCTCAGCACGTGAAGGTGGAAACTCCTTGGTAAGGGAAGAGAAGGTTAAGCCATTCAGCCTCCTTAATGACATAATCTGACTGTTTTCTAATTACTTAAGTAACTAATTTCTATATGTAAGACTTGGATACTTTAATCATGTTTCTTGAAGTGGGACCATTGTAATTGTGCTCATTCTTAAATGGGGGGAAACTTTCAATCATTGCTTACAGTATTTCTTCACCCATATAAGTCATGAGCAGGTACTTTGTGTTTTATGCAACTCTCTGTGGATGGTGAACAATAAAAAAAAGGTTTAGTATAAGCAGGGCATACAATCAAACTGGATTTTGCTCATAATTTTGATATTTATTGGCAACATTTTTTGATACATAGGGGCTTTCTGAAATACCACGCTGCAGAGTGTGGATATGTAGAAATGTTTTTTTAAAAATTATGAATACAAACCTCATTTAAGAGAGTTCTTCCTTTTTCTAAAGCTTAGGCCAGGCTTTGGTCTTGGCTTTGTGGTTAAAACTCTGAAAGACCTTGGGATCACTTGATACCAACTGAGGGACAGAACTCAAATGCCCTTTCCTGTACAGTTTCTATTCTATTTTCTCCAAAGCAAAGCTGCTTAATGAATTTAGTGTATCAGTCAAGGCCTCCCCACCTGACTGACTCCCTGGGGGCCTGACTCCTCCCTGCAGGATTATGCAGCACAGGCCACCTGCCTGGGAGTCAAATCAAGGAGAGCATCTCGGCAGGCTTTCTGCCCTGCAGCAAAAGTGTTTCAGACCAGAAACTACTTCAGAAGCCACTGACTTTCCTGTGTCTGTCTTGGGCTTTTGTGTAGTTTGAAGGCTCAATCCACCATGTATACTCTGTAGTCCCTTGGAGGCACCATTTGGTCTTCAGTACCTGTGCTTAGATGAAGTCCACAAGTGCCCAATTTTTTTTTCCTCAAATCTTCTCCATGACCTGTTAGGACCTGCTCCTGGATACTCCTAGACTCTGCAGAGAGATGCCAGACTTCTCTTGCATCTGCACAACTGGAAGAACTAATCCTACTGAGCTTGACCTTGTGTTCCTGGGCTTTGCTGCAGTGTCTTCTGTATCAGCTTCTTTCACCCGCCCTCAGAGAGCTCTCGTTCAAGAGAGCAAGACCTGTTTCTATTTTCCTCTGTTATCTGAGGGAGTGCTACACCCAGGAGTGGGTTGTTCAGGAGCAGAAAGGAATATTCAGTGTTTCTGGAGAAAATGGATTGATTTTGCACAGAGTATTCATTGGTCAATAGACAGGGAGGCTTATTTGACTGGAAGGGGAAAGTATGGGTATCCCCTGCCCCACAGAGTGCCTCATGGGAAAAGCATAAATGTGGTTATGGCCAGACGCTGTAAGGCTGGTCTTTTTTTCCTGAAATAGTGTGCTTTATCCACTTCCCTGTATCAGCAGGCAGGGCACACACAGCCATATTGAGTGTCTTTGCCTGAGGGTGGGCAATGCAAGTTCAGCAACTGCTCTGGAAAAGCCCATCACTGTGATGAAGCTTCCCTGGATGCAGCGGAGTGAGGGCGACCAAGGTGCAGCAGTGGCACGGGCTGCTGGTCCTGAGCAGCCTCTGCTGTTTGCTGGCCTGGATACCTGGGCTGTGCTGGCTGTGCCACATCAACTGGCCCTTGGCCACCACCCACAGGGCCCTCAGCCCTCGCCTGCCACTGGCTGGAGCAACGGGGGTGTGCAGCTGACTCCTTCCAAGGGTCTTGGCCAAATGCTTGTTTATCCTCCTTAGTGCATCTGTTCACTCTGGTGGTAAGCTGTTTATAACATTTCAAACGGTTTTCAGGGATTAATTTCCTTCAAGGGGCTGTTCTTTTCCCCTGGTGCTTTGATAGGTGGAGGTAAACATGTTTTTGTCTGCAAGTAGCTTCAGGGAGAGAGTTGTTCTTACAATGTAAGAGCAGAGGCTGGTTTTAAAACAGTCTCCCATCTGATGTGAACTGGTGTCTGCAGGAAAAATCCTGCTACACTGGGGAGTATTGCTCAAACCATAGACCTGTGATGTACTAAACACAGTTCAAGCATTCAGTGTGTGTGGAATCAAGCACAGCTTGTTTTCATTTCTAGGATGCTTTGCGTCAGCTATAGCCTCATACTTGGAGAAAAGGGAATTGAGTTTGCAAAACATCTCTTTCCTGCTGTTGTACAAAACTGGACTTCCTCTTTCTGTGGTTTACTCAGTGAGTGCTTTCTGCACTGCCTCGATCATCTTGAAGCCAGTGTCTAAAACTAAATCTAGAACAAAGGGTTCTGGGATATGGTCAAAGCACAGTGTGACCCCAGCAATGTAGTGTGTTTAAACTGTGCTTTCCCACTGTGAAAGAGGAAGGGAGAGAGGGATTTGGATCCGCTTTCTAGGTGGAGAGTGGAGTTAAGGTCTGTCTGAGAAGGGAGGTGATTGGTGCTAAGAATTTAGATGACTAAACCTGAAACCTCATTTTCAGTTTTTAGCTTAGGTAATAATAGGTTCTTAGCCTTAGTGCAATTGCATTGTCAAAATTACAGAGGCCACTGATAGTTCCTTTCCCTAATTAAAACGTTGATCTTCCCCTGCTGTATATGGTTGGGAAGGGAAAGGATTTCACCAGTGCCCAGCCTTCCTCTGACAGACAGTTCAATGTCAGGCAGCTGGAAGGGGAATATAACCTTCAATTTAGATGCAAAAGTTTCCATATAAATTCCAGCATATAGCCTAAAGATTTCTGGCTCCCGTTGAGTGGCTGACTGGCCATTCCCAGGCAGGTGTGTGCTGAATTCTTCATTAGCCAGAGACCCACTCCCGAGCCGGAGGCAGCAGGAGCAGCTCGAGGCTGCTCCCAGGATCCGCAGCCCCAGAGAGCTGAACCAGAAGGCGTTGAGAGGAGTGCAAGCAGCGCCCAGCAGATGTCTCTGCTATGCAGCAATGCTTCCCCAGAGCGCGTTAAGTGTATGACAGATACCTGCAGATTCATATAAAGCATATTAACCTTTTGCAATAGTTATCCAAAGTCTTGTAAAGGCGTAAGTCATGAAAATGGTGCCTCATTTTTCATTACAGTTTATGTAATTGCTTTAACATATCCATTTCAATGAACCCTCATGAAATAATTTTGAGGTTAACAAATTATTATTTCCTCTTTCATGAATACAGTTGCAGCAATACCAGGATAATGTAACCCAATAGATGTCCAGTCTGGAAGAGAAATGAGATTTTCACAGGTGTCTCTACCACTTCTCTACTTGAATTTCAGTCTGTTTGCATGGTGATACAAATTTTGTAGTATGAATAATAATAATAATAATTTAAAAAACACCCCAGACTTTTTATTGAAGAGACAAAGCGTTTTGTCTCTTACTAGTCTGGCAATTGAGAGTTTCTCTTCCTGCTTCACAATAGTGAGGTGGGAAGATGTTGCAAGGCCAAATGGCAGCTGTGAGATTGGCTGAATTCTCCCCAGCCACGACAGCCTGGGTTAGTGGGGCTGAATCGTGGCTTGGCTTGGATTCGTGCTGATGTCTGGAACACATTATCCACCTTCTGCTCAGCTCGGGTGTCCTGTGTGGAAGCAGGGAGAAGGGTCCCACAGGGGGTGACAGGAAAACTGATTCTTCGTAGGACTGTTTGCAGCACCTCATTGTACAAGGTGCTGCAGAGTGTAAGTTATAGCACAGGGAGGATGGTATGGATGGGAGTCTCATCATCTGCACAAATCATGACAGTGATAATGATAATAAACAAGAGTCCCAGCAGTCTCCCAAGAGGCCATTTTCTCATTCACATTGTTGTGAATATGTTTGCTGTGCATATGAAATCCATACAGTTGTCAGTCAGGCTTGTCAATTTTGTCTATTATAAATGACAACAAAAGGATAAACAGAAGAACTCAAATGTAGCTTCCTTAGTAGTAAGCTCCCCAGGCAAACACGAAGAGGTTTTGCATTATGTGTGGATAGAGAAAAGTCTTATGTTTTTTGTTTGTTTGTTTGCTTGCTTGTTTGTTTGGTTTTTTGTGGCATATTTTGGATGAACTATCAGAGTATCTATTTTACATTTGTACTTTTCATGAAGGTATCACCTCCAGTATTTCAGTGGGTTTGTGCAGTGGATAAGAACTTTTGGGCCTTTACTGTGAATCTTTTGAATGGCACAGAAGATCTATTTCAGTTACCACTTCAAAGTCATGTTAGGATACTCCAGGAGCAACTATGCTATGCTTATTTTCCTAGAAAACCTAGTCCCTGGACCAAATTATTTCTAATCCAAGTATAAAGGAGAAATAGTAGTTTAGAGCATACATTCCTCTTTCCACAGTCTGAAGCAGAGGAACACAGAAGGTCAGTGAATCAAGAATAGATAACAAGCCTGGAGGGCCAATACAGTTTGAAGCAAGATTTCTCAAGCACCGTTCCAGAGTGCTCACAACAACATCAGCCTTCCTCCATTATTTTAAGGAAAGGAATCTGTATTAAGGAGGATAAGCAAAGATCTGATGGAATAGAAGCACCCTCATTTATAATTGCTCTTTGGGCAAAGTGATAGTGACATTTCCTAATGATGTTTATAGTACATATCTGTCCTGCAGGAACCAGAGTTGCCATTATTGTATAAACATCCAATGGATATGTAGTTCAAATACAACTAAGATATGAGCAAGCTCATCCAGCATTATACAAACTCAGGTTTCACTTCTGAGTGCAATTTGTGAAACCAATATCACTTGACAGCATATCCCACCATGCTTCTTTCATACTCGAGTCCATCTGAAATAGGGAAAGAAATGTTGAGAACACAGAAGAAGAAAACTGTGTCACCAGCCTAAGTCAAGGTCCTTAGTGTTGCTTTGTACCTTCCCAGAACCTCTGGTCAACTGGCATCCACTTCGCATTAGTCGTTGCCTGTGCCAAGGCTTGCAACGTACCTGGAGGGCTCTTAAACCTATTTCTGACAATATTGATGGAATCATTCCGACATTAGTCAGATTACTCTTACAAGACAAGCAAAGATGTTAGCCACAGAATGTCTTCTTTTCTCAGCATCACTCCGCCGTGCACTGTCGTGTGAGTAGCAAGTGTCTGTTTAGCCTGGAGAGAAGTTTGTTGGAAGCAGATACTGTAAAGTTAGAGCCATTCCAGAAGAAGTGTGCACTGCTAGGGAAAATGATCCATCCACAGAAGCAGAAATTAGTCTTTCTGTACAATCACAATAAAATAAAAGTCCCATACCAGCTTTGTCTCTCTTTCTTGAATGATTGTGCTGTGTGTAGGTCTGCTGGACTGTATCATACAGCAAATAATTCATTGCCATACTTTGGGCTCAGTCCTGCTGCTCAGATATGCAAGTGCTTGAAAAATCAGCTATTGCTTATGCACACCCCGGCACAGTCGTAGACTTTACAAGATATGTGAAATCTGCGTGCCAGCATATTTGTGGGCACTGAGCCCTTAAGCTTCAGAATATTTTTACCAAATACAAAATACTGATAAAAATGCAACAGTATGTTTATGCCGTGGTTCTATGAAACATTTCTGACTGTGTGCAAACAGTCTCTTTGGGCAGAACTGGTTTGTGGGTTTTTTCCTGTATGCAGTACATGGCACAAAGGGCGCTGGGGCTGTCAGCATGCTGAGGTGCTCCCACAGTGCCCATAATTGCAATTAAACAGCAGTGTGAGGGAGAGATCTCACAATCTCAGAAAGATGTAGTAGAAGAATATTAATTTCTGCTGAATTCTTGGGACAGAGAATGCGTCTCTTCATATGTTCTGGAGAAGCCCCAAATGTTTCCCATCTCATTATAATGGCTCTTTTCTTGCTGTCAGTCAGGCCCAAAGTGAGCAGAGCTGACAGATGTCGATTCTCTCAGATTTCCCCTTTCCTAAGGACCTTGACAGCTTCAGCTGCAGGAACAGCAAACTTACTCCTTTTTTTTTTCTTCATACCTGTTTACTCTCACTGTAGCTGTCCCCTCTCTCACAAAGAGATGTAGATCCAGTTCATATGCAACATCAATACTTTACCCTCACTTTGCTGAGAAGAATCCGAGGCACAATTGTTATGAGTTTAGCTGATAGGCCTAAATTTAGGCTTTAAAGTTCAGAACAGGCCTTGGATACTTGGCATTTTGCCAGCTCAACCCAAGACAACAATACAACATACTACCTGTTCCTCTCTGTCTGCCATTTACTGCAGTAACCATCTTCCATGTCTTCACTTCAGAAGCAGCTGGGTATGACAGAAGAACTGTACGATAGATACAGATACATATTGTTGCGCCACTCTTAAAGAATATAGTAAGGCAACTCCGAAGCATTTACAAAACCTGCAGTGTGCACATCAGCAAAGTAAAACAAAAATTACAAAGAAGACTTTTGAAATTTCGGTGTTAATGAATAATCCATATTTAAGGATCTGTGTCTGAATCCTTGTTGCTATTACATTCATTTAAAGCAAAACAATAGTTGTGTTTCATGCTGTGTGTGGACACAGTTACTAACATGACGTTTTTTGAAGCTGGATTACGCATTCTGGCTCAATATGTGGAAAATATAGGATGTCCAGAGAGTTCCAAGGCATATGTGATTGAGACCCAAGTAGTTAAACCTCTCTGATAATTTGATTTTGTGCACTAGATTTCCTATAGAATAACACTGAGTTGATGGTTATCTGCAGTTATTGAGGGCTAGTTATTTACTGACATTATGTTTCTTCTTTCTGATTCCTGTACGGAAGTAAGAATTCTATGGGTAACCCTCTTTTATATATTTTAGTTTTGAATTGCATGGCCCTAAAATCTGACCAGGGCAAGTAAAGCCTTTTTTTTCCTAATGTTTATTAGACAAAAAGCTTGACTAACGTTCCCCAGTTCTCAGAACTCATCTTTATGTTCTTTAGTGCAGATTGATAGATTTTAGCTCAAAGGTGTGATAAACAGTAGCAGAGCTCTTCCTGTAAAAGGCAATCCTAAGAAAAATGCAGTTTAGTTTGCAGTCTGCAATAATGAGATCATTCATGGAGGGCCTGACAGGAAAATAAGCTTGCCATCTCTATGCCATTTTTAAACAATGTGTATTATCTATGTTCTTTTCCCTTCACTTTTGACATAAATGAGAAGCTTTCTCTGTCCTATACTGAAGAATGGCAATGGAAATAGCGGGTGGGGGGAGAGCATTTTTCTTGTTATACACAAACATTTGGATTGACTTGGAGGAAGTGATTACTGTTGGGGAAACAGATCCACATGTCTGCTCCTCGTGCTGCTGATCTCCATCCAGCTGGGTGCTTTGGAGCCCCCCTTGCACCCCTGCTGTGTGGCATCACTGGCTTTTCCAGGTCGTGGAGCAGAGTCCTACACATGGAACATGGTGAATCATGTGTCCCTCTGCGGGGAGTGCACAGTCCAGTAATGGTGCCTGAGAGGGTAGTCTTCAGGGCTGCTTTTCAGCAGTTAGCCAAAAGGTCCATTGAAAATCCATCTATGCAACAATATTTACTGCTAAACAAAATTGAGACAGTCAGCATTGGGAAGAAAACTGTTCATGATGAAAGAAAAAGCATGCATTTGTTGGATAGTGCTTTAAGCAGCTGAACTGTTTGTTTCAACCTGCTCTCACCACTGCTGAGCATTTTGAATGTCTATTTTCCAGCTTTTATTTTTTTATTATCGAATAAATGTTCTGTCTGTAATCACATTTAAGTTATTCTATGTGACTATAACATTCTGCTTGTCTATCTGAGCAGGCTCTGTTCCATCTGAATGGCAAAACAGATAGAGGGTCTCAGTTGTTAGAGAAGAAAAAGCTGTATTAGACTGGAGTTCATCATCCTGTAAGGGTATGATATAATACTGTGCCAGAGGCAATATCAGATATTAAACTGCCATAATACAGAAGTGTTTTATACTGTCTTGAATTATAATGGGAGAGAGCAGCCCAGGAGTGGATTTCCTGTTGGTGCAATATCCGGGTTACCCTAAGAGCACAGTCTAAGGAACAGACCTCTGGGTTAGTTCATGCAGTTAAACCTCCAGCACCAGCCCTGCACATTTGGGACTGTAAGGTCCTGGGCCACATGTTCTTGCACCACTGGTGCATGCTGTGATCCCATCAGCTCTGGCCAGCAGAGTGGAAGAGCCTGCTTCAGTCCTTGGGTCTTGAAACAAAATCCATCAAAGCCAACTGTGTTGTTTTAGACTAAGGTGGTGCCAGGCTCTGCACAGCCCCGGAGGAAGGACTCGGTGTCACGGTAGGTGGCACTCTGTCCCCAGGCAGCCCTGCTTGCCTGCAGGATGCACTGGGCAGCTGGAGGTGGTGGGTTTGTGCTTAGCATCTAAAGGCAGCCCTGGTGTGTTGCTGGTAGGATGAAAAATCCCATGGTATGTTTGCAGAAGAAGAGATATGAACCTTTTGGTATCCTGGCTTGTCCCAAAATTAAATAGGTCTATTTCTCTTAGTTTCTCCCACATTTTAATTGACACAGCTGTAACTGGTGCCTTGCTTCTCCCAGGCTGAAGCAGGCTTTGAAATAGCAGTTTAAACATACATTCCCTAACCCCCATCCCCAAATGTGAAGTAAAACAACACTGAACAGTGCTTGTTAAATTGTACTGCACATTAATGCAGTTGTGGAAACTGGCACTGTACAAATGTCCTCTCTCATAACTATATTCTGTGGATTTTTTTCAGTAGAATATGAAATCCTGGAATAGAAATGATTTTATACTCTTCTGCTGCTGGATATTATTGAGAGACAAGGAATATCTTTAGTACAGTGCTTTAAACTCTCACAACAGGGTTTTTTTTTCTCTCAAAACACTTGTAACAAAAATACATTGCACCAGGTGCTCTGGTTTCATTTCTGCATGCTCTCTTCTCAGAGGTTTCACATAACTCAGAAATGGAAAGTCAAACTACACAGCGTGAATTTGCTGCTGATGGGCATACACACAGGGGTAGACTAATAAAAATACTGCATTTCTTTTCAATACAGTGTACATTTCCAGTGCTGAGTAAATACTAAATACAATGTCTGAAAGATCCTGTTACTAAGGCAACGGACTCCCATGTTATCTTTAAATATATATACATAGTCCTTCTGCTACTTGAAAAGAAAAATTCTTGTCAAGTTTTGGTGAACTGAATTCTTGATAAGATCTGTCTTATAAAAGGCTAAATACTGTGGATGCCTCAGACTGGACTTTTGCATTGACAGTAAGAGCAAGAACAGAAGCTGATGGAAAGGATAATGATTTTCAAGTTGCAGAGTGATGGCCAATTTGTACAAAATGGGTGTTAGGACAAAACTTTTCTAAGACCTATGTATGCCATAAGTGCCTTCAGAGAATTAATATATGTAAATATTTCATAACACCTCCTTCTGAGACAGCTCTTTTAGCTTGCTTCTTAGGCAGACCAATATATCTGTATGGTAATTCTTGTAACTAATGAGCCTAAGCAGAGAAACGCCCAGTGGACTGTGGTGTGTAGACTGTACATCTTTCTGTTAGTATTTATTTCCATATACATATTTTCGACATATACGTCATATACTATAGCTAGCAAGTGTTTATAACTCAGTGCCACTCCAAAGGAGTAAGAGTGAAGAGTGTTCTTGCGGCACTACATGCACAGTAGTTCTCTTCCTCTTTCTCAGCCACAACTGACTGAGTTTTGTCACAAATGTTTGTTTTGAGGGTCACTCAGCTGTACTTTTTACCCAATGTAAAGAGAAGAGTGAAGGTTTAGTTCTCATGCTTATGCTGCTGCAGTGGCAGTTTAATTCAGGATTTAAAATTACCTCAGTAGCAACACCCCAGCAGAGACGGTGTCTGAAAGCCCAGAAATTCATGGCTGACCTAAACCATCCTTGGAGGCAATCTGATCTCATGGCATGTGGCTTGAATAGTACATATACATCAGTGGACCTTGGACTGGACAAATTTGCAGCTTCTTACACCTCACCATGCTTTCAGCAAAGTACTACACATATTAAACCATTCAAGGTTTAGGAGTTACCTTTTAAAATAAAGAATATCTAAATAAGTCCAGCCTTATCCCAGTGGCTTTGGACACTAAATTAAGTTTTCTATGGTGGTGTTAATCAGCCCAACATATTCCTGTAGAGCAGGTATGAAAGCAGGTATAAGGGGGTCATGGAATATGCTTGAAGAACAGTGAAATGGTATTAGGTGAGACTTTTCCTTCCAAGTAAAGTCTTAACCCCAGCCTGTCTCTCATAGATGTGAGTTGTGAGGTAATTTGGAAATACTTTTCCCATCTTCTTCATTAAATCTAGGAATTTTTGGCCAGAACTGGGGAAAATCACTTGGGTGGCACAAAGATCTCTCACTGCTTTTCTTTCGTTTGTTTTTTTTTTTTCCCCTAACATTGAGAGAAGCATCTGTCCCTTCTCTCATAGCATGTAATAAGGTTAGGAGGTCCTTATCCATATCCCTCAGCTGGGTTGCTCTCTCTCAATGGCTTGAGTCCAAGTACTTTCAGCTCTTTTCGGCATCTCAGAAGTGACACCATTCTGTTCCCATTTTTAGAAAATACCAGGGATACACTGAGGCTGAGAAAAATCCTTGCTCCTAAATAAGCTGTTCTGGATGAAACTTTTCTTGTCTCATTTCCTTCCCAGTCTTTTCAGAGGTTTCCCTAGTGTGGTCATAAAGGCGGTGCTTGTAATTAGGGAATCTCATCATTCCAAGCACAATTGACACAGTCCTTTTGTCAGTTATCCCCCAATAGGGATAATAGTATTTTATCCTTAAATCCAAAGGTTAAATGCGTTTTAACCAATGTGCCTAAACCCGATGCCTAACTGCAATGTAAATGAGGTCTGTCCCATACAGTCCTCTTCCTGGCTCACCAGCAGATGCTCGAGGAATGCATCCTCCCCATGGAGGCCTCCATCCATCTGGAGTTCCCAAGGAGCCCTTAGGCTTCACTTCTCCCTTTTCATCAACAATAAGCTCCTTGCTCTCAAAAGCTTCAGGGAATGTGGATTACACAGGCATGGAAATGGGATTTTTAGTAACAAGTGGCCAAATGTTCAGACATCTCCTCTAAAGACATTTATGCTTCTAGTGAAAAAAAGAGTCTGATTCCAAGGAATGTATTTCTAAATTAATAATAATTTTTAAGCCCCCTCAAGTCTGAGATGCATTAAAATACAAGGTGACATTTGAATATGTACTGTGGGTCAGACTCTGATGCTCTAGGGCACATTGAGTACTGTTTTACTTGCAAGTAGTTCCATTAATTTCAGTGACCCAGTTACAGAGTAAGACACCACTCAGCAGGAGAAAAGATGTTTTAAATTTGCCCACAATATTTGATGATAATTTGATTTCTGTACTGCCTTCAAGATGCAGTCACCTCATTCTGCTTTTACCACAGTGCAGCATCTCTTTCATAGATACTGACATCTCTAGATGGCTGTCAGCCTTTGTGATGAAGAATATTAGAATAACATTGTAACTGTGTCAATAAGGCAGATATGCATCCATTTATGAGTAGGGTATTTTTTGAGTGATTCTTGTAAATTTCCTTGGATTTTTCTCTTTTAAATTGATATTCTGGTTTCTGAGACTACGGTAACTTCTGTATATTTGCATATTGTAGGGTCTGCAGCCACAAATGGAGATAATTGATTTTCTTCCTGAATAATTTGGTGCTGTTCACTTCAGAGATCATCCTTTGGATTATCGACTCCTTATTATTAGTCATTTGCAAAATTATTGCTATGGCTGTGAGGTTCATAGCCCTGCCAGACTTCTGGCTTCTTCTCTGCAGGGTTTTCTTCCTGACCAGGAATGTTTTAATCCTCATGTACTCGGAAAAAAAAAAAAAAAAGTCCAGCTAGCTGTGGTGGCACCTTCTTCCATAAGGCTGGTATTTCAAATCAGTTCTTTATCAGCACATGCTTCTTGCTTGCCTTTATGATAGCCTCAAAAAATGTTACAAAGAGCTTGGTCAGTGATGATAACCTCTCCAGAGCACTGACCTACAGCAAGGAGAGGAGTGTTTCCCAATGACTGCAGTATAGTAGCAAATAAGTAGTTTGTGCTTGCACCTGACTACACTGTCACCCTTTTCAGTGTTTTACAGGTGGACTAACACTTTGCTCATGATAGCTCTGCCTATTTTTTTTTTCTGTTTCAAATAAATTTATAACTTCAGCATAATCCCTTGCTCCAGGCTAAACGGTACATCAACATTAATTGTGTTATTTAGTCCAAGATTTTTGAAATGAGCAGAATAGCTTTTGAAGATCCAGACTAGACCTAGTGTGGTTTGGATTGGATATTCTTTTAATGACAAAAAGTGAAATTGATGTTTTAGAAAAAAATCACTGAATGTATTGATAGCTATTAAACTTTTGAAGGACAGTGGCTGCTTGTGTTGATTTTCAAAGCACTTCACAAAAATTTTAGAGATAATCTAGATTTGAGGTAACATTTGAATTTCAGATATGAGTATTTCCGTTTGTACTCTATTTTCTTAGCAAAAAAGTGGCATTTCTCGGGTTCTACAGTGTTCTAACATGCAGGTTGTAGTAGGAGTGACTCAGTGCTTCCATTACCATCTGTGGTTCCTGACTTGTGCTTGCATTAATATCTGGCTTGTAGTTAAGGTAACCATTGAATAGGAAGGACGTGGTTTTAGTTGTGCAGTTATATCTGAACTAGGCAGAGAGGTGGAATGATGGAGCTGTCACAGTAGCATCCATGGCTGTAGCATGGTTGGCCATCCATGGCACTTCCACATTATTCTTTTGGTTGTCAATTAAGCTCTGTGAGCTTCCTGCCAAGCTCACCATCCTGTGGGAAAAATAATGTAAAACTGGAACCCAAAAATGTATATACGGTTTTGCTGATGTACCAGTCCTTAGTGTTGGAGAAACACTGATGTGGACACATAGTGTTTTGGGACAAAACATGGGATAACAGTATCAGTGACTACTGATAGCATTTCTTTTGTTGTATAGTGTTAAGTTCAGCAATATTCATATACATGCACATCATGTGTGAATACACAAGCCCCTCATTTTCTGCTGAATTTGTGTTTATTAGGAACCCTGTGAGGGGCTCAGGAACACCTCTATGCAATGAAGAACGATTCTGTATTTTCTTAGTCTTAGCTTAGCCCTGATAGATGAGTCTTTCATCTCAGCCACATATTTGACTGGTAAAGAGGATTCCGCAAACTTTACTGTAAACTTGTTCCATCGCCTAAGTTTTCCAATAGTTATAACATTTACCTAATATTTAATCTAAATTCCCCCTTGCTGCATCTTAAACCCATTACTTCTTGTTCTGTCCTTGTTCTCTAATGAGAATAATTGGTCTACGTCCTCTCCATAACAGCCCTTTGCATATTTGTAGACAGTAATGCTTCCCCTCAGTCCTCTTTCCTCCAGACTGAGCAGCCCCTGCTCTCATAACCTTTTCTCAGAGGTCTTATTTACTAACTCTTAAATCATTTTTGTTGCTCTCCTCTGAACTCTCTCCAATTTCTCTGTCTGTTTTAAAATGCAGTGCCCCAAAATGAATGCCATTCTCTGAATGAGGCCTACCCAGTGCTAAGTAGAGCAGAATAATTATCCTGCTTGTTTAACATGAGGTATTCCTCAGCACGGCTCTCGCCTCATCTGCCAGAGCTTGGTCCCCTGGCCTCTTCATCCATTTGTTATCCTTTGTAACCCTGCAGAAAACAGGAGCTTCCTAATGCAACGTTTTTAGGGCAAAAGCAAATAAATTAACTCCTGATGTCTTCATTACTCCCTTTTCCAAATGGGAGGCAGTCCCCTCTCCATCTACTTACTGCATGGAGGAGCACCCAGCAGCTGAGGTGTGAGGTCTGGGGGAGATCCAGGAGGCTCTGAGGTCCCTCAGCCCACTCACAGGTGCTCCTTGACACAAGACATTGCACTCCACACTTGCCTTGCTCTTCCCCACACCTAGCCAGGGGTTGTGACCTCCCATGTCTTCCCCTCCCACATGTCCCAGCTGCCTCTCATGGTGGCTCCCGCAGCGGGGATTCTTTCCCTGTGTGCTGGCTGTGACCCATGGCTGCTGGAGCTCCCAGCTCCCAGAAGGCTTTCCTTGGTGAGGTGGTCCCAGCTTGACTGTCCCTCTCAGGCAGGTGTGAGGCTGGCAATGCCACCACTGTCTCCCCACATGGCCACGCAGTTCAATGCTACCCTCGGGTAAAACCAAGTGCCAGTCTTGGGATGGCTCAAGCAGACCCACATCACGGAGTGGTGCATGGGCAACATGGCTTCACACCTGGTGGCTCACTGCTGGTGGCAGACAGGCACACTTTTGAAGATCCCTTGCAGATGGAAGCTGAGAGGTGGTTTCCAAATTCTGTTCCAGCTCACACCAGTGAGAGCTGAGGTGCTGATAGCCAGAGAGGTGCATAATCCAAGGTGAATACAAGCAAACACAGGATATCATCCATAACATCTACCACCACTGTTTTGTGTAGGAGCCTTTAGCAAAATTTCTGTCTCTTTACATTACGATTTATGCTCATAATACAGGGACAGTGATACTTTCCAAGCAGTGCCATGTGACATACTTAAAATGTTTGACAGACTTTGGAGCTGAATCCAGAGCCCTTTCTTTCAAACATCCCCTTTGCCTTTGCAGAGCTTGAGTTCTGCCCTGGAGACCCTCTGACTGTAAGTGCTGCTGAAGATGATTACTTTTTTCAGAGAGCAAGACAATACCTGCTGACACACTGTTTTGCCTGCAAAGAATTAAAAACTCAGCGAATGAATTCTACATAAAAGTTCCGGTCTCAGACTTTGAGAGAGAATGGGAGTGGTAAAAATACACCAGCATCTCAGGCTCTATGTTCAGCAAAGGCGCTGGGCCAGAGCTTCAGCTTTGCTGAGTCCACATTTGTTGAAGCAGAGTGAGGAACTGGTTATGACTTCCTAACTCTGTGTCTGGCTGCCAGCCCACAGCCAGACTGGGGAAGCCGGGGAGCTGCTCTGACATGTAGGATCTAACAGTGTGTCCCAATGAATACGGATGGTGTAACCTAGGTGCATCGCCTGTGCCCCTCTTTCCTTCCTTGTCTCTGCCTCTCCTGCTGACATGCCCCTCGCAGCACAGGTGGCAAAGGAGCAGCAGCACACTCTGAGGGAATGTTTCAGTGCTGGCAATCAGTCATGCATGCAGGTATAGCACAGCTTCTCTCTTTTACCTCGGCACCTCTGAAGCGATGTGGAGAATGTGCCCAGGATTTACGAGGTTCGTGCTGAATGCAGCCAGCATCATTGCCTGCTACATTTTTCCAGATCGGTGCACCAGTATGCTGCTTAATAGACCTCTGGCATAATGTGCAACAGTACCAAGCTCTGTACCTTAGAGCTAAAAATGAGGAGGCAGGAGGAGATGAACAGCATAGTTGTTTTTCATGCCGCACAAAGTGAAATTACACAGGAAGTAAGTCACCTCCTGAAGAGACTAGACACAAGAGGAGTTATCTTTCTTGGTTAAATTAAAAAGGATGATTAAATGCCAGATAGTTAAAGCACGTCAGGCAGATACTGCGCAAGCACTTTTCTTGCTAAGAAAGTAACCATGTAAGTTACCAACTGACTTTAAAATGATTGAGAAAGTGTAGGTGTAAAAATCACTATTGCTGATTTACCTTCTGTCTGGTGTAGGAGAAACCAGTTTTGGCTCAGATCAGTACTTCATGCAGTATTACAGTACTGCAGCTTGTAAAGAGTGCCTGAACATGTGAGGACATGGTGTCTGGGTTGCTCCATGCTTGACTGCTGCACTTGAATAGCCCTCACAAAAGCTTCACATATTGAACAAAGAACTGTGAACCCCAAACCCAGTTGACAGCATAGTCTGCTGTCTCTTCTGGCTTTGCAAAGCTATGCAACACTGGATTCACATAAGCTGACTGAAGGACTGTACACTGGAGTAGGGTCTCCTCAAACCTCTTTTCAAATCTGGCATCTCTGTGACATTTCTTGTTAGCCAGGGTCAATACACCTGCCAGATGAAATCCTTTTCCCCAGGAATTTCTCTTGCTGTCTCAACACCAACCCTGTTCTGCCTCAATCACAGCAGGTAAGCTAGACCAGAATGGTCCCTCCATAGCATTAGAGGGTTTTCAGCACAGCCTACACAGCAAATATCTCTATATCAGATCTTGTACCTGAGGAAAGATTTTTTTTTTGTCTTTCTATTTTCATCCCATTTACTTCTCACCAGCTAGTACATTACTCATATTCAAAGGAAAAGTACAATTCATTTTAAAGATAGTCCCACTCAGTCTGAAAACCTTTCCATTCAGAAAAGTCCATCTCAGAAAATGTCAAGTTGTAAACCTAAATGCTAAGGGACAGTCCCATAGGAAAAGGGATTCATCCCATCTCTATGCATTCTGATCATGGAGTTTAACAATTTTCTCCTCATGAAGGTTTGCCTCTGCCAAGAAATATGTGCAAGGGTTTTGTAATTGAGGTTTAATTGGAAGTGATCAGTACAAAAACTTCCCCACAACCCTAGATTCTTCATAAAGAGGAAAGAATTGCTATATAACTGCAGAATAAAATTGTCTGCACAGAGACCTGGCACAGTATTACTACCCCAAATGGGCTATTTCATGCAATCAAGCCCTAAGTTAGGATCTAACACCTACGTGCTTTTCAGCTCCCCTGTCAGTGGGAAATTTGGGGGAATTTCTTCATAGGCTCCTGCTCTTTCAAATTCCCAGCATTGCCATGAATTCTCTGCCCCAGTGAAATAGTAGTAAAAATAAAAGAGAGGGGTGTGAATTCATCACTCTGCTGTCCCAGGCTGGAGAGAGAAGCAGAAAAGCTATATTATTCAGACCAGCTGCTTGTCTTTAGTTTCTGCTCTGACTGCTGTCTGAGGGCAATAGGGGAAGGAGAACACCACAGCCTAATATTTTCAGTTCATATCAAAAACTGACCAAGCCAACTTATCCTCTCTCTCCCCCACCCTTATAAATGATAGTGATAACTTTTATGGGATAGGATAGGAAGGGATCAAACAGCTGTTATTATACCTTACTCCTTTGAAATATATACTTCCAGTTGCCCATATCTACTTTGCTACTCAGCTCCTAACAACATGATTGGTTATCCATAACCCTTTTTAAAAATAATCTTTAAAGCATGAGTGGGACAGAAAGCCTCTATATCTTTTAGAGACCGAATCTAAAAGAAGATTCCCTCTAAATCCATCTATTCCAGTTAATAGGGCTTGGCACAACCGCTCTGTCTACTGTTCCAGACCTTAAAAGATAATTTATAACAGAACTTTGAATGTTTCCTGGCTCAATGCATTTTTTAATATACTGCATCATTTGCATTAGTGTCTCTGTTCACCTTATATTTCATGAGTAAGTAAATTGTGGAAGGTTAACATTTTCTATTAAAAAATAGGACTTTATGTGGAAGTCAATATTGGCACAGTCTGTAGAAGAACTGTGTCTCATCTGTCTGGGTGAATCTTTTGTCTGGCCTTCATTGCAATTCTTTTGGTTTTACTCAGTCTTTCTTTCCTTTGTCTTTTTTTTTCCCCTAAAGCTAAAAAAAGAAATTTAATAAGCTAACATTACAATCAAATTCTTTAAATTGTCAAGTCATGCTCTGGCTGGCTTTTCCCCCTTTTTAGGGCTGTGCACCACGGCTCACAGATTTATGCTTACAGCACATCCCTTCTTGACTAATTTATAGCATTTAAAAGCTTAGTTGATCTTGTGGGCTGCTGGGTTCCTTGGTGCTTAAGTGGACTCTTGGCTCTGTAGCAGTGATTCCAGGTCTAGCAGGCAGCAGTGTGCCCCCTCAGTGTTTAAATGCTACCTACTCATCGAAGGATGTAACTAGCAGTATGAAAGAGTTCTCCAAAGACTGATGCATGCAATTAACTGAATTACTTCAACAGGGTGTAGATAAGATAGATTTAAAGTGGAACCTGTTACTGTGCCAGTGGCTGGATAAGGATCTTGCTGTGCCAGTCAAGGGGGAAGAAAATCCTTGTCTGCCAGTTCTCAGTGAAGTTGTTCTTGCTGTGACAGCAGATCTAGCTCACATGCTTGATTTAATGCCCTCAATTACCATATCTTTGTAATTATCATCCATGTCTTATAAGTCTTGTGGAAACTATCAGATCTTGAGTAGAGGATCTAGGAGACTTGTAAGAATATAATGTCTTGAATTGATCTTTCTGTTTTGTGTTTCATCACTCTACTACTGATTGATCATTCTTTGAATAAAATGATAGCATAGCTGTATGCCAACACTTGTGATTCATTTTCACTTAGCTAATCAAAATGTTGTTTCACAAGACCCTGATGATGTTCAGGATGCCTTTTAGGAGGTATTACCTTACACCAAGCTGGCTGACTCAGATGGTCTATTTCTTATACTGTTACCAGACCAAACCATGATTTATGAGGTGCAAGTAGTTCTTACAGGGGCACAGATCTGTTTGATTGCAAAGTTTTTCAACCAGTGAGTAAATATTTTTTTTTAGTTGAAGGAACTGCAGCATCTCTGCATACCCTGGATCAATATCTGCACATTTTCTCTTTTTTACATGGAACTTAAGGGTTAGTAGAAGATTCTAGCCTGGTCAATACAGATCAGCCACTCACATTAGCTGGACAAGCCAAGCATATTGGTTTTACTCTATCTCATGCTGGAACCATAATGTTAAGATTCAGACACTGACTTGTTTTCAGGAGGGTTTCTTTTAGCAATGTGAAAAAATGAAAACAAATGTTTTCCTCCTACTTCTGCAGTCATGAACTCTCTTTGTGTTTGTAGCTGAATTTTGAAAGCACATCAGCCAGAGATGAGACTCTTACTTTTAGTGAATGGTAGTTGTTCTTTTTACTGCTGTAGTCCTGGTAAGTTAAACAGTGTAATGCAGTTTGATGTTTGCTAGAGCAGTGAAGTGGTAAATAAAGATCACCGTTAGGAAGAATTAAGCACTGAAGTAGGAAAAATCACTGAGTCAGGATAGTCTAAAGTAGTAAAGAGACCCTGTCATTTTCAGACTACAATTGTAAGCAAGTATTTCGTAGGCCTTAGGGTCACAGGTGAATTTTACCCAGAAAACAAAGCATTTTCCTACAGGTTTGTGTCTGGTATAATTAGGTTCTCAAGTTTTATCTGTTTGTTTTTTGGGTTTTTTTAGTATTCCATGAGCTGCAGTAGCAGTAATATCAGAAAAAAATTGCACTGTAGCACTGAACACTGTCTGCCTACAGCAAAGACAAAGTTCATAAAGGACACAGAAAGCACAGAGGCCCAGTTAACCTTCTGAGAAAGAAGGTGTGTTAGTAGACACCAAGAAAGCAATTTTTTTTCCCCCCTAGGTCATTGTACAGTTTCATATGTTTTCTTTTCTAAAGAGAGAATACACCACTGTAGTTATTTTGTAACTATCATCAGCTTCAAAAGGACTGCAGAAGCATTTGGCAGGGCCAGAATCATGATTCACGGTGTCAGCCACCCCTTTTCCCATTATTTTTTTAAGAATTGACTTAAACAGCCTCTTAAACACTGTCAGATTGGATATAAGCCTTAATCAATGGTCAGTGTGGTCAATGGCTGAAATGACCACTGAAGGATGTCCTGCAAAGTGATCGATAGTCCATATTGGTTCTTTGGTTTTTGGTTTGGTTTGGATTTTGTTTGGTTTTGCTTTGGGTTTTTTTTGTGTCTGTGTATGTGGAGTTTTTTATTAGCAATGTAATGATTAGCATCTGAGAAAACTAGTGTTTCTCTAAGTCCAGTGTTTCACATGTGTTTTTGAGAGTGATCGCAAATATTCTCATTTAAAGTGTTATGTATATGCCTTTTTCACAGACCAATATGTCAGACTTCTAACCACTTGCCTTTGCTTTCTACAGCATTGATGGTCCTTTGAGTGATGCTTGTGCAATTCGAGATGAGGGCTCCCACTGCTCACGTGGTACCAGTTCTTCCTGATTAAGCAAAACAAGTGAGCACCTGATTGACTTTTACCATAAATGCTGACATTCTGCAGCCAAAGGGGAGAGGGGGAAAAAACCCCTTTGATAGTGTTTAAAGCACATAGGCCGTTTTCAGCAAGGATTTCCATTTCAAGAGATTTGCTAGTGTAGTCTTGGATTAGTGTATGCATCGAAAGCTTTACTTAGGAAGATTTTCATCCTTTGAGGCACACACATACCAAAGCTCTTTGTTGTTCTGAATCCATGATTATGTGCTGAATAATGAATATTTTTAAAAGCCTTTGCAGCCACACTGTGACACCTTGACAATTTCAGCCAATCTCACTCTCTCTTTTTTCTTGTTTTTTCCTTTTTTTTTTTTTTTGACATTTCCTAACATAAAACCTTTAGCAAAGACTTTTAGCAGTTTAGAAGTTCTTCAATGCCAGGCAACTGAATTGCTGAGATGCTCATTTAAAAAAAAAAAAAAAGGGATATCTTATGCTGATTTTGTTTTAGAACAAGCTGACTAGCTGCAATTGAGGTTAATTGACCTTTATAATGGATACACAGGACAGTACTAAAGCTGTATACATAAACTGCAAGTTTATTTGATAGCAAATTGTGTTAATTGACATTCATTGTGCATCTTTCTGTTGTTTATTGCTAGTTGCTCATGTGAATAGTTTGTTGATATTATAGATAGGACAAACATTTGTTTCAGATAAATAGGATTTTCAGTTGAATAGGTTTTAATTAAATGATCCCCTGTACTCAATTTTGAAATTATGAAGTACTGTACAGTATGTACCTAAACCTGTTTTCTAGGATCTTATATTGTTGAATCATGTCTCACACAAATTTGTTTATTTTTTTGTCAAATAATGTCTAATTTCTCTGCCACTTTGGCAAGATTTAGGTCTTTTGCCAGAGTAAAACACAAAATTACAGTGTTGCAGGGACTAAGTTTATGAAAGAATTGTAGGTGGTGGGTCTGCCTCAAAGGACAAATCAGCCTTATAATAAACACACATTCATTGCTATGTTAAAACTATAAGTCAGACAACACACACCTTCTCTCATGCACAGGTTCTGTTCTGCTGGACACTCAGCCATCATCTTTCCTTTCACAGACCTCAGTAAACATCTGTAGGGCCTGTCCCATATAGCCACAGTCTTCATATTTTTCATCCCTTAACGAAGTTTTAAATATGTCCACAAATTCAATTCAAGCCAGTCGATTTTCCCATTTTTTTTCTCTAATGAAATGAAGCTGTAGCTGACAAAGTCACTCTTGTGACACAACTCCTTCCACTGATGATGGCTTTCCCTCCACTCTGAAAGCAAAATGAAAAAGCAACCCCTCCAAAGCCCCAGATGGAAGCCTTTTTCTGGGTTACCAAGCACATTTTGCTTAACAAATTTAAAATGAGCAAAGATTACTAATTCATTTTGTCTAAAAAAAAAGAAGCAGAACTAAGACAGGTAGATGCCCTGTAGGCATGCAGAGTTATTGGCTATTGTAGTCCTTTAGCTATTTCTGATACTTCATCACTGTCTTTAATTAGCCATGTCGCTTGAAACATTGACAAGGAAGTACAATAAGTATTCACTGTATTATTTTACCACACAGAGGTTTAAAGAGAAATAACTCTTCTTGAGTAAGTTACATTTTATTTTAATATGCTGGTGTAAAGAACAATTCTAGCCATTCACCTCTTATGTCAGAGATGAGAGCAAAATTAGGAGGCAAAATAGTTGGGTAATATTCAGAAAGATTTCTTTAAACCATGCAAGTTCCTCAGTTTTGCTGTATTCATTTTTCTCTAAAGTGCTTTTTCCCCACATGAGTGGCTTTCTCTTTATATTTCTTTTACATTTACACTCTCTAAAGTCTAAGGTTATTGCCGATAGTATTTTAAGAAGTGCTTTCCCTGGAGTGGTTTTTTTTTGATAGCCAGCAAGGGACTGCTCTCGAATATGAAGGTGAACATTTCAGAGACATCTGTGATATAATGTGCATCACAGTCTTGAGGACCTTGTTTCTTTTCACAGAAAAGTAACAAAAGGCTAGGGCCTGATTTTCAGCTGTTTGAGCTAACCAGCTGCAGGAGCAGCCACTGAGACCTGGCATGCGAGTGAAGCAGGTCAGTAGAGTCCAGAGAGGGGTACTTCAGAAACAGAGCAGAAGCAGCTCAGGCTGTCTGTCGTGATGGCAGAGTACAAACTGGTGTATTCAAACTCAATCCCAAGTCACCAAGTAACTCTCAATGCTTGTATGTTTGTTTGCATTCAGGGGAGCTATGATTCACAGTTTTGTTCCTTCTGCAGGAAAGATAAGACTTGGGAATGCTTAAGGCTGAAATCCTCCCATGTCCTCCATCGACCATATGGACTTGACGGGTAGCCAAGCAGTGTCAAACTGCTTGTCCACAGCCTGTTAAAACCACTCCATGGCCCTGCACATTCTTGAGCTGTCTCCGTGTCCTAATGCAGACTTGTACATATCTACATCTTTGGTGTTCCACCCTAAAACCCCGTGTATGGCACACAAAAGAGAGCCCTTCCATACCTGGAGATCTCCTCCAGAAACCATGAATGAGAAAGGGAGACAGGTATTCTAGAAAACCTGGGTTGCACAGCTTCCATAGTGGGAAAGTAATGAGACAGTAGTAAGGGTTTATCTAATCCTCACTCACTGTAAGCACAGAGGACCCATGAAGAAACAAATTTCGAAACGTGAGATCCCTGAACATGGGTCATTTGAGAAAGCCCAGGCTTTGCCACAGCCCCATGTCAGAGCATCAGTGAATAGAGGGGCATTCATGTATTTGATTGGCATGAAGAATGGGCCTTAGGAGGTGAAGACGTGTGGACTCTGCCCAGGGAACATGCACATTGTGGGACACTGGCCAGATTTAAATTAAGCAGCCAAGGTATGTGAACTGTTAAGGAACACCACTTGCCCTCCAGTCCTCTTGTCCCTCATTTGTGTATGACTTCTTGGCACAGGCAGATTTTCTGTGTTCTTGCTGTCAGCAGACAGTTCTCATGCTTAGTAGAGATTTCTAGGCATGTCAGAACAAATTCTGCCAAGATACAAAAAATGAAACGACCTTCTCAAACCCTCCAAGCCTATCGTGGACCTCCTCCCGCCTGTTTCCTTCTTCTAGAGAACGTGTATTTTCCAAGAAATTCACGTTCATTGCAATGACTGCTCTTAATACGTGATGCAACTCTGTAGATTTAACAATTGTGTTTGCCTGAATTTATTACTATTTCCCAGTCCCTTTTGCCATGTGCTTGTAGTGGAATTTGTTGGCCTTTCCGGGACAGGAGAAAATAGAAGGTTTGACATCACTTCTATTGGTTTTGCAGGGAACAGAACAGCCCTTCTTCTAGGGTCAGGTAATTACAGAATTAGAGAGTCATTTGCATTGAAAGAGATCTTAGAGACCATCTATTCCAAACCCTCTGCTATGAACAGGGCAGCTTTTACAAGACCAGGTTGCTCCAGCCTGGCCTTGAACACTTCCAGGGATGGGGCATCCAGAACTCTGGGCAACCTGTTTCAGTGCCTCACCACCCTCACAGAAAGAATTTCTTCTTAATGTCTAATCTAAACCTGCTCTCAGTCAGAAGCCATTCCCCCTGGTCCTGTCACTACCTGGTCTTGTAAATAGTCTCTCTCCATCTTTCCTATACGCTTCTTTAAGGTACTGGAAGGCCATAGTTAGGTCACTTTAAAGCCTTCTCTTTTCCAGGCTGAACAATCCTAGTTCTCTCAGCCTTTCCTCCTAGGAGAGGTGCTCCATCCATCTAATCAACTGTGTGGCCTCCTCTGGACTCACTCCAACAGGTCCATGTCCTCTTCTTGCACTGAGGACCCCAGAGTCTGATTCAGTATAAGGCTTGACAAAGTCACTGGCAGATTATCAGCCTGTTGCAAGGATTCTATACAGTGCCAGGCCTCTGGCCAGCCCTCAGGACTTTAGAGGAAGATAAGGAGCTACAGGCTGATGGGTTCATCACTGGGAACATACAAATACAATGTTCTATGCATTTTCCTGAGTTGTAGGCAAGAATCTGCCCATTGCCTATCAGGAACCAAGGATCAGAGATGCAAATGAAAACTGCATGCAGGAACTCTTACACAAAAGAATATGTTTATACCATCCTATGTCACGTATTCCTGGAACTGACTAAAGAGCATCATTGCTCAAAGCAGTAGTACAACATACACAGCCAGCAGGCTTCTGAGCATGACGCAAATAGTCTCTTCAGTGGTTAACATAGCCCGAAACCTCATCTTTGAGCTGTGAAAAAGAGGCAGGAGGTTTGCCAGGCTGTTACTAGACATGTAGAAACTACTTCCCTCTGACATGACAAAAGACCCTGGCATCTGTGACATGTGACTCAGTTACACAACTGCCATTGAGGCTGTCTTAGGGCAGATACCAAGCTGCCAGTGTGACCCAAGGCACTGAGTCAGTCTATGGCATGTCTTCTTTTAACTGTTGACCACACATTTGTGTGTGTATGTATGTGTTTGTTTGTGGGCAGAAAAGACTATACTCAATGGAGCAGCTAATTTCCAGAGAAAGGGTGGGTTGCAGTCATCCTGGGAACACAGTGGTATCTAGAAACTGGCCTGTCTGTTTCACAGCACACAAGATACCCTTTTCTTCTTTCAAAATTGGGTTGTTATCTCTGCACCAGCCTTCTAAAGATTTTACCAGTGTGATGCAGCTCTGTGACAATGGCGAAATTATTTTAATTGCCACTACCTGGGAGAAAGCATGGTGGTATGAAGGCATATTTTAAATCACAGCTGACAAGCTGTGGGCTTCCTCACATCACAGGAGAGACTGACCACTCTAGTGGTAGGGTTGGTGAAGTGTGAGATGGGAAGCTGGACAGTAAGCTGGGTGGAAAATTGGCCAGACTGCTGGGCTTAGAGAGTTGTGTGGGTGCTGGAAAATCCAGGTGGCAGCCAGTAGTTAGTTGAGTCCCTCAGAGATGAGTCTTCTCCAGAATTTCCACAGGTCTGCCCATGTTTTGCCTTATGCCTCCTCTGCTCATTCCAAACTCAGCAAAATGAAAGCAAACTCCTCTTTGCTTCTATCCTCTATGCTGATGCATTTGTGCACTCTGACTTTCAGAAGTTTTGTTACAAAGCCCAGAGAGCAGGATACTGACTCCTGGGATTTGCAGGCTAGTCCACATGGTTTGAAGGGCTGTGGTCTGGCACTCAGCTACCCTCTTTGATGGTAGAGCAGCCCTCATTTAATGGGATGCCAGCTGTGAACAGCAGTCAAATGGTGCTGAGCATGAGGCAGTGCTGCTAAATGGAGTGTTAACTTTGACCAGAGGTGATTCTCTTCTGGGGAGGAGGGGGCCCACAGCCACCTGATTTTTTCTGTAGGTCACCAAAGTCTTCCTGAGTTAGCTTCTTTCTGCTGTGGGCAGGCAGCAGCACACGTGCCAGCAGTCAGCCCAGCACCCCAACCCTGAGGGAAGTCTGCTGCACCTGCACTACAGTCTGTGTGGCTGGGGAAAGCCCCACTGGCTGAAAGCGAGAAGGGCTATGCTCCTTAGCTTTGCCTCTGCTGTCACTGACTGCTCCTGCATCCCTTTCAAACTGCAGGAATGGTAGACTCTTGGTTACCTCCAAATAAGAGGCTTACAAATGTTTTAGTGTTCCTTAACTGCAGAGAAAGGTTAATAAAAATGAAAAGGGACATGACACTGTTGAGCAAATGGCAGAGAGGAACAAAACCTCTACTGCTTTCTTTTCTGTGTCCAGGACATTTTAAAGATTACTCAAAAGTAGCTCAGATCTCCATCAGACTTTTTCTGACAGTTCCTAAAATTATCTTTTATTCAGATTACCCAGCAGTAAAGCCAGCTGGACAAATATTTATGCTATTACAAAGAGTTTAATCCACGATCCGTGTGATTAACAAGATCACTGGAACATGAAAGAAAGTAGTGCATGCTTCTTGTAGGAAACACATTTTTTTGCTTTGTGGGACAAAATTTCCGTATTCTTTTTCTCAGAATAATGTGAAAGAACAGAAGTTTCTCAGTTTAAGATCTAATCTGCTCTGCCTTTGAAGGAAGTCACAAAGTGTCTCAAGAAAGCCTTCAGTTGATACAGTTGTCTAAATAAGAAGCCCTTTGGACAACGCCTTACTGATTAGAGACAGAAGTGGTTAGGCCAGGGCTCATGCCCTTCATTCCCAACTAGTTAACCTTGCACCTTTATACTCTTGCCATCAGCCCAAGCTAGGCAGAGTTTAATTCCTGTAAAATAAATCAGCTGTTGGGTGTTTTGCTCTGCTGAAAGCTTAGCCTGTGTCACTGTAACTAGTTAGGGAGACCTATTTTTTTTCTGAATCTATGCAAATTAACATTTCTCAGAGTATTTGTGTCGGGGTACATCTCTGGCCTCTGCAGTCATTAGTCCTTGACCAAGCTAACTTAGCTGTTTCCTGGCAGTCCTAATCATATTTAAACTCACCTCAATATATTTTTCAGGTTCAGCAATTTTACAGATGTCTAGATAGAAGCAACCTGAAGACTAAGCGCCTCTGCCACAAAAGCCAAAAGATAAGCCCCTCTTAGAGGAATTCAGGCTGACTTTAGTCCTCCTCTAGAATGAGGAGATGATAGAAGCCAATCCAAATACATTATTTCGGAAGTTTAGTCATGTTAAGCAATGTCAGTACTGCATGTCATGACATACTACTGGCTAGAAAAGCATTAATAAGTATAGCTGCTTGACACAAGCTCTCACATCCTTCATCCTGGCAGGGGATTCTGCATCCCCACTGTGCCTGGCAGTATGGGGTCATTGCTGCTAAATGATGACATTTGTTGCCAGTGTATAAAGTAAGTTAAAACCAGACACAAATCTTAGTAGCCCCCTTTCTGGGTTATTTTTCTAAACAGTGTTTTTTACTCCAAATCTTTGAAACCTAGTTAACATCATTTTCAAAATTACAATTTTTATACTACAGCCTTCAAAGCAGATCTGTGTATTAGGAGTCTGACAGCAGTAGGCATTTCAGGTGTCATGAAAAGAACAGAAAGCATTTACATCGGAGGGAAAAAAAAAGAGAAAAAGAGAAAAGCTTTCCATTTGTTTATATCTTCTTCAGAAATATTCTTTTTTGGGTGGAACTTTCTGTGTTTCATCTCTTCTGAAGGTGATTTTCTTTCATGCTGTCAGCAATATGTGGAAAATTTTTAACATAAATGCAAAATGCCTTAAATTATGAAAATTGTGTGACTAATGAATGCGCAAAAAGTCTCTCTATTGATTTGATACACAGATTATTCTGCATGCTAAAAATGCTCAGTGGAATTGCCATTTACTGTGTTAGTCTTAGAAGAGAGCAGCCTTTGAAATGTAATGACCACATTAAAAATCAAGTAGTTTTTAAAGGGCTTAAACACATGATTCTGTTTATTATTGAAGAAAGTACTCTAGAAGAAGACAGGCAGTTAAAATGTGTATTCCAGTGTGAAATATACTGGGAAAAGACAATAAAATTTCATATGAAAAACAATCATGCACAATAACCGTGTTAACCTCTGAATTCTGTATACAAACAAATACTCTATTAACAAACTTCACACTACACACAAAAGGCAACAGCTTCACAAAGAACTTATCATAAAAGCATAGCATTGATATTGATTATTTTTTTTCTCCAAGCTTGCATTCTCTGTCTAATGCTTGGGACAAATGAGAACAAGTGTGAAAATAACCATTAAAAAATTGTCACTGCATAAGCCATCCAGGTGGCTGTGTTCTAAAAGGTAAGGAACAGAGAGAGCTGGATTCAGATTCACCCTACAGTTCTTTCATGCCTCCAAAATAAAGTACGACAGGTGGCAGTGTACTTTAGAGCTTGTTTTGGAGAAGAGTGGTAGGAAAAAGTCTTAATATTAGTGAGAATTAGCTTGGTACTTTTCAAAGTTGAGTGTGAATGTATCCACTTTTTTATTATGATGATATATCAATGAAAGTACATTCTGTACATATATCAGCAAAACACAACTGAAAATAGACAAGGTGTAATTAACCCATATATTCTTAAAATAAATATGTACAATATTTACATTTTGGACAGTTCCAGCAATGAACATCTCCAGATTATGAACCCCTACCTAAAAAATATCTCTATCGTTGTAGAAAATTCATTTGCTGTACAAATATTTATAAATACTTATGTGTAAACCTTTTCAGTGAAACATCTGTGAATTCATTGACAAGAAAAACATGAGATATTCTTATTATAAACTAACATTTAGTTATCAAGTGTCCACATATTAAAGAGTCTAGAGCATCATACAACAGACAAACATAGATTTTTGTTGTTGAGACTATTTTGTGTTCTGCTTCTGTGCCATCATGCTGCCAAATCTGATTGTCTTTTCTGAAAATCTGCAGCAAAGCAGCAGGACTGAATCAAGTTGACTCAGTGATTGTTATTGACTGCACCATGTCAGACAGGGCTTCTGGGTCTGCTTCTTCTTTGCCATTATCTGAATTTTCTGATGAGATGTAACATCCAGAATCTCTTGGACAGTCATTTAACTGTGATTTGTCAAAGTCTGGGTGAGGGCTTAAGCTCTGCGTCTCCTGACTGTCCTCACTTTTCTGCTGTTGTTCAACTAGAAAGAACAGGAAAAGAAAGAAAAAACTTGTCAAAATAAGTATCTTGGGAAAGAGGTTTGAGGTAATGACTGATCTTGAAGAACTTGAGAAACTGAGCTGGTAATACACACATGACTAGATAGTATCTTTTGTCCATCAGAAACAGAAACCTCAGCATCAAAGAAGTAAAAATATGATTACATGAGTATAACAACATCTCAGTTGATATTGAGGCTGGTTTTTATCCTTCTGTATGTTTCTTAGAGATGAATCTGGAGAATTTGGCCTCATCCTTCAGCATGAAGTCCTGTAGGCTGTCCACAGTCACTATGCGAGGTCACCATGCCCACAACAGAGATGGCAGTGGAGATGCCTGGTGGCAGAGACCCACCTACATTCATGTATTCCAGAGTCTACTCAGGCAATTTTATGTTTATAACATGTTGCATTATAGACGTTGTGTCCTTTGAGTGTCACCTGTGACATACGCTGTGTGCGCTGTAGGGAGATAGAAAGCTCTGGTCTGCAGAAGTGCTCAGCTTAAAAATGTGGTAAGCAGGTTTTCTAAAGCCCTGAACTTCTCAGGGGGAGTGGGTGGCTGATGGAAACTTCCTAAGCTTAGCTTGATGTCCAGAAGGTTATTTTCCAAAACACAGAGACCTCAGAGAAAGCTGTCTAACTTCTTCTGTATGGTTTGTTCAAAACTGAGTACAAACAAATTATCTTGTAAATAATCTGTCCTTGTTAAGCTGCTGTATGACTAATCAAAAATGCAACTCAAGGAGAGTATCTCAAAAAAAAAAAAAAAGCTCAACAGGATAGGGCATATCTGTATATCATGACTCTAACATATCTTGGTTTTAAATTTTGTGTTCCTCTTTTCTGGCTTTGAAATACAAGGTGTTTACTCATAGTAAATTTCTTAAGAAAATAAGCTTTAAAATATAAAATCTTGTTACTCCATGATTATTAAATAGTTAGCTTTGGGTCTTGAGTAATATTTAAACTGTCTCAATTCAATTCAAGCAGAATGGAAGTCCTAATATATGAAGAGGTAATGCTATGTCAAAAGCTAAATCTAGTTTAGGTCCCAAAAGTTTAAAATTTTCACAAAGAAAATTCATACTGTCCTTTGTTTCAACTGTTGGAAATGATAAGATTTGGTAAAATGGGGAAGACTTTAAATTTGTTTGTTTGTTTTTAATCTTGTACTATATAATGAAGCATAAATTAGAAATGAAAAATTGAAATGGAACAGCAGGACAGTTACTTCAGAGACCTTTGTCATTGTGTGAGATTTAAACGAACTTCTTTAGCAAACCAATGTGATGTATTGAGAAACATTTTGAGGTCCTGATGGAAGTCTTGTAGATTTGTTTGGCTTGTTTAAGTCTGTTTAATATTTTCTAACTTTCAATTGCCTAAATAAGTTGAAAAACTAAGCTGATTTTTGAAGGGAAGGAAAGGATCCAAAGTCTCATCTTTGTCATTTTTGCATTAAGCCTGAGGTTATAAACATAAGCTGATGTTTTTACAAAATAATTTAAAAATTACTTTAAATATATTCCATGGAATAGAAGTTCCACCTTGTTCTCAAATAAATTAATGGTTAATTGCACTTGCATGAAAGAGTACACATTTCAGCAGATTTAATTGATATCTGTAACTCTTTGATCTCCTTCTCACTTTACAGAACGCAGTTTGTCATGTCAAGTGTTATCTGTCTTTGCAGGGAAAATGTTTGATCGTGTAGGGTCCAATTGATTTCTGATTTAAGTCAGGAAGGAATTACAAAAGGCATTACACCACTGAAGGCATTACTGCTGCTATTAGTAGCCACCGAAGTAGTTTAGCACAAAGAGCAGCAGATGCCCCAGTAAAGCCTTGTCTGAACTGTGTCATGAGCTCCTCACAGCCCATCCCACGGGCACGGACACGGCGGGTCCTGGGCAGCACACGGAGCCTCCTGCACGGCCGTGGGCAGCGCTCCCTGCCCGCCTCACCCTAATCCCCTCATCAGCCTAATGCTGCTCCCCGGTGCTTTTATCTGCTTGCCCAGCATCATCTGCTGCCCCGACAAGCAGTGACCTAAAAAAGTGTTAATCCTGTTTACATTTTCAAGGTCAGAGAGGAGTCTCCATCCACTTTGTTTTATGATGGAAGGACCAAAGAACTAGTAGGTTAAAAGGAAAATGCAGTTTCAGTCAGTGTATTAGTGCCTTGTAACTAGTTGTCTAGATAATCTGAGTAGTTCCTATATGAACAACTAAACCTAAATGTCTCCCATGTGTGTTTGTAGAAAAAAGGCACAGAAAAGCCTGGAACTTAGATTTTTTTTTTGTTTTAATTTTTACATTTTTTTACTATTTAAATCTGACTTTAAGTCAACTAGGAGAAAAAAAATTCTATTTACAAAGCATACAAATATGAACAACACTAGTAGAATTTTCTTACATGAAAATCTTAAACCAAAAAATATGCAAGCGTTTGAGTCTGTAAAAATATTATCTTTTCTATTTTTCATTCTGTGAAAAAAAATTGAAGAACAGCCCTGCCCCTCCATATTTAAGAAAAAAAGACTGAAAGCAAACTTCAGCATCTTTTTTTTTTCTCTTTCAAGCAGCCCTAAATATTATGCAGTAAGTACTAAACCACTTGAACAGGATGCTGGGTATTATAAATATATGCAGCATGCAATTTTAGATGTTGCTGCATGAGAAAAGCAAAGCAACTTTTGTTCTTTTTATTTCTTTCTTTTTTTTTTTTTTTAACTTGTGGCTCTTATATTCAGTTCTACTTAAGTCCTTTCCCTAACACGTACGTGTTCCATGTTAGTAAAGGTAAGTTTGCTGCCTTAATCTTTTGGACATCAGAAGAAAGCTACAATGCACAGAAAACAGGAATTGATAAAATTAAACTGCCGTTAGATGTTGTGGAATCATCAGAAATAACTATCTTATCAAGGCATGGAAGTCCTATCATTTTTCTACAGTGAAGCAGTTTCACATAAGATAAATAGCTTTCAGTCACTGTTGTCTATGATATGGCCAGAAGAGCCCAAGATATGCATCATTTTGACACATATATTCCAGTACTACTTTAGACGGTAGGATTATTTTTCAGACTTCTGAAAAAAAATGTGAGGCCTTTAGCCTTGGTAAGAGATGTGTGATGCATACTTATCTTCCTCGCTCTTTAGGTCTTTAAAATGAGGTTTTGTTACTCAGTGACATAGATGTGCATGACACACGCAGGGATAGACTTCTTTTTTACTTCACCAGCACTTTTCCTTCTTTAATGAGGTTAAAGTCCTGATTAGGAAAGCACTTTAAGCTCAGGTTTAAGGCAATTCAGCTCAAGAATGTAGAGAGGTCACACTGAGTCCTGTGTGGTTGTATCAGTTTAAACCAGATGAGCAGCAGAAGGCTTGAATTTTGTCTTGGACAAAAGGAAGGTCACCCAGCAGCAAAACATATTTCATGAGTGTGCCCTCTGTGAACTTGCCTTCATAGGTTTTGTCCAAAAGGAGAACTGGTTTAGGAGCACAGTGCTTTAGACTGAGTCACTTGTCTGCCTTCCTGGAAGGTGCAGTGGTGACGTGCTGAGCAGCATCATACTAAATACCATCACAGAATCATAGAATTTTTAGAGCTGGAAGACACCTCTGGAGATCAACTTGTTCAACTACCCTGCCAAGGCAGGGTCACCTAGAGCAGGTTACATAGGAATGTTGTGTCCAGGTGGGTTTGGAATGTCTCCAGAGAGGGAAACTCCACGACCTTCCTAGGGAGTTCCAGTGCTCTTCCACCCTCAATGGAAAGTTCTTCCTCTTGTTGAGGTGGAACTTCTTTTGTTTTAGTTTTTTTGGCCATTTTCCTTGTCCTGTCACTGGGCATCACTGAACAAAGTGTGTCTTCACAGATGAATTTAGACTTCTGTCTTGGGTTGAGCTGGAAAAATGCCAACTGCCCAACACAGAGTGTCAGCCTCCCTCCCCTCCCCGCACCGAGAAAAGGGAGGAAAGGGAAAAAACCCCCTCAAAACAGGTTAAACTTAAACTAACTATATGTATTTATTAAAAAAAAAAAAAAGAGAAAATTAAAATAAACTACAATATAACACACACTTACACAAGTGAGATATAACAAAAACATAACTCCCCACTGAACACAAATCCCACCATTCTAACTACAAATCACTCTGGAGAACTCAATTCCCCAGAGACAGACCCAAGCAGAGAGAAAGACTAAGAACAAACATTTTACTTCCCTAAAATAATATGGTGGTGAGCCGGTGCTGGGCCTGGGCCTCCCATCCCTCCTGGGACAGCATGGTGTGTCCTTCTGGGACCACAGCTTGAAGGAACTGACCAAGCCACTCCCACACTGGCTCTTACACTTTGAGATGATGTCGGAATATAGTATGGAATATTATGGCCAATGGGCCATAGTAGTCAGCTGTCAGTTAGCCCAGCCCAGCTCAAGTCAGCTGACAGTCTCAGGCCTAGTCTGAAATCTAAAGCCTAAATTTAGGCCTACCTAGCTAAACCCATAAAAGCTTCCTAGGTACATTTGAAGGCCTTGTATTAACCTGTAGTGTCTATACCAGTTGGACCACTGAAGTGTTAAAATGAAATGAAAAGTCACAAAACATCAAACTCAGAAAGGACCATTTTGAAGAAGTAAAGGGCAATAATTCTTGAAAAAGAAGCAGAGAATCCCGAAGTGGTTTGTGCAATACTTTAGGCACTCAAAGGAGTAAATCTTTTGTGGATGTACAGACATGCAATTTAAAAAATTGCTCTCACTGAAGTCAGTGGCATAGCTTTTCTGGGAGGGAAAAGTTACTGAACTGATATGAGAGTTTATTGTGAAAACAAACAAGAAGCTTCCTTTTTCTCTAAATATCTAGAGGCAAACAGATGTGCCTTAAAAAAAGGTGAAAAATACGAATACTCATGCAAGGATGGTCTTCCTTGGGAAATCTGGAAATATTATGTCCAGGCCAATGAGTTGTACCACAGTGCAGAAGGGGAGCTTGTCTTTGAGCACTATTTGACCTTGACATGAAATTGTGTGATCCCATGTATCTAAAGGGACTGCCCAGTATGAAATGATACTCTTGATGCTTGATTCTCCAGTAAGGAATGGAACTGAGAACTGAAAGTCATGTCCTTAGCTACCTACTATCTTGCTGTCCAAGTACAATAAATAAGAACAAACCTTATCTGGTAGTGGCAGTGGAATTTAGAGTATGATCTGGACTTAAATATAAAAAGTAAGCTAAGGAAATTGTTTTGGGGAGATAAGTGTAAAATATTATCCCCCAAATTGCACATATGCACCTTTTTTTTTGTCAGAAAATGAACTGTATGCACATATCCAATGAAGTCTAATTCTTCCTTAGCTCAGAATAGCTTCAGACTAATGTAACCGACTGGACTTTAGGGATGAACCTCTTGACTTAAATCATCTAAGTGAGAAGAGAATCAAGTCTATTATGCACACAGAAAAATGTGTGTCCTGGGAAGCAGTCAAAAAAAAAAAAAAGAAGAAAACTTCTTTTATTACTTTATTCATTAACCATCCAGCAACTGCTTCACTTTAAAAATAGCATCCTACAAAAGCACAGACATCCATCTCCTGTCTAGAAGCCATCTGGGAGAAGAACGGAAAGCTATTAAGAAATGCTTTACAAAAAGGACCTTTTTCCCCCCGCCCCAGCCATGAATTCATGGAAACCAATCATTTTGCCCGGAATATATAGATCTGATCAACTTATAGAAAATCTAAAAAGAGATCTGGGAAAGGGGAAAAGTCATGAGGAGCTTACAAGACCTTGCAGTCTTAGGATAGCCTTGCTCTGTTAAATACTTGAAGATGATGGATATGTTTCTGGACTCCCAGGAAAGGCAGAAAGAAGATAGTGCAACGCTAGGAAGCAAAATCTGCTTTAAAAACACTATGTGGTAGCATTTGCTAAATAAAACTTACTTTTTAATTTCTGGTATAAGATGGCTAAATTTTTTCATTTAAAATTCATTCAGGTCTAAATCAAATGTAAGATTAAAAAATTCTCACAGCCAGAGAATTTTTGTTGGCTTTGAGAATCATGTAATGTAGAAACTATTGCTGCAGGTCTTTGGGTTGGAAAATGTTCTGCAAAATGAATTCTATAGCCACAAGTATGTGGCATGAAGGAATCACGTAGTATAATACACAATAATACCAAGGAAAAGGCAAGGAGTGAAAAAAGACGTTAAAAGTCCTGTAAAAACAACTGGACATCTCAGAAGATCAGATAACACATTAAAGAAATAGGAAATCTTGTTTTACTCCATTTATAGTAGAATCTAGTAAAATGAACCTATGTTCCAGCACACTTGGCTATTCTGAATAACAGCAGAGTCACAAAAACTCAGAAACCCTTGTATTTCAACTCTGGATCATTCCTGACACTTCATCCATTAATCAAACACATGTTTCATGGAAGTATGAATGTAATGCAGAGACATGGAAGTCTTCCAAGCTCTGTGAAAAAGATGGGCTTCAACAGTAAATATGGTCTATGGCCTTAGTAATTTTTTTTTTCACAAAGCTTATAATAAAAGTGAACTTCTACCTGGAAAAGTGCTGAAATTCTAATTAGAATACTGTTGGCCAGTAAACAGATTACCTTGTATTTGTGGGTAATTATGCAGCTCACTTCTAAGCAATGCAGAAAATCAATTTTAATTAAAAAATCATTTATGCCAGACTGAGCCATGCCTATTTAGGAAAAAAAATATTGACCCATGAAAGTTCAGTTCAGATGCAGAATTCACTTTCACAGTAGTACCCAGCTCTCTCAGCCCAATTTTCCAATCTGACTGACAGAAGGACAAAGAGGTCAAATGATTTGTACGACGTCAGACTCATGCTGAACTTTTCCCCAAGATCATCTTGACGCCCCGTCTTTCATTATAAGGACTTAACAGATAAATTCTATCCATTTTAGTCTTTAGTATCTTCCTTATAAGAGCAGGTTGTTAAATTCTCTTCTGTCCCAACCAATCACATGACAAATGCTATGAGCCTTTCACAACCAGGCAAGGCAAGGATTTGATCCAGTCCTGATTCAAGATTCAAACTAGGGAAGTATTTATGCATGGCTTACCTTAAAATATACATGAGTCTCAAAAAACTCAACTAGACTTAAATGAATGTTTACAGCTGGCGTCACATATAAAGGTGTTGTGGTTCTGGTCCCTGTGAGTACTCATAAATTCTGGGAAAATTACTTTGTTGAATTTGAATACTGGAAAGATTTGCTATACCTATCTAAAATGCATGTAAAGCAAATATTCATTTCACCTCTTGAAATAAGACTACAGTGTCATCACTGATTTTGAAGCATGGGCCACTTTAGAAGATTTAATGTTATTATTTCAAGAACCATTACAATTTGAACTATTAGACTACCATATAGTTAACATCAGGAACACTGTTTTGTCTGGAGAACTGGCTTAATCCCATGATGCTAATACAGGAAGAACCCTATTTAGGTAATAAAGGTAAATTTATGAATTTTCAGTATATGGGACATGTAAAGACTTGTTAGGTTTGGTCCTTGCACAGGTGTATGTAGAACATTAACTGTTAAGACACCTTCAGAAAAAAACTTTGTGCTATATTCTGAAAAGGTTCATTATCTAATGCTGTTTGCTGTGCATTTTTTTTTACTCACGGAATATAAATAGTAAACCATATCCTCACTGCTACAGAATAGTTTGACACTCGTGTGGTCTGTTAAAACCATTATGTTTTGGTTTGGCTTTCACACTGATGCTGAAATTAGTCTAGCATTTTTCTTTAGTATCTTTTTGGTGTTAAATATTGAAAAATATATGCAATAAAAGGTTCAGAAAGCGCCCCAAGGCTAGTTTTCACAAAGTATCCACTAATACATGTATAGTCAGTATACGCATTTTCAGATGATTTCCAGGTAGGTCCCTGTAACAAAATTCTTGTAGAATGTAAGCCTTTTTTTCCTGGTTTCACTCTTTCAATTGCATTTTCTACACAGACAGCCCTTCAAGAGTCCTTTTCTAGCTTGTCATCTCACAAAGCCATAGACCAGAAAGAACTTCTGAACCTGGAGGGCAAAATACTTCCTTCTATCGCCTCTCCAACATGTTTGCAAGAACCTTACTCACCTTTCCCTGGAAGCTGAATAAGAACAGGAAAGACTAAATGTACAAAAGGGGTTCTAAAGAAGCCCAAAATTCAGAAAAAAACCTGGAAACCTGCCTACAAACTCAGGAGATAACAAATGAATGCCTGACAGTAACTGATATTAAAATATTCCAGGAAGACATTGTTTTTCCTTCTCTTGCTTTCACATGCTTCTCAATTGCAAGTGCACATTTGATGAAATGACTGCTCAGCATAGGGGTGAGTATACACGAATATTAATGAAGAGGAAAACATCTCGTGTGTTGGCTGAGTGTCTAATTAAGTAGATGCTCAGCTGTAGTTTCTACAGATTTGACATAAATTATTTAAAATTGGAAGCCAGACTGGAAATATCATTAAAATATCATGAGAAATGTTTTTCCTGCTCTGTATGCTAGCTTTTCCATTCTTCACGAAAGGAACAAGGGAAGAAAACAAAATGGTGATGAATACACATGCATATGCACACACTATATGTTCAGATTTTGGAAGCTTACTGGAATAGCAAGTTAGATAAATTTTGAGAAAAGAATGCAAGCCAGCTATTAGTGTATTTTTATTTTTTTTTTACAAGAGCTTCCTACAAAAGAAACTAACTTGGATAAGGATTTAAGTGTGGGATGAAGTGAGTGAAGGAAAAACTGTATTCTTCTGCAGAATATTCTTCAAAAAAATTAAGAAAATGCTTCACTGCAGGTACTTGAAATAAACTCTGTTTTGGTTAAGATACTAGTGCAGATTTTGGGAACTTTTATTTTCTGCTCTTGCACAGACCTTGTGACTTTTGGGAAGTCACTTAACCTCTTGGAGGGTTCATTCTCCAGCCAGAGACAAGCTTGTTTTAAGCAATAGTTGCTACTAATCTCTAGCATAGGACCTTTAAAATCTTTCATGTCTTACTAATATAGTAATCATATACATACCTAGAAGAGGTGCACAGCTTGACATCTGGACAAATAAAACCATCTGACTCCATATTTAATATTTAAAAGAAAAATCCTTTAAGAGAGCAGTGTGAGAACCACTTTTTCTTTAAATATGTTTCAGCTTGCATGACTCTTAATGAAGCTTAAACACTTACTGTCACAATCCTGTAGATTTTCAATTGCTGATAACAATCTTGCCCTGTCTTCTGGGTTCGAAATATTTAATTCAATCAGGTGGCTTTCCTGTAGATCCTTTAAGTCCTCTAGAGTTTCATAGCCATTTAACAAGAGGGTTGAGGTGTATTCCTGCGAAAAGAAACAAGCAAATCCTCTAATGGAAAAAAGCACTCTGTTTAGTACAGGAATAGGCACAATTTCCCTTTGACTTTTTTGTTGGGTTGAAATGGGCTCCATTCTCCAGTCTGTTTGACTTGCCTTTGGCATAAAACCAAAGCTGGAGAGCAAGAGAGGACAGAGGCAAAGGTGCCTGGGAGATTCTTCTGGCCATCCCAGCATCTATGCCTGAACTCTCTAACACAGTCCAGGAGCATATTGGACCAGGACAGAGCTATGCCAGAATCATTTGATCTCCAAAGTGTCTGGACTTTTGTGGGTCATTCTACAAATGCCTCTTATGCTGGATCAAGGAGGGCCTCTGAGGAAAGGTGAGCTCTGTGTTTGCACAGAAGGAGCCCTTTGATACAAGCAAAGGTGAAAATCTGGGGTTGCCCTCAGCAGTGTTGTGTCACACACATGGTCCCCCTTGAGCTGTGTGTTGACTCAGTATGAAACTCTGTGCATACTCCAGGGAAAGAGTGTTTGCATCAGCAGCAAAGCAATTACTGTTATTAAAAATGCTACTTGTAAATCATGACCCCATTACGCTTTGACACTCAGTTGAGAGCTGGTGTTGCAGAGAGGGACAGAGGAGCAACATAAGCACAAGACATTAGAAACACAAATTTTGAATTTTGGCACTGGAGTCAGACTGCGGTCCTGCCCCTGAGGTGTCCCAGTCACACACCTCCTACGCTTAGGCACACGATTGCAGTCAGGTTACAGTGAGCAGACAAGTCACCGCTGTGCCTCTTTGTGTGAAGCCTCTTAGTCTAACCAAATGAGGTGGTAAAATGCAGCTCTATAAGCCACTCATATCAAATAAAAGACAGATATGAAGCTGCCTTGCTTTGCTGACATCATAACTGCTGAAACTTGCCTTTCTACTCCTGCCTGTAAATGGCATCCAAACCTGAGTGCAAAGAAATGAAATGTTTCACATAGAACTGGAAAATGGGCTGGCTGACCTGCAGGTGAACATATTCCAGGAGCTCTTGCAATGTTTTAGGCTTGGTCTTTGTGCTTTCTCGGTGCAGGCTTATCTTTCTGGGTGCAACTTCTTCTTCCAAGATAATATCCACGTAAATGAACTTGAAGTTTCCTACTTTGTTGTTCAGCATGCCCGTCCATATACCCATGGGGGTTTTACAGATGATATCTATAATGTCTCCCTTCTAGAACAATAAAAAAAGAACACCACTGCTTACATCTGTGGTTTGTTATATGTAGCTTTTCCTCTATGGACCCAAACAAGCACTAGTCAGTGGAAGTAACTTTTTAAATTTACCTTCATTTAGTGCCTTTGCTTTTATAAAATCCCACGAAAATAATTACAGAAAATGGAGCTAGTCCTTATCTCCAAAGCTTTTTGAAGGAGAAGTGAGCATAAGCAGCCCCTCTCATCGTTTTTGTGCTCCACTTGGATACAGTTGCATCAGCAATTGACTTTTGCCATGGACAGTGGGGGCAGATTTTGCAAAAGGCAAGGGATCACTGTGAGGTTATTTCCTGAATATGTGCCATAACATTCACACAATAATCTTATTATCCAGCCTCTAAAGGGGCTTCGAAAACCAATCGCTGAGCTGTGTGAAAGGTGAACCTAGCCATTTTACAGTAAAAAACACTGGCTACATTTCTCAAAAGCAATAAAGATCATTTAACTTCCTTAATATTTTCCTATCTGTCCTTCCCAAAGGACTGGCA
>JAWWLZ010000001.1:10904033-10967696 GCA_035041345.1 Poliocrania exsul
GCTACATTTCTCAAAAGCAATAAAGATCATTTAACTTCCTTAATATTTTCCTATCTGTCCTTCCCAAAGGACTGGCAGAATCTTCCACTATTATTATCCCAATTGACAGAGAAAATAGTGAACTGGGCCTTAGCAGACAGATCTGGAGACTTCAGCTCTCCACATTTGTGTACTTACTAACAAGTATGGGTGCTAAAAAGAGTGACAACACAGCTACATCAAAAAGGCTTTTTGGTAAAGGTGTTCACAGCCACACCATGGGAACCAAGGTCTCAGCTCAGCAAAACAGTCATTCTGAGTAATTCTCCTAGCAAAATGGCTCCCTTTTATGTCGTACACCCCAGACAACTTCCTCCCAGGACCTCAAAATGGAGACCTGTCTTGAAAGGCATCACAGACTTTACAAAAATGTTGAAAGTCTTTAAAGAGTTATCCAAAAAAATGCCAGCTGCATTTGGCATTCTGTTGCAAAGATAGAAATCAAAATCAGTTTGTTAAAATACGTGTTAACAACTCCAAGACTTCTAAATCTTTTCTGGTCTGGTCAAGAAACTGCAAGTCAAATGGTCAGCCTAGTTTTGGTACAAACACAAGTGTGTTCCAGTGAACTGGTTGTGTTAGAACATGGAGCTCAGAGCTGTGAGCATGTTTGAAATGGAAACTAAACAAACATTTGTTCAAAGCTCTATAAGCACACATGTTATTCTACACACTCATTCAGGCTCAGGAACTTCAGACGTGGCTGCAGATCAGGATGAGCCTGATGCAGATGTACTCTGAATTCAGATTCAGGGTACTGAAATTTTGTGAAATAAATATAGGGGATTTCAACCCTAAGTATTAGTTTGTAATTCTAAAATATGCCACCCTAGTGATTAAAAAAGGGACCTATGTGAACCAGCAGATGTTTGCTGTTTCATGACCAGTAAAACAGTTAAGACAGGTCAATTGTTTTAAAAGAAATGCCCTAGATGTGAGTGGAAGAGGCTAAGACTGCCAGTACTGGAAGAGCAATGGCTGTCACATAGGCCAGAGGAGAGGGAGTCTGCATGAGATACAGATGAGGATTTTGAGCAAAAAAGAGGCTGTGAAGAAGAAGAAAAGATGCTGAAGTGTGAATATAATCTGGATACAAAGGTTCTTATAGAGAGGGAAAAGAAATCCAGATTACAGGCATGAGTAGTCAGAAGGATGATGATATTAAATGTATCTGTGAATGGAAGGAGAAGAAAAGACCAGGGGTATTTTAGTAATGTTCAACTAGGCCTTTTGCTCACTCACACAGCCCAGACACCCCTGCCATGTCTGGGCCAAAGAAACTTCATAGTTCAAATGTAGGCTTAAAGAAAAGCTTAATGGAAAGGTAAACTGTTTCTATTCAAGCCAATGGGTACCACTGAGCTTTTGCTATATCCTAGTTATGACTGAAAAAGCTGGGAACACAAATTCACATCCCATGAGATTTTAGTCTTTCTTGCTCCAGACCTACCATGTGGGAAGCAACATGTATTTTACTCTGAGGAAAGCTGTGATACCTAAGTATATACCATGAGGTACCTACCTGGGATCCATGCCTTAAAAAGCCTTTAGCAGCAGCTGGTTTTGTAGCATTGCCTGAACTAAGTCCTTGCAGAAGCATTGCAAAACCAGATCAGTCTTGCTTTTAGGGTGTTACACATGCTTAACTGTTAAAAATGCATTTTCAAGCATATTCTTCACATGTAAGAAATACCCCCCTGGCATTTCTGAGAAAGAAGAAGTCCTGGTGGTTGTCTTACCTTGATTTTCAGAGAGTCAGTGTCATAGGGACTTGGTGTGAAGTCGGTGTGGACTTTGGCCCTGCCACAGAAGGGGCCACTGTAGGGCACTTCGTCATCAAACCGGAGGCTGTCCCTGTTGCTCGTTCCATCTGAGCAGCTGGTCACCCCACCTGAAAGATGGTCAGGTTGAGAGATCTCCTGCACCAAATGCCCAGACATGCAATTCTGCACAGCAGCCAAGAGGAAAGTGTTTCAAAACACAGAATCAGTGACAGAGAGTACTCTGTGTGGGTTTGACACTTTCCAGGATAAATACATTCAATAAAAATCATACTACAAGAGTCAGAAGAAAATATCTTCCCCACAGAAATCTTTTGCTGGTGATGATACTAATAGACTACACATTTTACTTACAGATTTTTTGAAATATTACCTCTGCAGATTAATAAAATGTACCCTAAAAGTACAATTTAGGGAATTAATTCTGCTGAACTTCTCCTGTTTATTCAGAGAAATGAAAACAAGTACTGTAGAAGTTATTTTATTTCATTACGGAGCTAGCTGAAACATCAAAGGAACCTGCATTGCAGAGGAAAATTTTAATCTTATCAACATTTCTGCCTGTCATTTTCTCCAAGTTGAGCAATAAAATATCAGCAGAGTAATTCAAGCAAATTTGAGCAAGCTCTGCAATATCCCATCCAAATATGTTTTTAGATAAGAGCAGCAGTGTGTTGGAAGTAAACTCCCATACACGATTTTCACAAATCACATCATAGAAAATGATAATAAAAATGGTTTTGTTTGAGGTGATTGCTTAAGTGCACAGCTCCATCTCAGGGCCAGATTAACTACTAAGTGCAAATGGTGTGGACTGCAGCTCCAGTCTGCACTCGGGGCTCAGGTGGTGTCTGCAGAGGTAGCACTACAATGTCATCATGGGTGACAGTGGCCTGCCACTCAGCAAATGCCCACAGCAGACCAGCACAGGGAGAGGTGGATGCAAACTTCTTATCGAAGATTCATCTGCCCTCTAACAGAGACTACCCTCTTGAGAGGTCAGTGGGTTACAAGTGGTCTGTGACATTCTGTGTCAGGACCCAAAGCTGCCAGATCAGACCCCCATCACCCATCATCTCAGAGAGACCTCTCACTGTATGTCTCACATCTGCAGGGACTAGGATGAACTCACAGCCCCTGCCCACAGAGAGGACGCTTTTGTGGCTGCACCCAGTGATTGCAACCTCATGGGTGACAACATTATAGCAGTCATAACCCCACAAAAAATTTGTGGCATATTTACCTGCAACATCCCCTATAATCCACACTATTTTTTTCTTTGGTTAATATTTCCACTCTTGAAAATGCTCAGCTTATTTCTGGAGAGAGGTATATCTAGCCTAGCTGCTACCCATTTAATCAAATTACACTTTTGTCTGCCAGACTGAAGAGCTCTCTACAATCACATTTTTAATCACCAACACTGATACTGCAAACTTAAACAATGACCATATTGATCCAGTGGCTGAATAAGAAGCATGGATATCTTGTACTTACTAGATGAGCTCTGGCCACTGTTCAGACTATAGAGACTTTCCAAGGAGTCACTGGTTTTTAGGGATACCTTCTCAGTGTGTATTCCACCACCAGGATCACTGTCATCTTTTCCTTCTTCATTCTTTAACACAAAAATCAGATGTTAACTCCCAAGAAATGTATTTTAGAGAAATATATTTTTTTTGCTTCCTTCCATAATTGCAGATTAACTCATCTTTTCACTTTATTGAGAACCATGCTATGAGACATGAGGGCATTTTAGAAGTTGATGCCTTGTACTATGGATGTCCAGCACTCACCCCTAGAAGCTTATGATCTTGGAGAAATTCCTAGATTGTCTCTGTCCTACTCACTCAGTTTCACCCTGCTCAAACAGCTAAACTGATTCTCTCAGAAGATTGCAATATACCATGGCAGAGAAGAAGGTTTGTAATGGGAAATTTATAGGTAGCCAGATAAGGTGGTTTATTCTGCTTATCTCAGGGAAGGAAACATAAAGTTCAATTCTGAAAGCACGTGGTGAAGTTGTGGCTGACAAAACTGTGATTTACATTGAACTCCTGAAAGCCACAGCCAGGGCATTCAGGAGACAGCTCTCACACATGTATGACATCAGTGTTTTCTAGGACTGTGCTCACCACACTGCCTGACCTATGCATTGGCCTCAAAATCCTGTGCATCTCACAACTAACAGATGCAGGTTTCTCTCACAAAATCTAATGGTGTACGAAATTGGCCCCTTGAGTTTATACCAATAACTCACATCTCAGAAATCACAGCCTGTTCAAAATAATAAGACCCATATTTTGGTCACAGGTAAGCTAGATGATGATATAACAGCTAAATGAAATAGTGATGAGCTTTAAAAGAAAGGAATTTCTTCAGCAGATTTCATCACATTGTCAGTGTGCGTGATATGCTGATGCAAATGAAACTTCCTGAAGTACATAGGATGTTACATTATGTTTGGGGAAATACTAGTTATTTGTCAGTTGGATGATGAAGTGAAGCAAAGATGACAGTGCATGTATGAAGTAGAGACCCATAAAGGTACATATCAGGCACCAAAATGAGACTATACTGTTTTTCAACAAGGCCTGTGTTTGTTACACCAGTCAGCAACATAACCCATAGATTAATCAGGGAGCTGGTATTGATTGTCATCATCTGCAGGAATGAAGATCATGCTATGTGTGTGTCCAACCAGATAATCCATTGAATTTCTGTCATGGGAATTGTCACTGTAAATGTGCAGAAGGTAAATATAAAAATATAATATGAACAACAAGGATTGCAACCTCTTAAATTTTAGGAGAAACACTCTCCTCAAACCCTCTAAGCTAATGAAACAGAGATCCTTGTCTTTGACCTCCAAAAACTGTTTAAAGGTATCCCATGAAACACTGCTTTCTACTTGTGAGGTTTCTTATTATTTTTCACTACTTATTTGATATTGACACATGTGAGATAGGATGCAGATTTGCTAGATGTTTTAGGATTGTTAAGTGTGGCAAGCTCTTTTTCCATATTTTTTTTTAAAATTTGGAACTCACTGACACAATGTATTGAGAAAACAGGGTTGGCAGTCTGAGAAACATGATGGTTTTTATGTTTAATAAGGACAGTTTCACTAAGATTAGATAAAGTAAAAGGAGATAAGGCATATGAGTAGTCATTCTCTAGGTTGCTGGCTGACCTTTACAAAATGGACTTTGGAAATAATTCTTCTATTGAAAGATAAATTCTTCTAATGAGGCTTTTTTTTAACAGCTTGAGTATGAGACTGATGATGGGGTTCAGCAGACACTTCCCTATGTCTGTATGAGGAGATTCTTTGCGCTGCTTATACAAATGGCTCTTGATGAAAAAATGAACTTAAATTATGTAAAGCTCCTCTTGGTGCCTTACCCTGTGATGTCGTGTATGTGTGTGTACACTAACATGCACACACAAGAAAGGGTACCTACCAAAAGCTGGTTTAATTCAGTATATGTCACTCTGTTTTAATGGATTCCCATAAATGATGACAATTGAAACATGAACAGTAGAAATGCACGTAACATTTTCACTTCACATGTATTCTCAACAAACACGAGGCTCTTAGGCTGTATTTACCATCTCCTCAGAGAGTGCCTTGATGTACTTTTTACCCATCTTTTTCTTCATGGTGAGTGAAATGGCTCTCATCTTCTTACTTAGACTTCCTCCATTATTTACTGCTTTGGTTTGCACTGTTTCTCCAATGTCACTTATAGTCTCCAGCTCTGATATCTGTTTTGAAACAAAAAAGTAGGGAACCACTCATCATGAAAATGAAAGGGAGTGTAGTGGAACAGGAATTACAGGGAAACATTAAGGACACTAATACAGACAGCATGATGAAAGTCAGTCATGGCCATTTTCTTGGGAAATTGTATACCTAAACAGGTTTGCAGCACACCACAGTATGTGTGAATGACAGAAAGAAAATATACTTTATGCTAGAAAATGTTATTTCTCATTATTTATTGCCCCTAATACAAATAAGAATTAAGGGGATTTTTGCAGGGTTCTTAAAAACGAAAGTGACATATCTGTAGGTTACTTGTAAAGTGCAGGTTATTTCAGGCATGCATCAACGTAAAGTGCACTTGTGGGGTTTTTTTGAAAAATTGTTCCTAATCTTCACATCAAAGTGCCAAAGTTTAGGTGTGATTCTCTCGTTTGTTTTGGCAAGTCCTCAATCACCCAGGTACAGAGAGGTACAGACCCAGGTACACAAGCAAAGCTCTCACCAGTGTAAAATGCACACAGGAGTTTTTAAATGTTTTTGCAAAACTGCCATGGGAAAGTTAACTGAGAAAATTAAAACTTCATGTTATACAGACCTCAGCTGAATCATCTGTCTTAGATATTGAGTGATGCCTGAAACGGTCAAAGCTTCCAAAGCTGCTTGTGCGCTGTAAAAGAAAAGAAGACAAACCTTGACTAAGTGATGGTGGTTTGTTCTGCTATTAAGACTTAAATACAACCACCAAGTCACCTCTTTGTGTTAAAAATTCCTCCCACATCAGTGGACAGTGAACTGTTACATCTGACTAGAAACAAACTAGAAGGTGACTATAGGGAAAAAAATTGTGACAGTACAGACAGAAGCAAAAAAAAATCATTAAGAGAAATAATACTGCTTTCAATACTAATTAGGTAATGGATATAGTTAGGAGTTTTTCTACACCTGTTTCACATTACTTATACTCAGATACCTGTGTTACTTGTAGGCAAGAAACACTGCTGTCTAGGAGCTTGGGAAAAAAGCTGTTCCCATAAATATGATACAAGCTATAGACTCAGGTATGGTGGTGTAAATTGTAACAATTTATACAGCAGACTTTTGCAGCTGGAGAGACTATTTATGGTTCTTCACCAATAGGAATCAGCAAGAAGTGCTGAGGATTATGAATACATCTTGCCTAAAATGCATACATTGCAGAGGGAGTAGCAGAATAATCAGGCAGACTTCATATTTTATTTCCCAGTTTTCCAAATTGAAAGTCTGATTTTTAAACATAAATGGGTATGATTTTTCTCTGAGTCACAGCTTTACTTGACATAAGAAAAGCTACATCACCTGAGCTTTGAATAAGAGACCGTGAAGGGGTTTCTCTTACTTCCCTCTAATTTTCACCCTTTCTGTGTGTGGATAAGTGGCATAGAAGAGAGGGAAATGGCCCAGCAGATTTTGAGGTGAGAGGTCATACAGAAATACCTGTCAGACAAGCCCAGGCAGAGCTGTCTGACACTGTGCTGCCCATGGTGGCAAAATGCATAAAATTGGCCGTGATGACAAGTCAGAAGTCCTTTTAAGTACAGCCCTAATAACAGCCAGAATTTGTGCATCTATCCACTCTACAGTGTCTTTAAGAGCTTGCTTTATGTCTTCACCAATACTCAAAGTTAAATCCAGAATGACTTTTTAAAGTACTTCACTCTTCCATAGTAAATGAAAGTCTTTAATGTAGTATCAGAATTCTTGAACAGGACTTACTATTATATGCAATATCATCTCAGCCTATTTTTGAGCATTCAAAACCCCCACTGGAAGAAAAGAAAACCTGAACTAAATAGTAAACCACAAAATAAATACATCCTGACTCATTTAATAAGTGATTTCAGACTACCCGGCTACAGCTTTTCCTGTGCTTATTCATCCTTTTGCCTTTCCCTTGTGATTTCAGCCAAACTAGTTCCTTGTTCCATTGCTCTCTTCCCCTACTCTCAGCCACATGCGTCATGTTTTCCTCTCCCCCAGATTTTTAAAGCATCCATTGTGCCCTCTTCACCTGGCATCCCCAGCTACCTCCTTCTGTTTTCCATCCAGGAACACCACAGGCTTGTGATCTCCTGGCTCTACTATTACAGTTCCCATCTTCAGCAGGCAAGAATTTCCATGAGGTACCCTCAGACCAAACTGAGGTAGATCATCCTTTGGGCAACAAAAGAGGAATAGAAAAGGACTGGTTTAATAGCCAGTCCCATTGCCTGCCTTTGCACTGCAGTCACACTTTAATGCCGGCATGGACCTGCTTCCAGAGAAGTCCAGGAGAAACCTCTCAGCGATGGTAAGAGGAGCAGAGTCGCTCAGACTCTGAGTGCTGCAGGGAACGCTGCCCTTGCTGTGCCAGTCCCCCACATCGCCACCCAGGCCTTGTGAGTGCTATCCTCTGGAAAGCTGGAAAACCAAAGACCTGTTTGAATCAAGACCTAAGTCAGGATTTCAGCTGCTGGCAAGTTTCGGAGTGCAGGCACAACGCTGTAGCTGTTCTGCCCACAGCTGCCGAGCTGCTGTTTGCTGCTCTGTCCTCTTATTCTCACCTCTCCTGCATGCAGTTACCCCCTTGTGGGACTCATCAGTACCACTGTCGGGCTCCTGATGCCACACAGGGTGGCAAAGTGGCATTCAGGCCTCACAACCCTGATCTTAAGGAAGGAGTTCATCAAAATGATACCAGCTAGTCTGAGCACGCACATACCTCCCCTGGTGTTTCCATGCAGGAAGGACTCCATCATAAATCACAGGCTTACTCTCCATATTAGTTCCCTTATCTCTTGCATGCAGTCACTTTTAAACTAGTTTATAGAATCAAAATAAAACAAAAACAAAATGACAAAGAAAAGCTACAGGAAACCACATGAAAATACTTAGTCTTAAAATCTCCATTTGAGAAGAAGAAAATCAGCATCCGCATGGAACACAACTGAAAATAAAAGCTCCTTGCTGTTATATTTGCCTGTATTCCCGTACTTATTTATTAATCAACTCTGCCATCTCCCCCCCAAAATTAATGTGGACATAGTGATGGGAGAGGCCTGAGCCCAGCCAGATGGAAAAGGAAAGCATACCCACATTTCAGCTTCATGTTCTAAGCAGTGCAGCTCAGGAGAAAGAGAAATAACATTTTTTTTACATCCCTACATTTCTTGGCACACCTAACCTGAAAAATATTTCCAGCCAAAGGTTATTTGAAGAAACTGACCCAGATTTGTGAGTATTTTTGGACAAGTAAAATGACATTTACTATTCACTGAGGGGAAAAAGAAAAGAAAAGAAACAAACACACAGCTCTCCTCTTAATTGATTACAATGTCTCAGGAAACCTCTGTTGGCTAAATATTGTGGGTTTGTTTGTTTGTTTTTACCTTGTGAAATTGAAAAGGACAATTTGAATTGCACACTTTAATTTTATCTAAAATTCCCATAAAGAACTTTGCTATTAAGTAGATGAAGAATATCCTGTGACAAGGGGTTAGCTAAATAGTATGATATAAAAACACAGCCCCAAGGATTATGGTTCTATTAGACAGGATTAACACCTTTCACTAGCTTGTCAACCCAGCCAAATGTGCCCTGCAGCAAAGTGGGAGGGATAGAAAGGCAGGCTGGGATTCACAGCAATGCTGGAAAAGTATAAAATAGTCTCACATTGAGATCTCTAAACATACACTGACCTTTCTGTTGCATTCAGTCACTTCAATATGTCTAGTAGGAATAACTGTATATTAAAGTGCAGATGTGCTGCAAATACTTTAAAAGGAACAAGAGGGAAAACATTGTTTATTGTTGGTGTTACCTCTAAACAGCTTGAGCACAGGGAAATCAGTTATTCTTTTTCAACCCTCGAAACAACCTTATATCCTACATGTGAGAAGCCTTGGGCTATTTAATAGTGTACTTCAGTGTTGCTTCAGCCTTATTAAATATTAATAAGGGTTACAGGATGATTTCCACTGTTCTAGATAATGGCCTTGCTGCACTGGAGAGCACTAAATAGGGCTGCTTCAGCAATTCTCTATACTAACTTTTTCCATTAAGTAATCAATAGGCACCACCTTTTAAAAATGTATCCAACCCCATTATACTGATAACAAAAAGCAGATTGAGGAGCTCCTGGCTGCAAAGAGAATGGAACTATTACTTTCAGGAGCGTCAGTCACTGCATTAGTGTCAGGGAACACCTACTTTGTGAAGATAGGGGCAGGCCTTATTTCCAGGTGAAGGGAAGCTTTTAAAATAAATGCAAAGCTGTAGAAGAAAATATGCTATTGACTTTTGATACCAGGACTCAGCATCCTATAAAGTTAAGTGGTTTTTTTCGCCTGATTCATGCAAGAGCTACCAATGAACATGTTACACAAATAGGAATTTGCTCAGTAAAATCTAATGGAGGCATGGGCAGGGGAGAAAAAAACTGTGTTTTCCCACACAAGGACTGATCAAATAATTTCTATAAATCAATGCACTACTTTTCATCCCTTGCCCTTCATTATACCAAATCAACATAATAGAAAATATCAAAGATGTTTTTCAGTATTTTAAATCCTTCTTCCATCTTCTCTTGTACTGTTTATTCCCTGAAATCCTGGAACTTTAAATAATCCTTTTAAAGGGATAAGTGCTATGTAATTGTTGTTTATTTTAATTTGGACAGTCTGCAGTTGATGGTTCAGTTTATCTATAAATACCCTATAATTTTCCCCAGAAAATAATATGGTATGGTATGCAAATAGTAATACAACGATAGGTTCTTAAATACATGTCTTTGTTATAAAACATCCTTCCCTTGTAGGACATATCATAGGAGAAGTCAGTTAGTTCTTATGAGAATCTGGTCTGAACTTCTCTGTGTCTAAAGACAACCTTTGAGCCAAAACTGACAGCAGTTATCCTGCTAAATAATCATTATGGGTGAAATTCATCTCATATATTCCATTGCACAATTCATTCTGCTCAGCGATCTGTTTCCCTGCTGTAAGAAATTCTGCCCCACTATATTTTGCTTCCAGCCCTATTCCAAATACCTTTTAAGTCCAGCATGATGCAGTGGCTTTGTACTGACCCTGTCACACAAGTAAATCTCTTCAAATTCCCTCATGCATTTGCATTTGTAGCTTCAATCAACCCTTAGACTACCCAAATTGTGTCAGCTGTATAGGGGCAAATGTGGTCACTGGGAGTAACAAAAAGGGAACTCATGTTGCTCAATTTTTTTGCCTGCCACAGACACTTGTCTTCTTCCCTCTCTCTTGGAAGAAGCCACAGCAGTCCTCAAGAGAACAGCCTGTTCTTGCTGCTCTGATTGACGGAGATAAGTGGAGATCAGAATTTGCTTCATTTCTTTTATTCTCTGATGGTTCTAGTCCCTTCAGAAGGAGGACTACTCCGAAAATGAAATTAAGAGTTACCAAGTAGGGATAAATATTTGCTCTCTGATAGCTTATCTTCTTGCATAGCTAATCAAAAGAATTATCTCTTACTTCCCCAGATGTAAAGATAGCAATTTTAAGCTTTTGCGAGGTTCTGTGAAAAAAACCCAACAAAACAAACCCCCAACAATACCACCACCAAAAATCCCCTCACTTCTGTATAAAGAATGAGAATTTGCATACAAGATGAAGCAACTCTCACAAGAGTAAGAGAAGCAACAAAAGAGAAGAAATTGTGACCTTTCTATCTCAGGGATTTTTTCCTATTTACACATTAGTTACACATAGAGAACTTCTGACCACTAACCAATCTATTAATATAACTTTATAGCCCACATGAAACCTGGCCTAAACCTTGCACTTCACCAGTCAAAAGCAATAAAAAAGATACAGCTTGTTCTTGCTAACTCAAATAGAGCAATCTTCTGAATTGGCATTTTTAACTGGCTTAAAAATGACTCTATAAAAGATTGGTTGTTATTGTGGCCTGGTATTCAGTAACTGCATGGAGGTGGGGAGAGAGGGGGGCAAAGTGGACTTTGAGCAAAATTGCCACCATGAAGCCCCAGAGTAAATTTTAGCCATGGAAAAGGATTGGAAAAGAAAAGCTGGATTAAATAATGAGTTAATCATACCTAACACTCCTCCAGGTGAACAAACTACACTCTCCAAAGTAAACATCAAGCAGCTGTTTTATCAGTACCTCTATCTGGTACCAGCCTGTGCCTCTCAAGCCTAAAGCTCTGCTGACACATAGTTCCAGATAACCCAGCTTGCACGTCAGAGTTTCCACCAGAAACCCGGTCTCGAGTGCTTTCAAGGGGCACCTCACACAGGGGCAGCTGAGAGCAAGGGGGAAACCGCTATTCCTGAAGCTAAATGAGGCTGAGATGGTTTTTAAGGTCTGCAAGTCTTCCTCAGGCAGAGGCAAGCCACACAGGATGTCTGAGGAAAAAGGCAATTTCATCTGGCAAAAACTGTGCTGTGTTGATTAAACAAGTTTGTGAGGAACTAAATAAAGAAGCAATTTAAGAAACATCAATCTTAACAGTAGGAAAGTTTTGTGCAAGTGAGTGTTGCAAAATGTGCAAGGGGGGAAGGGATCTGACTCCTCTTTTTTTAAATGAACATTGACCCTGAATTTCGAGTGCCATCATTTCTACCCACTTGCTGCAAAGCACTCTCAGTTCCTGGTGAGAAAAGTCACTCCAAGTGCTCTGGCAGTCTGGCCAATTCTGGGAGTATGCACACAGGTATTTCCAATAATTATGTAATTAAGACTTTATTATTTATATGACATTTAATTAAAAGTGACTTTCAGTGGCACACAAAACCATGAAAAGAAAATGACTTTAAAAGAAGGTTAAGGATGTGTGACAAACTCAGAGGAGCTATGAAAATGACAGTTAAGGATTTGGCATGATGTGCATTTCTACCTCCCTGCTATCCTTTTTTTTACCCTTGATTTACACATGGGCAGAAACATTATTGAGGGACAAGCCTTGAAATCCACTCTCCACAAAACCATCATTGCAGTAAAGGGGAGCATTGCCTGGGAAGAGATTGCTTAAACACTACACAAGCATTGCAGGTTTTGATCTTTAATCTCTTAAATACCAATATCTTTCCTCTCCTGAAACTTCCTCCTCTTCAAACCAGATGAATTTGCAAATGAATTCTCATACTTCAAAACCAAATCACCTAACTTCAATTAAACTCCTTTCCCTGCTTACTTATACAGCATGATTTTATTAATGCTATGTGTTATCTAGGTCCTGACCTTGCTGGGTTTGGCTGGATTTCCTGTGCGAGAGAAATTACTCACAAGCATGTTTGCAGGCTTTAAGTGAAGATGAAAATATATGTGCCCAAAAACAAGCTTAGAAGAATATATCCCCCAAGGACTCAGTTTTAAAGGGACCCCCATGCCTGTGCAGCACACCCGGAGCAGGGCAGCCACAGTACTCCCCCAGGGGAGGTGGGAATGTGACTGCCATAAATGCTCTGCAGAAGGGGCCACAAAGAGCCTACTGCCTCCTCGTGTTATCCATAGGCTACACTCAGAATTCTACAGGGAGACACAGCATGCTCGAAGGGTTTCCTGTTCCCTTCAGAAAGCCTCCTTCAGTGGCATGGGATAGGCACAAAACACTCCTGCCTGGTGGGACAGCGGTTTGGTCAGAGCCGCTGCAACTTGACAGTTGTACCACAGACACACAAGATCCTTCACTGTGATTGTTTCAACAGCAGCAAGAGCCTCCTTGCCTATGTTATGCTTTGCTCATGCATGATGTGGGAGCTGGTCCTGCTCCTAGAGAGTCACTGAGGATGAAAGGCAGCTTCTGTGTTCCTTGATGGCAAGAAGCATGTTATCAGTAGAAGGTGTCCCTTCAAATGACCTTCCAGATGGAAACAAAATTAAAAAAACAACAACCTCTAAGTCAGAGTCAAAACTGACTATCCTAAAAGCTTGCTTATTTTTTTTCTGAAGAGTAAGCAAACTTTAGAAAACCCTTGTACAAGTTTTACTGCTGTACTGCAGTCTCACCCTTGACAACAGGTAATGACCAACAATAAGCTAATTTTAAGAAACTTGGGGGATGGGGGGAGAAAGAAAGTTAGTTTTTATTACTTTTAAATGAGTGTTTGATACATCATGTTGGTTCCCCTGATTAATGTTCACAGCAAACTCAGCCATTGGAGTTGTAATGTTTCTGCAAGCTTCCCTACAGCAAAGCTTAGCCATTAATTCAGTGGCATATGTCAGCTCAGCAGAGCAAGGTCACTCTTCTCTTTCAAGGGGAACCTTTTTAGAAATAATAAAACTGACAGAAAGTTCTTTTTTGCATGCTTTATGTCACCTGAGGTTGAGTGCTGCAGTTAATATCACAGAGCTTATAAACATTCCCATCTTCAGCAGTCTCCAGCCCCACCAGGCTCTCAGAACCTCAATTTTTTTTTAATTTTTTTTTTTTGGTAATATAGTGACAGCTTTATGTGGGGCAGATATACAATATGTAATCCTAAATGAGTAAAAAGTAAGTAAAAAATGAACAAATCTTTTCTTGGGCTTTTTAGAGGAGAAGTTTTAGAAGGCACTAAGGACTGCTGACACAGCAGTATGCATTTAGGATGTTAGTGCTTAGAGAAAAGACATAGGATTAGGGACTTGGTCTCCATGGATGCTTGATTCTTTAGATAAAGGGAGGAAATTTTAAAATGATACTGGTCCACCTTGTTTCCATGTCACTGCTAACTGATACTGCAGGCTGGAAATCTGTTTAGGCATGTGATGTAAAGATAACACAAGCTTAATTGATCTATTTAGGGAATAATTTTGAACTTGTAAGTAAATAAAAATATGCTAGTTGTCTGTTATGATGACTAATTTCAACTGCAACTTATTTATTTGTGCAAACATTATGCAACATGATAAACAAACTAACTACCTGAAGAATAAGATCCAAACAATAAGCCATTTTTCCCCCTCATTATCTCCCTTCAGACATTCTGACTACACTTGATTAATGAATCCATAGCAAGATTAGCTGAAATTGCCTTAATGGAGATGAACTACAATAGAGAAATAAAATTCAGTGCAGTATCTATCATCAGTCACTGTGAATTTTAGTGTTTCATCAGATCTATATGTCCATTTATTTAAATTATTTTTATCTTGAAAACCAAAACAAACAGGCCAACAAAGAAATAAAACAGTATATTCATTACAGTGGGTTAACTTTTGACTCCTTTGAAATGCAGACCAGAGTCACCATCTTTTCCCTTTCATGTATCCTGCTTTGTCAGATGGCTGAGTTCCGATGTTGGCGTATTGTCATCCATGGGCCAAAGTTACCCTTATTGTGCAGCTGAAGAAAGTCCATGTGGTACTTCATGGCAGCCTCTCAGGCTTCAAAAACTGGACATGCTTGCACAAGTTATGCCTGGGAATCTAAAATGTGCTCCTTGGAAATTTGAACTAATAAAATAAGTTCAGTAACCTTTTGGGTTTGGACCCCTATGAAAGCTGAAAGAAGGTTGCCAGCTCAGAGTTTTCTTGTGCTTTGGGGACTATGTAAGAATAACTCTTAGTGTAGAAGTTAGGATGTGTTAAATTCTGGGTTTTATTTGTAGTATAAGCTCTATAACTGCAATCTCAGGAAAAAATCTAGTCATCTGAAGACAAGGTAGCTTCCTGATTCTATTCAGGTCACTCATAAACCAGAAAGGAATGAATACAATCAACAGCTCCCGGGGGTACTGGGCACAGAAAATGGTAGCAGTATGGGCACATCAATTCCTCTCTCTCAATCTGATTTTCTCTGTGGCATGGGGTTATTGCAATCACTGCTCAGTGGAAAATTACACTTCATTACATGAAAAACAAATGTACCAGATGCATGAAGTGTGTTTTTCTTCTGACATGTGACTGAGCTTTTCCCCTTTCCCCTGCTCCTGCAACCTCCATGGAAACCACAAGTAGTTGAGAGACACTCAACAATCAGATGATGATACTGAGACAGAGACAGCAGTAAGGGCTTTGAGGTGTTCTCTGAACCATGAATTCAAGGCCCTACTCCAAATACTACTGAAATCAGCACTATCACTGCAAAGGCAATTGTGCCAGCTACAAGGTTTTAAGCTTTTACAAACAGGTAGGAAGATGTTACCTCTTCCCACTCCTTCAGATACTGGCTAAAATCTGATCTTAAAGAAAGAGGCAGACAGAGAGAAGTATAAGAGAAAAAGCACAGCTGTGGTGAGTGAAAGCAGTTCATGAGTGGTAAAGTTCAGCATCCACTTTGCACAGGTGAAGGCAGCAGAGAGTCAGGTTGGGAAAGCTCGTTCAGCTGTCTCAGCCACTTTGTCATCTCACCTTCACACATCTACTTTTGGCTGTGCCATTGCTAAGTGAAGCTGATTTCTTTATCTCAGGGCTGCAGCCATCAGTGTTAAAGCTCCATCTCTATCTCAAACATTATGGTAGAGTGCAGACATGAAACTGCACCATAGGTTTGCCATGATTTCTGGTTGAACAGAACTCCTCTAGTATTTTTCTTCTCCATGAGAAACACTGTAGAAAAACCTAAACCCACAAATACTCCTGTAACCTCAGGTCTCACTTCTCTTTCCACATACCTGAAAAAACAGCAAACTTTCTGAATGAGGTCAACATGACTAAGTAGAAGAATTTCCTAGTTCCTACAGTTCTCAAGGAAGTAACCATTCAACATCTCTTGGAAATATTCAGGAATGTGAGGTTATATGGATGTTCTTGTGAATATAAAGAAGTGAAGACATACAAGAGTAGAAATGGGACTAAAACTCCAATCCAGAAGACATAATGGTGCAAAACAGGAGGTTGATCGCTAGATCTTCCAATAAAAAACTTGTTGAATTCTGTGCTGGGTAATGATTAAAGACCCTTTGCTGATGACATTCAACTTACCAGAGAGGTGTCAGAATTGCTATGACTGGTAATTAAGCATGCTGTACAGGTGTACAGGTGAAGTCATTATCCAGCTTTCTGTGTATCCATGGAATAGACCAAAGAGGACCAAGGGAAGAAAGTAGCAGTAAGGTATGTAATATGTATAATCAAAGAAGCAACTTCCTTGAAGCAGTCTCCAAGCTTTACTCTAAGGTGGAATTTTAGCCCCAAGTCTGAGAAGAAGAAAAATAGTAAGAACATGGTCTTGGGTGCACTGTGAGTGGAATAGGATTTTTAAAAAGCTAGAAAGGTAAGAGCATGCATGGATACAGAAGATATTTCACTTGGGGGAAAAAAATAGTTGGTCATTTATACTCCCATGGAATAACAACACATATAGAACACACCTCTACCTGATGCATGAGACAAAGTTTTCCACTAGGATGGTTTGAAGGACATAAGACCTACTAAATATTCGGACCATATATAATCTGTAGCCTGGTGCCAAGCAGCAAAATGTCTAGAAAAACATTGACACTGATAATTTGTGGAATAGACTATAACTGTTTCTAAAAGCTGTAGTAACTGCTGTCTTTGTTGCAGCATTCCAGAAGATAAGGGTTAAGGGATATTGTGATTACAGAGACACAGAAGAATTTTTTTCCCTTCCCAGGAGTGGGTATTCCCAGGGGGTTTTGCCCACACACCAAGGAGTTGTTTCCTCTGTAGCCACCCACAAATTGCTTTTACAAACTGACAAGCGATGGCTTTATAATGTCTTTGGTCTGAATTTATGTTGTGACACAAATTCCTAGAAGAGTATTGAAAACGACAGAAAACTGTTGGCCACATCCTCTGCCAGTCCTGCCCATAAGTAGCTACTGATTTTTTTTCCCAGCAATGACAGACATCCTGGCCAATGTTTAATTCGAGGTATTTTAGGTTTCTTAGAAACAAATTATTGAAGTCAACTGGTCTGTAAAGCTAATTAAAAAATTAGAAAGCAACTAATGCTGATTTATGTGACTTTGGTAGTTGTGCTATGTATTTATCTGAGAGTACAGTTATAAATGATGTGGTTTCAAAAAATGGCTGGATAAGGTTCTTCAGACATACTTCTTGAAATGCTCTTACTAGCTTAGGAAAACAAACAAAGAACTGAACTGGATTTGTTACTCTAAGCAAAATGAATATTAATGAGTCAATATTCCCTTCAGGAGATTTACTATGGCTTGTTTTAAAATATTCTGCTATTAACGACATAAGCCTGGCTAGTGAAGCAAAACAAAGACAGGGGAGAAACAAGAAATTACCCAAATGTTGTGCAAGGTTGGTGAAAATTTAAAAGGTGCTGTAATCAAGCACAAAAGATGTCAGTACTGGACCAGGCCACCAATACAATTTTTCGTTTGACACAAAAGCTAGTCAAGAGTTATGTGAACCCTCAATGAGCCTATGTCTTCATGTCTGCATCAAAATGTAGAGTCTAGTCATCTAATCAGGCTTCTGCTGAGGCAGGTAAGACAGCTGTACTTTCCCCACAAAGCCTCTGGACCCTGACTTTCTGGTGAGAAAACAAAATTCCTCAAATTTCAACACCTCACTAGGAGAGATATGCTAACATATATGTTAAGACACAAACAACTTTCTGAAATTGCTGTTGGGAAAAAAAATCTGATGAGCAAGAAGCAAGATGATAATATAAATAAAGAAAAAGTACCAGAAGTAAGAGGAGCAGTAATATGATTGTAGTCTTCCATTCACAGAAGGAGGATAACCCAAGGTTAACTCTAACCTTGTTCTAGTTTTTTATGAAGCCTAAGGGAGACAGAAAACACCTTCTGAAGTGTCACCTGTAATCCCTTCCTTCCCCATCTAGACATACATGGTTATTACAAGTATTTTTTCTTTCTCTCAACCGTCCCTGATAAAGGCCCACAGGTATTTACACTATAAACCAGGTTCTTAAAAATACTTCCCAGATGTTGTCATCTGTTTCTTCTTATTTAACAGAGTTCAAATGGATTTTGACAAACAGTCTTTCTGCAAGAGGCAATGCAGTAAAGACCTTTAATGACAGAACTATGTGTCATCTTTGCCTATAAGCATAAATTTGCACAGCGGGCAGTACGGTGAAAACAGCTTATCACCAGCTCATCACCTCTCATCATTGTTAGAATGAAATGCAAATAGAAACGAACATCACTTCAGTCCTGCTTGTGAAAATTAGCATCTGTGACATTAGCAGTGGCTCATTTATTATGCACTTGAAATTTCAGGGGGGAAGAAAAGAATATAAAACTTCATAACTCTACCAGTCTTTACCTTTGAAATAAAATTAAAACCTTCAGCTTTCCTCACTCAAGGATAAATCCTAGTTAATATTCATTAACACTGAGCAATCTCTAGACTGCAGATCTTGTCCTACAGAAGATCTAATTATGTCTTGAATTATTTTTGGTGGTTAGGTTTGCTGTACCTATTTTCTATTTTTCTTCAATAAGTATTCACCACTGGAGAGGCACAAGCCACTGTCTGAGAAAAATATGGCACCAAAAAACTTGCTTATAGCATCTGTGAGTACTACAACTCCAAACACTTGGGCAAGCTATCAACTTTACTCAGATAATCCCACTGAAATCAATGGGATCACAGCTAATTTATTCATTTAAGTGTTTTCAGAATCAGGATCAGGCCTTCTGTGAAGATTTTATAAAAAGGGGAAATTCTGTCCTCAAGGCTATGGCAAAAACGTGCATTTATTTCTATGAAGTCAGAGTATCATTTAAAGCTTATAAAAAGTAAAACTACTAGTATGAAACTGTACTGTGGAATAAATTTGCATATTAAAGTGTTTCCTCCCATTGGATTTGTCACTATTTTCTCGTAACCCTGAAAACAAATAATGGTTTATCACCTAAGTAAGTGAATATTGATTTAATTAGAAGCTTGGACACATTTTTGCCTAAACAAAATGTAAAGGCATTGACCCTGAATTGTCTTACACATCAGAAGTAAGCTGAGTTTAAAGCACCAAGCACATTTGGAAGCAGAATAAGGAAACAAAAACGTCTCAAACCTTTAGCATAAACATAGATCAACTGTCATGTAGAATAATGACACAAGACTTTCTTCAGTGAAGCCAGAAAAAAATGGCACAAAGTCGTCTTTGTCTCATGTTGAAGTAAAGCCAAGAATCATCAGGCAGTTCTCAAGTTTGCTGTGTCCGGAGGAATGTGTGTGTGAGAGAGAAAGGAATAGGTTCTGCCCAGCACATTATGCCCTGTGAAGTGGGCAAGGCAACGCAGGGATGTTTTACAGATTATTTGCACCTGGTCAAATGTGTAAAACAGTGGAATGGAGAGTATCTGTGCAATGCTTTAATGGTGTTTTATTTGCATGGTGCTGCCTGAATTGTAGATGAAAAAAGAAAACTAGATCTTGTATAATTTCTTAAAATGCTATTTTCTTACCATAATTCTAATTCTGCTTCGTTCCACTCCCCAGATGCATTGACATTTATAACACCGTAAGGGCCAAAGAGGTTAAAATCCATCTGATTTCAGGAGTCTTTACTTCACCCTCCAAGTCAGCTGCTCTCCTCCTCCTCAGCTCTCTTAAGGGGTGGTGGGACAGACTGCACAGACCCACAGGTGAAACACATCCAGTAAAAGCATCCTTCCCCCCACTGCTTTCCTGCTCTGCAACACTCCATCAGTGCACACAGCTCTCCCTGCAGTGAGCTGACTCCGGCCACCAGCGTGACCAAGAACCTCAGGGCTATGAGCAAGACCTGGTTTCTTTGACCTCACTTGCCCACAAATAATTCCACAGCTCAGAACAGCTACACCATATAAACCAAGCCGTGTCTCATCTGGCAGAAATGAGAGGAGGGCAGGTAAGGACTCCCTAAGGGAAGGGATGGAAGGTGCACAGGCTCTGTCATGAGAGAAAATCATTTAAGGTCCTGGATAAACAGATAGGTTAGATAAGATAGGCTCAAAATAGAAAGCTTGGCCCTTCAATATTAAGGAGGGTAATTTTAACCCTTAGGACTTTTGCTTTTTAATTCTGTTATCTGGGGTCCTCAGCTGATGTGCAAGGTATAAATGTACAGTTCCACACTAGTACTTGCAGCTACAATGATAAACATTTGCCAAGGTTCAGAATCCTTTTTCAGTACCTCTTTTGACAGCATTTCTCTCACAATTTTCTCTTGGATGACATCAGGTGTAGATGTTTGGGGTTTTTTTGCCTAACAAAGAATGTTTGTTTATATAGCTTACATAAAATGCATTCGGTAGTTATATGCATATTCATACATACATTAAAGCTGCTAGACATTCAAAAAAGTTATTAGCATGACTGCAGCACTACTGAAATCCTGCTGCATTAACTAAAATACTGCAAAAATACTAATTCAGTATTAGGATCAACCTTTTCACAGCAGACACTGAGTCCTAAAATAGATTTTTGCCTATGCAGCACTTACCATGTCTGCAGAAGCCCCTTAAGCACCACAATAACAAATAAGGTAAATGCATTGCACACAGAGAACTGGCAGTTAGATACTGAACACCTGTATTACTTCTGCATTTGTCACTTGCCCAGCAGTATGAGGGGCTTTATCCAGGAACAGTGAATTGCCTTGAGAAGGGCTTTAACACCATCTTTGCATCGTATTCCTTCATCCTTATCAAAAGGCATAACTGGATGCCAACATTCTTCACATTAGAAGGTAATAAAACCAAAGGGATTAAAAAGAAAATCTTGGTGAAACAACAGTTGTGATAAAGACAACTGGTCACCATTGTTAAGATTCAGTTATCTAAAAGATCTTCTTGGTGTCCTCTTTGAGGGTCAAAGATAGCAAACCTGATTTTCATTTAACATTCCAGACCTTATGGCTGTACCAGGCCTTATGGTTCTCCCATGGGTCTTGTGCTGGCCCTGTGTGGATGTGTTGGAGACACTGGGATGTCTAAGCTGCCTAAAGGCAAGGTGAGGTATCCCAAGATCCCCACAGTGACTGTGGAATCCTGACCTGTGAGTAGGAGGAGGTACCAAATGTTGTCTGGTCAGAGCAGGGCAGGCAGGATGTGACCTGGGGAAGTCACTTGCGAAATCCTGTAACTTCTTTTGGGAGGTAAGGACCTGTGCCCTGTCTTACCCAATTCAGCATTAAGCAAGTTAAGTAATTACATTGCTTCCATGGGACAAGTTTCGAAACACGCTACAGCAAAGTAAGATTTCTATTCTATGCAACATGGGGCTGTCTTCTCCAATGCCTTGTTTGTGAATAGCATATTGAGCAAAAGCATGGAAGGTTTACACAGTTCTGTGCAAAAGTGGGCTTACAGTAGGTGAAGTGTTTCAAAGGACACTACTGAGACAGAAAGATATTCTGAGACACTTCACCAAGACCTTTCCATTTTTGTAAACACAATAAGACAAAGACAGCACAGCAAAGTCAGCAGCTTTGACACTCAGTCAAGTGGTTGGACTCCTTTTATCCCTGCTTTACACTTACAGAATCAAACCCATGAGCATTATATACATATATATTATATATATGTATATATCCTTGAGAAGCTACAATGCCAGCATTTTAGTAGCACAGAATGAATTAATGAATGAATAACTAACTGTGATGAAAAAAAATGAAAATCAGACTATTGTTAAGGAATGTCTTATTCTGGAAGGCTTTTGAAAGTATTTAGCAGACCCGAAAACAAAGCCCATCTACAGTCTTTCATGGTAATTTCTTGTTTAATCTATAGTGTAATTAGATATTAATTGTACTTCTTTTCTGCCATTAAAAAACAGTATGATGACTGAACAGAAGAAAATGCATAGCAAACCAATCAATGCAATGTCTTTTTTAAAAAAACATTTAAATGTGGGGGGAAATGGATGCAAAATAGCTTCAAATCCATGGAAAAAACCCACTAATTTTAACTGTTAATGAGTCATAGTCTAAAACTGCAAGCGCAATATGGAAAAGCCGGTGCTGTGTAAAGCCAGAAGACATTCTTGATGAAACAGTGTCTGCAATAATCTTTTTAGGACACAGAAGTCACTACAGGAGGTGTATTCCCAAACAATGAGAAGATAGGTCTGTAAACTTGGAGATGCCAAGTTACTGAGAGCAGAGATATACTAAAAGGCTTTTCCAACCTCCTTGTTAAATTTTCAGCATGGATAGATTGAGGCAAAAATGGATACTGAAGCACTGAGGTCAAGCAGTAGCCATTTAACTTCAGCCTCACCATACACTTGTACAATACAATTTGTACAATACAACACACAGCGGTCATTTTGCACTCAGTGCAGGGACTGAAAATAAATTTCTAGAACAGTACACATTGTTAAGCCTCTTGCAAAACTCTCCCTTCCTTTCTTACAATTCCAGATTGTGGAAAGTGTCCAGTTTAGCGCATTATCGATTTATTCAGAGTATTTCTTTCAGGCTGAAATTTTAATAATTCCCAGAGAAATAAAGATGACAAAAACACTGATTGCCAAGAACCCTCTTCTCCTTTGGTTATGGGGATGCAAAAGCAAATTTATGAAAATAAGGAACAAATTTAATAGCTTTTCTAATTCTTCTTGGATTCTCACACTCTTTTCTGGGACATCTTCAGTTGATCATAGATCAAAGAGAAAGAGGGTATTTTGTGAGCCCCTCTGTTAAAAGACTGATGAAGAAATAAAATAATAAAATAATAGGCAAAGTCCAGCACCAGGACTCTTTAGCACAGCTATAGCAGCCTCATAATCATGATTACTTGAATTGGACCCTTACTGTTACAAAGTATATACAAATAGATTCCTGAGCTTATAGCACTGAGGCACTTGCTAGCACATCAGGAAATCCTGAAGCTAGGATTTAAAAGGAAACCTTCCTTTTAAAAATTGGTAAAAAATGCTGTTATTATTTATTGACAACAAAAATGAAATAATCTTACCTTTGGTTTTTGACTTTTCTCCTTATCGGACACATTAGATGGTTTTCTCTTCAACATGTTTAACACACGTTTATCCAGCAGATGTGCAACTGCTGCTGCCTTTGTGAGCAGACTGAGTGCTACAGGGGGTACTACAGACATGTACATTGGTTACTTCCTTTTTCTGCCAGGATATGACTTCATGAACCTGCTTTGTTGCATGGGGAGCAAACTGAACGCTTCTTTTGGGGAGGGGGTGAGGAAGTGGGGAAGGAAGTGACTGGGACAAGAAAGAGAGAGGGAGGTACACCAAGGAGATGAGTTGTAAAGGAGGACAGCGTTCAAAGTGAGAAATGCTTTAAAACTTATCTTCCTCTGTATCACCATCAGGCTTCATTAAGACTTTGGGCACCCTCCGGAAAATCATCCTCTTTTCCTCTTTCATTTTTCCCCTCTTAGCCTTATGGCACTAATTGAACCTTTATTTCAATGTGCATTGGGATTCAATTGTGAAGAAGGTGTGCTGATGTCCAGAAGACCAAGGCATATTATTGCCCAGCAGATCTGCACTGCACTCTGGGTGTGTGATCCAGCTGATCTCCAACACCTCCTCCTTCTCTTAGCTCTACATTAATGCAATAAAAGCAAAGAGATTAAAGGTCACTGTTTTGTAGAGAAGGGAAGTATCTAAAGCCATCTTTATCCTTTGCATGGTGGAATAATTTTTTGTCATTCATCACAGAATTTTGACTCCCTGAAACAGCACTTTTCAGTCCTCCATTGTCCTTGATTTGCTGACAAAGTCCCACGGAGAAAAGGCAAGACTTAAAAGAGAAGGCTTACAACAAAGAGACAGAGAATGGCAGGGGTCCTTTACACCCTCTTGAAAAACAGCCCAAAGGCTAAAGGAAAGTGGAGGTATTAAAATAGCTTTGAATTTCTGCTTCATTTTGCTTGATATTATTTGCCAAAGACAAACAAAAGTCTTGAGTATCCTAAGTAAAACGTACTTGTTGTGAATCATAGGTCACAAAACCTGAAACCATGAAATTCTCCCAACGTTTTGCTGAAAGATGGAGGGAAATTCTTAATTTCAAAACCCCAAACTCTTGGGCCACCCGCAGAGTTTCAACTAAAGCTTAATTTAAGTTTATTACAAACTAAAAAAAAAAAAAAATTCTCAGTAAGTTGCAAGAAAAAGATTCTAGTAAGTGTCAAGAAAAAATCTCAGTAATTTTTATCCATAGTTTTGATAATATATTTTCTCCCCCCCCCCCATAAACGTATTGTAACCAATCTTTACTTGTAAGTTTTGCATAAATAAAAGCACTTTTAAAAAGGCTTTTAAAAGTGTGCAGTCTCCTGCACCAAATAAAAATTCTAAAGTCCTTGTGAGTCCAAATCAGTGCACAGACCTGTCTTTCTCTATGTCACTCTTTTAATATTAGATTTGATGAAGCTCAGATTTCAAGAAAAGCTAAAACAAGAAACCATCCAATCTGAAACCACAAAGAACTGATGGTTGAAAGCTGGTAAGAAATGCCCAGGTCTTATTTTGTAGCATTGCCTTTCACAGTCCCACAAACACCCCCAACCTTTGGAAACATGCATGAGAGAGTGCTAGATAGGCAAGTAGTCTCTTGGCTGAATTACTCCTCTACCATATGAATACTCCAAATGTGTGCTCATCAGATGTATTCCTATGTCAGTTTGCTATTTGGACTTCTATTTAAAGGTTTAAGAAAAGTTTTGGAGGGTTTCTTGGATTCTGATGGACAGACAACTGAATGGACTGAGATTAACTGATGAAAGAATAATTATTGTACACCAACATTATTATGAGGTTTTCTTTTCTTGGCCTTATAAGACATGGGGTTGGTAAGATGAAGGGGAGGAGGAACTGAAGATAAAGTACAGTAACTTTCTAGGTTAGTGGGTTGCAAATGAGCATATGTTGAACTTCAACCCCTTAACAAAGATATTTCCCTTCATGTGTTATTCCTAGTTACACTAATTTAAAAGATTTAAATGTGGAAGTTTTGATTATTAAAAATAACATACCCATCATAGTTCATAATTATTGATATTATTATTATTATTATTAATTATTATGAATTCTAAGAAATGTATTTCTTTTCTATATTTGAAAACACCACCTGAAGTGTCAGTTTAAGTTTCTAAGCATAAGGAGGTTTTACCATAAATATTTAATCAGCTTTAGTAATTCAGTAGAGCCATATGTTGTTATAAAAGCTATATGTATGTTTAATAGTAATTAAACTTGATCATTTATCTACCTAGACTTACATTGCAGCATATTGGGTTTTTTTTTAATCTGATCCAAACGTGAGGATTAAATCAGACTCTGCTGATCATTACACTGTGATTTCCTGTCTCAGGCCACTGTTAAAATCTTCATGATTAATAAAATGGGAACTCATCTGAAGAGTAATATATGAGCTTCCTTTCTGTAGAATATTTATTGTTAAACAGGAGGAAAGAGGCTATTTCAAGAGATATAGTACCCACCCATATCTATTTCCTATCCTCATCCACATATCAGAAAAATTATAGCAGCTTGAAAGCTGACCTGATTATGTTCTTGCCCTTGGAAAGGTGACCCACACTAGTTTTAAAAAGTAACAGAGTGAAGAAAAGCAAACATATATAGCATTAAGTTCATTTAATTTAGTTAACCAATACATTTCAGAAGAAGCTCTTTTGAATTAAAAATTAATAATAAGCTTGGTGCTTATATCCTCTGTTTTTGAAGCTAATTTTTCAAAAGGGAATGAGTATCTATGTAAAATTAAAAGAAAAATTCTTATACTTAGTTTTCTGTTGGACATGAACTGCAGGTAACTTATTCTATTTCCTTGCTGGACTTTGAATCTGATCCAAACCCCAGTGAAATCAATAGAAGTTTTTCAGGTGAATTTTATGGGGCTTGGATTGACTCCTCTATTTTGAAATAACCAGACAATGTCACTCCTCTATCTGGAAAGTCTCATGGGGGAAAAGGCTATCCACTTAAAAGTAATTAAGATGACCCCATGAGAATGATTCCCACTGTCATTATATTTATAAAAGGCAACATAAGTTATAGCTTATTATTATCATTACTCATTTTTAATGAATGAACCATGAGGAATGGTCTTGGATATTCAAGTGCGTTATATGCCTCCCTCCCACATGATATCAAAGTGTTGCAACAGCTCCATATCCCCTCAGAGGCTCCATCCAGTAACCTTGCCTTGAAAGAAGAGATCACTTCAAGTCTAAACTGCCAGTGTAAACTTATCCTTTCAAAATTTGATTATTCTGATAAAACTAGAAAGTAGGGTGTGAAGTAGATTGAAGGGTTTAGCATACTGGCCACCCGTCAAAAAGCAAATGAAATGAGACTTTCTTCATATTAGCAACTCGTTTTTCATTGTCCATTAGACAAATCTGGTCCAAGTTTAACTGGAGACTCAAAGATACCTTGGGGCTGTACATTTCTTTCCCTAATGCTCAGCAATCCCAGAGTGTCTTAGTCTGTTTATTTTAATTAAAAGAAGATTTATATTTTGTACAAGAAAGGAATCATGCCTTCAGCCTCTGCTTTTATGGCCATGCCTCTCCCTGAATGATCTAACTCAGATACTGCAGAAATCTCAGAATAGCAAGTGAAGCTGAGTGAGTAATTTGCAGTGAATAATTTACTTAACAAATTTAATCTTTATTTCCTCAAGGAATGTTCATGAGCAGAACACAATTTCCTCATATGTATTAATTATGGGCCAGAATTTGGCTAGATACTTCCCTCTCCTGGTTTGATTTGAGCAAGGGCCAGCCACAGATTCAGTCACTGCTAATCCTCAACAGACTCTCTCCATGAACTACCATGGCAAAGACTCTATGGAAACTAAAAGGAACAAGGGTGAAAAAGTGAAGTTAAGCCCTCCCTCCTCCCTCCCCTGACAACATCAATCCATGAAGGCAGACAGAGGTTGCAGGCTGGGCTGTGTTTATAACTATTTAAACAACACACTCACTTGTATTGTAACTCCAAAGATTGAGGCTGTGATTTTGAGATGCTGGAGAGTGGAACTAGATGCTTAAGGTCCCATCTTTGAGACTCCCACACTCAGTGCAAACTCATCACTAGGAGTATCCAGAACCTGATATTGAAAATCAGTCCAAAATGCTTTAGGACTTCATGTAACAAGGTGTGTAATTTCCTATTGAATAGGCTCCTATGTGCTTTTTTCATCAGGAATAGGAAACGGAGAAGCTACAGAAACTCAGAGTGTTAAAGAGACAAGACACAATTAAAGAATATCTCAAGCTTACACCTTTGATTTGGCAGTTTGTTGATACTGTATCAAGAGTCCTATCCCATAGAAAGTATAATTTTTATGAAACCTGCAGAAACTGCCTATTTAGCCAAGTGAGTAACTAATACCTGAATTTTGATCCAAAAGCCTAATCTTTGCTAAATAATTTACGTTGAGGGGGACTTTTAATGACATATACCCAGTGAAAAGGCATAAGACACCAACAAAGAGTCGGAGTCTAAGCTTGTTTAAGCAACTATCAGGGCACAAAGCAGCAGGAATACTCCCACCATGCCAAGTCCCAGGAACAGTGAATTTGGCCTTTCTTGGACTATTGGTCTTTCTTTTCTTCTTGAAAAAAAAAAGATTCTTCCTTCTCTTATGCTAATCCTTTGCCTCTAAGGTCAATTAAGTCATGAGGAAATATGGCAGGGACAGGCTAATAGAGCATTACCACAGGAGCTCCTACTGAGTTTAAAGAGGTGTCTGGTACAAAAAAGTGGTTGTTACTCTGTGAGTAAGAAAAAGTGTCTCATTGCCAGGCCCTCAGACTGTGTCCTTGGCATGTTCCCAACACCACCTGGTCTAAAGGGAAAATGAAGTACCAAGAACTTATCTCAAGCTTTGATCCCAACACATTCTCTTGCATTAGCAGTAGATGAACAGATCAGTCACACCTACACTATGTCAGGTTAGCACTAACACTAATAAAAATCTATACTACTGTGACAAAAGGATTCTCAAGGAGATTGGCTTTCACCTATTGAACAAATCCCTTTCTTATTACCTTGAAGAGTAAAAGCCAAAGTTGTGTCTATATCTTCTATTCGTGTTGAGAAAACTCTTAAGTCAGCAAGGTTGGTGTCTTGTAAAACACAGCAACAGTCTTATCCAGAATCTGTGTAATGATTTCCTACAGAAATGTGTGTGTCACTGGTGGTTTTCCTGTACATTTTATTGTAAGCAGAGTCAGTGATGGAAAACAGAAAGTAACTGGCAGGATGCTGCTGCTGTGAGTTCAGACGTGCAAGCAAAGAGCACACTGTTTGTCTGGGTGAACGTTAAAATCAAGGCTACATTGCAGTGTTCATACCTAGAACATCTCAATGGATTCCATGAGTGAGCACTGTGATTACTAATCAGCTACAAAGGCATTTTATGCCACATAATTTGCAGGTTTATATGACTGTTGCTTTATAATCATCCATCTGAAGCTCAGCCTCCCAGAAATGCATTTACAGATAAAGAGTGACGGTTGCCTCATACATCTATTCAGAAAGCTCAAATATGAGATTTTCGATAAAGGGGACTGATATAAAAATAAATTTAGGCTCTATGTTTTAATCTCACACACAAAACATGACATGCTTCATTTGGTATTTAGACCAGCTTAAAGCAGGAGCACTGAGTGCAGCAGGGGATTTTTTCAAGGTAGATACATGAAGTCTGCCAGCCTATCTCTGATTAGAATCAAGATCAACAGAAGTAAATTCTGATTAACTCTAATGCCAGCCTGCTGTCAGAAAACTCTTTTTTTTACTTTGAACCATCTTTTACCAGTAAACATCTCCTGCTGAATTTCTTCACTGGTGTCAGTTGTCACATTGCTGTGCCATCACAGCATTAGGACTGCTGTGCAAATACTGATGTGAAAAGGAATAACATATGGCATACTGCATATTCACTTACAGAGATTTGATTTCATATGGTTTCTAAGGGAGAATACTATTCTTCCCTTCTCCTTGAATACGGTTTCAAGTGGGTGAAAATCATCATTTGGAAGTGACAGAGAGGGACAAGATGGCTTTATTTGTAACTGGCCTTAAAACTCTCTTTCTATCCATCTAACTGATGTGTTACCTGATGGATAGTCAGCAGAAATGCAAAAAGTCTTCATCAACAAGAAATGGTGATAACTTTATTTTTCCTCTTTTCTTTCATTCATGGCAATACCTTAAAAATCAAGCAGGATGTGGGTCAAACTATCTCCATCAGCAGACCTGCCAAATAACACATACTGCGAATGAGACTTGAGTGGTTGATTTTCTCTAATTTCCAGGCCTGAACCTCACTGCAGGGAGGTCTGGCTCCTGCTCTGTGCATCTGTCTGGCAGGTGTAGGTGGTCACCTCGATCCAATAGCTCCAGGGCAGGGGTGATGGAGGCTGAGAAAGCTGCAGCCATGATGAGCTCCCCTATATAAAAGAGGCATCACATTTTCTGCTGGATTTCTGCACTGAGTGCCCCACTGGGGGGGACTGGCAAGGTGATCACTGCACCCTGTCCTCGTCATGGTTATTGTCCTACTTGCCTCACTCAGGATTTCATGCGACGCTTCAGGCTGTGGCTGAATGGTCACAACTGACTAAGCTGCCCTGGGTAAGCTGAGCCTCACTAACAGGGTGGGAACTTTCTCTTAGCCCATCAACAAGATAAAGTGAAGCACAGTCACATAAATTTATTTCATTAAGCGTTTAAGACAACATGCTTTATCTCAGGCTGTAGGCTAAAAGCACTCCCAGGGATGGTCATGGTGCTCAGTATGTTTAAGGTGATTACTTATGTGTCAGTAACTTGTCTTTGGGGAGAGAAGGGAATGGAAAGAGGAGACTGTCTCTGAGACTGCTCTGTGGAAAGAGATTGATGCTTTGCCTCTTCACAAACACCCCACTTTTCTTCCATATTCTTTTAACTAATATTGACCATTTTTCATTGCATTATCATACTCCTTCCTCTCTCACTTCCCACAAAATGTGTGAGTTTTTGACTCACACCTTGAATACCCCTTCTCTAGAGAAATTTTTTTACCACCCATTCTCACCTATATGATCCTTTTTACTTCTGTCATGTGTGTGTTTTCTGTCTCTTTTGTCTTGCTGCTGCTACAAGAAGCAGAGACTGATGGAAAGGCAACAAAACTACTCCCTTCACAGCTCCATGATCTGCTAGGAGTTCTACTGAGCAAAAGCAGTAGTAGTTCTCTACCAAAGTGGAGAAGAGTCTCACTCTAGGAGCAGCAAAATTCTGAAAGGTAGATATAGGCCTCCTAGTTTACCACAAATGTTGTTTGAGGGTTTAGCTTTTTGGTTTGGTTTGGTTTGGGTTTTTTAATGTCTGTACAAACTGGTGAAGAGAAATATTAATATTGTGCTCCTCTAGTCTGGGAGGGGAAAGTTCACCAAAAAAATCTTTGAAATATCTTTGTGATCAAAGACCCCTGAAAACCCAAGTAATAATACCTAAACCCCTAAAAATACCACCCTTATGTACCATACACACACACAAATTGCATTAAGAAAACAAAGTTTTAAAACCAAGGGAAGGCAGAACGAATGCTCTGTGATACCTGAATCTCATCCCTATGTGTGTATATTTTATGATGCAGTTTTAATAATGTAGATTTAAAATTTACCACATTTTCTCTACTCAATATCTGTCCCATTCATGGCAAAGGATGCATCTAAATAGAAGTGTCAGAGCCTGCAAATAAACTGTTTGAACTCCTGCATTTCTGGTACACTGGTATGTGTATTCTTGCTTGTGCATCAACCATATGATGTGCAGAATAACATTCTATCCCCAGGTTGTAAATGAAGCCTGAGGCAGACAAGTGAAGTGATTTGTCTAATATCACACAAGAGGTCTGTAGAAGTGCAGGGAATTGAACCTGCATTATCTACATCCTTAATCACTGGATAATGATTCATGGGGTTAAGGAAGTTATGAAGCACTGGAATATGGATTTATTTTGTTGTTCTAGTTCAGGAAAACATTAAGAAATTGTGTTAAAAGCTATCTACTTTGCAATTAAACATTGACCACATGTCATTCTAAGATTTTGACCCTGTGGTTACATATGCAGAGAATCTGAGCAAATATAGCTACAAGCAAAGTTTGGGGAGTTTCAGACTAGAAAATTTGAATACTATCTTGCTGTAATATTTAGGGGAATTATGTGAAAGCATAAATGTGAAGCAAGAAAGCTAGGTATTAAAACACCTACACAACCTAGAACTAAATATAGAATCCCTCAAGATATCTGCAGAAGTTTCTGTCTCATGATCTTATCTGAACACTTGATTTTCCTACATCCCACACACTGTTTGTCATCATTTCTTGTGCTGTGCTATCAAATGTAAGTTGTAAGTAGAAGTGAACAAGAAGTTTCATGTCATTTAACCTAATTAATTTGGTGCTTTTGCAAAAAATATTCAGCCAGATGTCTTCAAATGGATTGGAGTGAAAGCACTTCCAGCAAGAATTATATTATGTTCATGTTTCCAATTTGCTTTCTTTATGTATTAGGGAAGGTGAACTTCTTCCATCAATTAAATGTCTACAAAAAATCAGTCCAGAAATTTCATTACCATAGGTGAATTCCTTTGAAAATGAAAGAGAATAGTCAGATACAAAACCTTTTCCAGTTCCTTCTGAAAAGTCCTGGTCTGTCTTCTAATGCTCTAAATACCAGAAAGTGTTTAAATAGCAGAACTAGAAGTGTGTCCACTGTGTGTCCATTGTTTTACTTCCAGTCTTATTTTTCAGGTCCTATTCTTGCTCATTTCACACACAAATATTTTTTCAAAGTTGGATGAACACCCAGTATTCATATTAAATTTTCAGTCTCTAAAAACAAGTGTGAAATTATGCAAGACATACCCTACTTTTGGAGAATGTCACAACAAAAGTGTTTCTTTTAAAGGACTTTGAAATACATTAATTATAATAACGCTGCAGCCCTGGAAACCTTAATGCCTTTCTGGCACTGAAAACCCTCATTCTTCCATTTATGCCATTGATGAGCACTGATAGCGTGTGATTTCCCTTCATTTCTGCATGAGGCAGATGAAAACAGAACTAATTTCTTTTGATTAATGGAAGGCTTATTTTTCAAATAAGCTTTACAGGAACATTTTAAAACATACAAAAATGACTTACCAAAGAGAAAAACTAGCTTAAACTACTCTCACAAAACAAGCAAACAAACATAATCAAGTTCTGAGCCAGTTCAGAACTTCCAGAAAATTGACGTTGCCCACAGGAAAGTCATTTGAATTACATAGGGAAGAAGACAAGGAGCATCAGGCATCGTGGTATGCACTGCTACCCACCACCTACATATCCTTTTAACTTAAGGCCACGAAGGATCCTTAAGTCATCTTCAGCTGTGGCTTCCTTACCAAAGCCTCAAAATCCTTACCTAATTAATCATGCGGGTAGCACTTTAATTTGAGCTTCATCAGGGACTCTGAAGAAATCTGAAGCTGAGCTGGCTTGTTCTCCTGAATGAAGATGAGCACACATAAAATGTGCACTGAGCTAATGCAAGCACAGTGAAGATTAAACAGTTTGACTGGGAAGCTCCTCACCAACTCAACAAGCACAAGATCAGGAAAATGTTTAGGTTTCAAAAGTGAGTCTATGCAAAAGTAAAACTATTACTTTGTGTGAGAAGATAAATTGCACTTCAAAAGTTGCAGACTTGGAGAAGCATACCCCAAGGCACCTGATGGCTTTGTTGGTCAAAATGTTCCTGCCAGCATCAGGAGCTGATGCATTAGGACAACACAGCATGAAAACACAGCCTATATTAGCTGATTCATCGGGTGGGAGCACTGATCAAGCAGAGTAATGTGTACTTTTTTTTTTTTTATTTTCAGTGGTGTATGGGAAGAAAGATAACCTTTATAATTTATTTTTTTTTAAGGAAAAAGCCCAAGAAAAATGTCTGTTATAAAATACTGGGCTGACAGTAGATCCACATAAGAATAATATTATCAACAGCGTAGATGTATAAAGCAGCAGACAGGCAATACAATCTATTTCCTTCAGTATGCAAAAGTGCATCGTTTTGGCAATTCTAAAGGATGCTAACAGGAAGTCATCCTTTCATCATACAGTTTGTTATCAACAACTGCACTTAGTTTAATTATATTTTGACTCTTAATCATGTTTCATGAAGCAGGTAGTGTTCCTCTCTTTCTATTAAGAATTCATATGCCATTTACAAAGAATAAGTATAGGAAATGCATGATTTTGCCCACACTTTCAACAATTCAGTCCTCTTCATACTACATTCATGACAGTAATCCAGAATCTTTCCTTTCTCTCTCTAGCTGGAGGTCTGCAGTACCTAGCACCCCGAAATCTGCTGAGGTGAATTACAATGTTCTTCTGCAGTTATCTGTAACCATATTAAAAATGTTAGGATATTCTAAACTATCTTTTAGTACAAATAAATTCACTTCATTATCATTCTACCTTACATATACAAGCAAGTACTAGCAATCCAATTTCACAGAACAGCCCAGAAAAGTGGGGAGGAAAAAGTTTGGAAAGATGTTTGCTGGAGTAAGGTATACATGCCTCTAAGATTAATGGAAACTATTACACCATCCACTACTAAATTCTAGTAAGAATTTAGTAAGAATTTATTAAGAATATAAAATAGGACAAGAGTTACCATAGTGAAGGACAGCAGCATCAGATTTTTCATATTTTTAAAACCTGCTTTAGCACTGCAACATCACAGTCACCACAGATGAGGACACAAAATTTTTCACATTACTATGCAGGAAATAGCAAAAATCACTGTAGGATGTGGAAAGGTAGTGGCAGATATTTGCTATCAGCACAGGGCAATGGTGCAGTACTAGCGAGGCTGGACACCCTTGCGGACTCCTCTCTTCCAAGCACAAAGCTTGAGAGATGTAGCTTTGCACTGTAAGAGCTGACTTTTTTCTCACTTTTTGTACTTAACTAAAGCAAGACGTATAATATTTACCAACCCAGTGATGTAACTGTTTCTTATGTAAGGCTCTCTGTGACAAGAGACAAAATAAATCTCTACAGACTCTGAAGCATCAAGAAAATAAGTGCTCCTAAGTTCACTAGCATTTGTGTCTTTTTGTCTGAGCCCATATTTTGCTTGGCATTTCCAAGAAAAGTAAACACGTGAAATTTAGTCCTGGCTCTTGACTTTTCACCAGTTTCAAAAACAAAGCCATTCAAATTTCACCAGGATTTGACCACAACAGACTTGCATAAATATGTCTCGATCCCTACCCCCTCACAAGTCTTAAAATTCAAAAATATGTTTTCACAAGGTTCTGATACAGGGTTTGGACTGCGAAAAAGTGAGTGCCTTTGAATTTAATCATGTGCTAAATTTAACTATAGCACTGTTCCTTTTTGTCTGTCAGCTCATGTATCTTCAAAGTCTGTAGTCTAGGGAGCATGGGGGTGTTTCTAGCTATGTCTTTACCTTGCAAGAGAGGTGCTGAGTACAGAGGACAAAGGAATGAGCTGCTGGACTGGAGGGGAGAGCAGAGTAACAGGTGAAATTAGTTAGAATGTTATAAAAAGCAATAGGAAACCTGTTGGGAGCCTTGCAAATGAAGATATGATAAGATGAAAAAGAAGCAGCTGGGGACAGTTTCGTATCTTAGAAAACAAATGCTGTTTTCATGTCTCAGCCACAGCTTAGCACCTGAACACCCATCATCATGGTCTTGACTGCTTTGTTTACTGCCACCCTTTCAGCTGCCCTTTATCTCTTCCCTGGGCAAAGACTTTGGGCCTCAGCTTGGGTACAGCTGAACAGGACTCTCTAACACTGGTAGGAAATAGATTTATACTTGGTGAGAATCTGGCTTCTTACCTTGTCATGGAAATAGGAACACTTATTTCTGACAGTGAGGCAGTTACAGTGACCAGAGCATTTGAAAATTGGTGTCTCAGAAAAGCAATTTGGGGATTTCCAGGCATTCTTTCTAGTGCTATATTTGTGCCAAATGAGGATTCAAAATGCAATTGAGAAAGCTGTTTCTAAGGCCTGTTCAGGTGTCCCTCAACAGAAAGACATTAGCTAAAGAAAGGAAAAACTGCAGAAAACAGTCAAATTGCTCAAGAAAATTGAGCAGTCAGAAAGTCCATTAAAGCCCACAGCATTCTAATGTGCAGGAGAAACTACTGGCTGAAATGGAGCAGAAATCTTCCTGCAAGTGGGCTGTGTAAATGGTCACATACAACCTCCATCTTCGCAGCACATTTTGCCAGAGAACACTCTGTCCTGTTTTTTCGGTACTGACTGTTCATACCCTTCCTCTCCACTTCACTAACCTAGGGAACAACGCTTTGGTATTACAGAGATCCAATAACCTGCTTACACCTCAAGGCAATATACACCATGTTTTTGAGAACCAAGATGATCAAGAGCAGCAGAGGCTGTGCAGAGGGCAGGGTAAGAGCAACAACAGCAATGAAGCAAGGCTGTTATGGGACAACTGGGAACCAGAACCTATTAAGTACAGTATGTTAGGAAAAGGTAAGATAAGAAAATGTCCAAAACCAGAGCTGAGAATGAGTATTTCTTCAACAAAAAAAATAATGTCTAACTAGACATATCTACTAGGGGTCAAAGGAAGATATTGAGAAATGGCTTGTCTGACAAGAAAGCAAGTCAGATCAGGAGGAAAGCGAAAAGCCACAAGGTTACTGAAATGGCAGAGAACCATGAACGTAACAGCAGGGCTGACATAAGCACAGCAAGACCATGACACTTTCCTGTGAGGAATATGGAGAGAATGAACACAGGCACTGGCATAAAGTCACTTGCAGTTTTCCCAAATTTACTGTTCATTCCATCACAATGTAATGCGTTCAGATCGGATAGAAACCAATTTTTTGAAGCTTTCTACTCGCCTCTTAACCTGAAAATGGGAGAGAAAATGTATCTTTCTCTGCATTATCCTTAGATGTTTTTTTATTTCTCTTCATCAAAATCCCAGGTCTTCTCTAGTCCTGGGAAATGTCCCTTATATTTCATTCTCACTAAACACCAAACACAGGTCGCAGCAGACAAATATTCTTACAGTGTCAATGACTAAATCCTTCTTCTGTAAACTTAACCATGCTGGTAAGATGTGTCAAAAAGAGAATCCCACTTCCAGTAACTCTCCGCTGATTTGTCTCCAACAGAGGATGTTGTCTCCTCTCTTCTGTCAAGGAGGCCTGGATGATTCTACAAACACAACTTCCATTTGGCAGAGTTACTGTGAGAGTGGATAGGTCAGCCAGTGAGGTATCATGTTAAAGTATTGAGAGAGAGGACAAAGGCACTCATCAACTTTTTGCTCTCTGTCTCAGGCTGTCCAAGACAGTCTGGGAACCCTTATTTGAAGAGAACCCCTCATCTGTGACCTCCCTATGTGCTTCACTGTCTGCCTGCTTCAGGTCTATTCAAGCCTATCAAGGTCATGCACTTTACAAGCCTCTGACTGTGGATTTTTCATGCCTTATGAGGTTGCAAAAGTCTTAAGCAATTGCACAGATTGAGAAAAGGCAACAGAAGGCTGAAATACCTTGTATAAGAGTCATATGGGCATGGTACTTCTAAGTATACTACATTGTTTGGGTAGTGAGGATCTTAGCATACAAATAACAGACGGGCAGCTTCTAGTAATCACAATTAAAAAAAAAAGAAAAAACTCTGAGAGACAGCTGAACTGTTTTCTGCAGGACTAAGCTTGAGGAATAAAAAGAAGCATTAAAACCCAATAACCTTTCACACTATGGTCAAGTGGTTGTTAAAGTGGTGTCTGGACAATCTTTTCTTCCATCCTCTGCCTGATTTTCAGCTGATTCATAACATCACAAACATCAGCCTGCATCACTCGTTTTCCCCCACAATATATGCTATGGTAATAAGAAAATATGCAACATAGTAGGTTTTTTTTTTAAGCATACAAGCATATTTTTCTTTTTATATTATTTTTCTCTGAAGTATTTTGTATTTTTTAAAATATACTCTTTCACTTTCTAAGGAAGAACTATTTGTAAATTACATCTCTCTGGAAGGAATACCAGTAACAATAATTTCATAGGGCTCTCTTGACACACTGAAGAAAGCAATGCTCTGTGTTGCCCTTAGCAAAATTTTGACCAACCACCAGTTATACTGTGAACAGCTGAAAAATAATTAAAAAAAAAACAAAACCCAAACCCAAACCAAACCAAACCAACCGACCAACCAACAAAAAAAACCAAAAAATGCCCCAAACCCGAAAAACCCTCTGATGTCTAAGTTAACTTTGCACAAAGTTGCTAATGGTGGCACCGTGGCTACAAAATAGTAACACAGCACACTCAGTTCTGGATTTCATTAAAGGACAGCAATACAGATTTCTGCAATATTTCATAATACATGAGGGTGGGCAGCATGGGTGAGGTGTGAGTTGTTCCTGCCAGGGGCAGTCCAGCCAGTACAGGTGAGTATTGTTTGCTTAATTGGGGGAGGCTGAAGGAAAAACAGCTGGAGGAGCCTGTTGTAGCTGAAGGTGGACATTTCTACAGTCTGTTCTCACAGCTCTTGTTTAGATGCCTGGCTTGGATGACCTCTCTCAGCCTTTTTATTTTATAGGTGGAAAAAACCTGACAATATGAAATACTGTAAGGGAGGCTGTGTAAAGTGCTGAGGAGGAAGAAAGGAAGAGAAGAAAGGAGTCAAGGGAAGAAATGGGAGAAGGGAATTAGGATTACTCATATTTTGTCTCTCTAAACAGCAATCTACCATGAAGAGATCCAGATCTTATTCCTTGTGATTAGGGGAGAGCACTACTTAATTTACTATCTGCAACTCAAGGTTTAATTAAAACTAGACTCAATCAGCTTTACACTTAGTGCTGGATAATATGTGTCCGGCCTGGATATTTGTCTGTCCCCCAAGCCAGATCAGTCACAGTTTGCTGATGGAATAGCAGAGTCTTGGATCTTAGTCTTGCATCTACCAGCTTTGCCTGTTTCCCTCAATTCAGGACAAACCAACCAGCATTTGAGCAGTGTATCTCAGTCTATCTCCTCCACAACATGTTGCATTAAAGATAGCAGAGTAGCTGCCAAGTCAAGAAAATTAAGTGATACCTTCTTACTCATGGAATCAGAAAGAGTATCATGGAATATATAGATTTTACTCTAATAAGTAAATCAACATCAGAAAGAATATCTGCATCATCCCCAATGTTTGATCCTGTCATAGCAAAACCACCAGTGTCAACCTTTTGATCCTTAAACAGCCAAACTGAAAATCCAGTCTTTGTAATCTTCAGTTGAGCCAGTTGGTAGAATGCAAATGCAAAGAATGAGATGAGTTGCCATTGACTGTAATCTAAATCTAAAGACACTAAGCCCACAGAGATACATTAAAGTCAGGGAGCCCATCAGGAAGGCAGATGGCAAAATAAACAATTCAGAAAAAAAAGCACTAAACCCCTTGCTGGCACTTAATAGTAACATGGGTAGGACAAATCTCACCAGGGCAGAGAATGTTAACAGCCTGTTTGTGACAAAATGAAATAAAATTACTTGAATTGACACTTATGGTCTCATAAATCTGACTGACACATCTATTACTGTTTTGACCTGGGACTTCAGCCTTGGCTTGGGATGCTGAAAACTGCTTTCACTGGGAGCCAGGCATAGGATGGAGACCAGCATCCCTGACACAATTCGGTTTTTACAGAGAGTCCTATTTACTGGCAGGCAGGAGGACTCACCTGACAGAGAATAGTCTTTGTTCACAGCTCCCAGCCTATTTCTGCCCATGCTCTGCCCCAGAGGTCTGTCTCCAGGCACTGTCCCTGGGAGTTTGCTGTGCCAAGGCTGTCCAGGGTTACAGTGCTGCACCTTCCTTGGCTTTTTTTAGGGGCTGTTTGCTTCCTCTCTTTTCTAATTACAGTTCTGCCAATGGATGTTTCAGACTTTCTGTTTTCTACACCAAATCCCAGGAAAATCTGCAGATAGATAAATCCCATGTTTTGGGTACTGCCTGCTATGTTAGTTACTGTGTCATTGAAAAGAAACCAAATTACTGCCTCCATGTACTCAGAAATATGGTTGCTATATAAACCCACACATGTGTACCTTTCCTAATTATATATGAGCACACATTACAGAATATGATGTTTTCAGCAGGAGAGACTCCCTGATCTAAGGTTATGGTTGCTCAGGTCCCCCTTTGAACACTCAGCTTGCAGGTTTCAGCAGGTATCTTGTCCCCTGTGGTTTAGGGGCATTTTTCTGGGAGCTGGCCATATTTCACAGTGAGAGACAGCTCTGTCCCTGGAGCACTGTTGAGGGAACAGGCATGAAGAGAAAAGAGGCTACTCCTTACTGCTTCCCTGAGATATTTCACTCAACCTGTCACCCCCCCATGTGCTTACCACTATATGGAGTTCCAGAAGACCTGCTGTGCCCAGCGAGAAGAGGGAGAAAAGCCTCAGTTGCAGTGTCTATATTTTATATCTCTCACCAGCAAAAGCTTTTCTGAGTTTTGTTTTCCTAGTCTCAAATAGCCCTTTAAAAAAGCCAGCAATTAAAATATAAAAGCCTCCCCCAGATAACTATCTGGAAGGATAATTTCAGACCAAGATTAAACTCTCTTTGTTTCTATCCCTAAAATCCTCTTCCTGCCACATAAGTTACTGCAAAAACAGGCTCTGCCAGCTGAGCTGATCCAAGAAGGCAGAAGCACAGCTATCACTTCAACCTCTGACATTTGCCTAAAGAACTCTAGTGTCCTTTACTAGTGACATCTAGGAGCCTGGTCTAAGCCTATTTGCTTCATTTACCTTACTGACTTACCACAGACTTCCAGAAAGTTTTCTAAGCCTGGAAGGATGAGTATTTAACATACAGATAAAACCCCAAAAAACCCAGGAATGTGCTGATGAGAAACAGAATAGCCTAAAGCCTTCCATCTCAATGCTGCTGATGTCTGCATGGTTAAAAATGAACTACCTAGGGCTATATGAACCCTGGTGTTAGCGTGAACAATGCATTCACATCCATTTACCTGAAACCTAAATTTGGTTTACTGCATTTCATAACCACATGGAAGATGACAGCATCCCTTTAATGCTGAATCAGAGCAAAAAGTTTCCACTTTTTATGCATATCAGCACAAAAAACCCCACTTCCACTTACCCAGGAGTACTGTAGATCCATATCAGTTAGAGAATATGTGAGATGTGGCTGATGAGAAGAGCAAGTACAGTTTTCCCATTCTTCTATTTTTGAAATCAAGAAGTCACAAGGACAGAGCTGGTTGTCAGGAAACGGCTTCCAGTCACTCCACAAGTGAAATTCGGTTTCTGAATGAATTGAAATGGTTCCTAAGGTATTAAGTCTGGAAGTGTATGTGCGGCCCAGTGATGCAGAAATAAAATCTGGCCTGGTCTCAGTCTCTACTTTTCTCCTTGAGCTGTCTTTCCAGGTCTTCTTTTCCTGAGGTCTTGTCAGCTTCATGCAAGAAGTTAGTGCTTCTTCATCCTCTTCAGAGAGATAAGCGTCTTCTAATGTATCTTTAAAAATACAAATATCTCTGTTGTAATATGTTGCAATTCATAGAGAAAGTGGCTTTTTTTTTTTTTTAATGCTGTCCTTTGCATTCTATATAATGAAAAAAGCAAAGACTCCATAGAAAAACAAATAATAATGAAAATTGGGGAGATGGAAAGGATTTTGTATTGGATCAGACATCTGAGCTAAAAGTAAGATTTATTCTGCATTTGTTAAATTTGTCTTATTTCCTTAAAAGCCTGGAAAATTTTAGTGATTTTGACCTGATCATGAAAATTTGCTCACTGAATGTCATAGTCGCAGAGAGCATGAGATTAGCCTAAACACAGGAAAAGTTCAGGAAACTTTCTGGATGATTTCTCTCCCACCCCTTCCCAATATGAAGCTACAAAGTAGTGGCTGAAATCCATTACTTCCTCACATGTTTCAGCCCAAGCAGTGATTTGGCTGGAGCAGTAGTTCATCAGATAGTTCAAGTGTGTTTTGCTAGTATTGGTTTAAAAAATAATCATATACACAAATGCATTGTACAACAAATGCATGTACTTTTAAATTGGCAAAACAAGTTCAGAGGAAGAACTGCTGCAGAGACAGATCAGTAATCCATAGGAGACTCCAGAAAATAACCTGAGCCCAGAATTGGTGTAGAATTCCTGTGTCTTATGGCCCAAGGCAATCAGGTATGATAAGAGGGAGAGGCTGACTTGCTCATCATACCACAGACCTTCCTGCACTCCCAGCTGCTACTGACTCAAGGATTAACTCTAAAAGTTATCTCCATATTTGTGAGTTTTGCCTTTCTGATCCAACATGGGATACAAAACTAGGAACTACTGCAAGAACAAATATTCCCCAGCACGGAGGTCCCACAGTTATACAATACTATTTATCTAAAATCCCCACTTGCGAGATATACTGTTACAAAACTCGAGCCAATGTGACAGGAAACAGGTTTTCACACTATGAGGAAGTCAGCTCTCAAGTGGTATCACAGTAACGTCTCAGCTGGGTTTTGAGAATCGTGGGCGGTGAATGACAGATCAGGACAGGATTGTTTACAGTTATGTTCAATAGTGTCATTTGGCAAATGTTGGAAAGAATGCTGATATGATGCTGTACTTACTGAGGGGCAGCAAAACATGCTTGACATCTTCCAAGCTTTGTGTACTCGCTTTTTTTGTTCGGACCAATTTCTGCAATCGTTTTAGTGTTCCCATGGACTCTGCTTTATCATCTGGTTCTGTACCCTGGCAAAAAAAACCCCAAAGACATTAAAATTATTCACACCCTGCGAATACAAACTAAGGGTACCATGGTGTTTATTTTGAGAATGACAAAGTTTCAGATTAAAAGAACTGATCATCGACACAATGATTTAGAAGTTAAGCACTTCCTCACTTGGGGCCAATAGGTTAAAAAAAGGTAAATCTTGGCCCATTGTTCATCTTGCTGTTTACATATTACTTTTCCTAGATACTCCAGCATTACTTACTACTAAATTACAGATTTGTTCCAGAAAACATTTTAATATATGAATCCACTACATTATCTAGAAGCATTTTAGGTGTACACAGAAATCCCAGATGTGGTGAGCTGCTGCATTTAAGTTTGTGTGGGAGTGTGTTCTGAAGTACTCATGGCTTCCTTTCTTCAAGATCTTATTTTGTTTCCTAGATTAAAGACAATAATGTAAAAACCAATTCAAATCTGTTATTGTACACTCCAACAGCATTCTTCTGAGAAACTGAAGGTTTAGATACTACAGGCTCCTAGAGCAGGAACCTCATGAACATGTAGCCATCTGATATATGTTCACTTATGTTAAACCAGCTGCTGTCTTGAAAATCAGTCCAGAAACACTGGAGTTCTCTTCCAATCTGACTCTGATCTTGCCTGTGAGCTTCAGAAAGAAATTTCAGCAAATAACTTCTATTCCATAATCACATGCTGTATGTCACATCTGATTTTCAATGAAACTAAACAAAGCAAAACAAAATTAGAAATGACTAAAATTGTAATTCATAGATGGCTACTTTTTGGAACCATACTGTCTGGCTTCTATGGATTTTCACCTATTTACACCAATAATGAATTTGTATTGCAATAATAAGTCTTTGGCAATATTGCAAGTGATTAAGTGCTAGTGCAGATGTTACCAGAAGGTAGAAATGCAGAGGTCCCTATTGCTTCCTTCTCCCTCATACGCATAATCCTTTGAGACAAAGTCATCCAGGAGTTTGCCAGCAGCCTAATGTATAGAGGGCAGGTTGCTTAGGGATGGCTCTTGAGGGATCCTGAACTCCCCAGCTCTCATTTGGGTTAAAGCCTCTTTGCAAAGCACATCTGAAGCTCCAGCATTCACATATTACAAGCTACAACCATCACCTGCAGCACTGATAAGGGAGAGGGTGTATGTCGATTTCAGATTTAAAAAAGTCCATTGTTCATTTGACAGATAACGACTTACAAAGGTTGCTGTCCTTCAAGTACTGGAAGTTGGGATATTTTTCTATAAAGACATGAGATTCTTTAAGCACAACTAGAAATCCAATACATCTATGCCCAGGTAAAGGTCATTTTTATGTGTGTTTAGTTAGTTCTGTGTCACGGGACAACTGTGTTGATATTATATTCTGTTGAAGCAGAGAGTTAGTGAAAGCTAAGTGAGAATAGGTGAGATGTTCCCCTGCTTGATTTCAAACCCTGAAAGGGTTCATACCAAATGATTTGCATGACCACTTCATCTTGCTCCAGCTATAAACTGGCATGAGAAATTAATAGCTTATGCTGACTCCTTTCCTTAGGGATAGGACCTTAGGACTCCTCCTTTTGTTAATCACAAAAAGTAATGCAAAAGTTCCCATGGTGGATAGTGCCTGGGTTTAAACTCCCTTCTTTTCAGCAGCATGTTACATTCTTTGAAATCTGAAGTCCTGGAAACTGGGAATCAGCCACAGGAACATAGAGGGAAGTCAGGAAACTGAATATAAACACCTTTCCATGTCTCTAGTGTCTTTTGTAATTTATGGATACATTTGTATTTTAGTTTTGAAGTCAATTTCACAGCTATCTCTGTAAGCTGTGACTTGGTCTCGAAGTGCCACAAAATGAATTTGTCACAGATGAAAGCAAGATGAAAAACACTTTCCAGAAGTTCAGCTGATCAACTCCAGCTACTGTTGGGTGTCCAACAAATAGGATGTGAACACAGGCAGATCTCCCACAAAACATACAGTGTGGATTATCAGATCATCAGCATCAACTGTTCTGCTGGTCTTCATCTTTCCTTAAGCTGTGTGTAGATTAGACACACACTGTGCATGCAATCCAGGCAGAAATCCTGCTATGATTGAATCTACAGATAAAAGGGAATTTAGTAGTCATGCTACAGTATTCCTCAATGCTAGGATGGTCATATATTACTGTGTCAGTTACTAATATAGACAAAACCCAGGTGTTTTCAATTTCTGCCATGGTTTTATTACTTTGTAGATTTACAAAACATAGCATTTTTGAGTTTAAGACCATTTAGATCTTCTTCAGGATTTTCACTGTAGGATAAGATCTTAGCAGACATACATTAAAACTCTAGGCAACTTAGGGCCCTTTTACAGCTTGTGTCCGAATGTTCATTATCCACTGTGGGCCAAATCCAAGCATTCTTTGATTGGTCATGGTCTGATTTGCAATTCAATCCCTCTCTCCTCTCTTCCAAATTCAAGACAGTAGGATTGCAGTTTTATCTTAGCTAAACAGAGGAACTGGGGTGTAATTTTTCAGTCTCTCATTGTGAGATGTCTTTCCAAAATAAATCACACTGGTTTAAAATGCTAATATTGCTCTCATAAAAGATCTCTTGTAGCAATAATAATTTGTTCACTTATAAGTAACGACACAAAAGCAACACGATGACTTTGAGTTATGATCTGGGATTTCCATCATGGAGACATCAAGATAAATGGAAGATAATCTATTCAGATAATTTCATTAATGGCAAACTCTAATCCTCTTTGCCTTAAAAGCACTCATTTCATAGAGTCTATCGTTAGGGAAAAGCCATAAGTGCTTAAATAATAAATGCAACAACCCTTTTTCATGGAGAAAAAAGATCATGCAGTATCAGTTGGTGCTGGGACAGCATTTAAATTTACAGTATTTTATTTTGATTTATCTGAGGGTTCAAAGCTGGAATTTTAGCTGCCTCTCCAAATAGATTTAAAACAATTTTTGATTTAGAAACCAGACAGACAAACAGGTGAACTGTGCTTTTCCCCATCCTATAAGCAAAGCTATCTATAAGTAAGGCATTGCCTTATGACCAAGAGCCAACAATATTGTTTATTTCCCTGCTTAATGGGGTTTAGTGATGAAAAATCATGTTACATCAAAAATAAAAATTAAAATGTGTTAAAAAAAAAATCACAGGCTGCCCTTTAGTTGCAAATAATTTGCAAGAAGTGCACATTAATATTTAAGGACAAACCTCACACATTTTAAAAATGCACTTCTAAAAATGCATTACACAAGAATGACCTAAATTGTGTCTGATAAACCTCGCTCAGTGAAATGTTATGAGGATTAACCTGGTGACAGAAGTACAGCAATTTGGAAGCTAAGTGTAAAACACTGTTGGTCAGATTCCAGCAATCTTGGTGCTGTTGAGCACTCTCTTTCCTGGGTGTAACTGCATTAATTTCAATAAAACTACTTGCACAGCATGTCAATTCTCAGCATAAAGAATTTAGTCACGGCAGAGTATAATCTCTGTGATTTTTCTTAAACTGCCTTGCCTTTCCCAAAGAACTGTAATGATTTAATCATGATTACCTATGCACTTAAATTCAGAGTACAGTGCAACAGTGAGAAGACAAAAATTGCTGCATGTTTACTGTGTTATTTTTATTGTACCATAGAAAATTTCGGAAAGTTTCAGTAATAACCTGGCAGCACATAGTGACTATTAAAACAGTATATAATGACAGAGAACTTTGTGCTCTGTTTATACAAAGAGTTCTGTAAAATGCACAGAATTTGGATAAAGCTCCTGTTCATATATATCTGACCTTTAAATATTCCCATTATTTTAGGCTGGTACTCCAACTACTCTAAAATGAGTGCAGAGTCAGACTAAGCAGGCAAGGGATTACAGACAGATTTTCTCCTGGGAATCACAAAGCAATAATACAATAGCCTAAAAATGATAAAGAAATATTATTATTAAGAGCAGAGCAATAATAAGATATTCCATAAAAGATAAAGAGATATCATGATTAATAACAGGGATATGGATAAAGATCTTTCAGCTTTTGGGGAAGGAACATATAGTACAGGAAATTCTACTACAACCTGTTCTTCCCAGCTGCTGACGAAAAAAAATGAACAATTTTCATGGCAACTCACTGTTTCACTGTTACCAGGTGCACCTGTATTGTGAACTTGTGGTGGAATCCATTGCTGATAGTTTATTACCTAGATCATAAGAAAAATAAAATAAATTAAAGTGAGTTTAAAAAAAATCCAACTTAAAGAAGACAAATAAATGTAATTAGTACCATGTAATTGAATACAGATGAGAGATCAGCAGCTTTTCAGACCAGTAGTATGTGCAAATAAAAGTAAATGGCTGACATACACCAGCTGGCACCCAGTGAAATAATTTTGCTATGGAGCTGCCTTAATTTCCTGAGTTATCTGGGACTCAGGAACATCTTGGAGACACCACAGTGTTTGTGGTGCAGTGGCAGAGCCATGCATTACAGAATGGGATCTTTGAGTCCCATCCTACATCTTGGCTTTCCTTTCTCAATGAGCAGAAAAGCCAGAAACTTTCCTCAGCAGCAACCCCCCCAGCTTAGGAGCAAGGTCACTGATGCATTTCTAAAAAGGCTCTTGCTCAGTTCGTCTCATTTTGCCTGGGATGTTGAGCACTTAAGGGTGTGAGTTTGAACTGGATTAACAATGCAGAGAAAATGGGACGATCCTCAGAACTAGGCAAAGACAAGACTATACACACTGCCATCACCTGCCCATAAGCCATTTCTTGGTCACAATGTCCTCATGATGGGAACACCATGAGAATACACTTTCCCTCTGGCACTGATGCAGTCCCTAGTGGCCAAGCCTGACTAGCTTATCAGGAAAGTAATGAACACTAGCCTTTTTTCTCCATGAATATGAATGACATTTTGAAGGCTGAATGCAACCTAAGAATTTACGTGAGAAATGAGGCATGAAACATTTTTGAAAATGTATTAGCCCAAAGACTGTATTACTTGATATTTTATATCCTTCCCAATATACTACAAAGGGTTCAAGCCATCAAGGGAGCCCTGCTAGACATAAGTAAACAACAACAAAGGTGTAAAAAATAAATGCAGAAAGTGAAGCTACTTTTTCTGGTAAGGTACAATTATTGCAGGGTTGCTCACATCGTGTCCCTCAACCTGTACCTCTCTTTCAAGCCCGTTTTCTAGCACTTAAAGAATGAATGGAATGAATGACTGTCATTTTAGGAAATGGAGAAGAATTAAAACTTTTGTGAAGCACTCAGGGAAATGTATTTGCTTTTTTGGGCTTTTTTTTTATTGTTTTGCTTTTTTTTTTTTAAAAAGAAGAAGAAGAAAAATGTTCATCTACACCATTTACTCTTGTTTGTAAATTTGCCTGTTCTTCAAGTCCTATAGAATCACAAACTCACACAGATCAGCTGAGGCAGGAATGCACTGTGTTCTAACTCCACACTTGGAATAGATCACCAGAGCAAGTTGCATAGGTCTATGTCCTGACAGGAATATATCCAAAGGTGAACTTCTCATTCCCTCTCTAGGAAGCCTCTTCAATATTTGACCTCCCTTCATGCTAGAAAACTGCTTTCTGTAAGGGAAATTTCCTGTATTTCAGTTTGTGCCTATTGCTCCATCACATTCTGAGGGATCAAGGCAAGACAATGTGGCCTGTAGTTCCCTGGACTTTCTCTCTGGCCCTCTTAAAGACAGCAGTAGCAGAGCTATCTCACCACATTTCTGTGATCCTGAGACTGTAGCAAGGCAACTCCATGCAGAACTCTAATTCCTCCTGTTTGTTCCTCCTGCTCTGTGCATCAGCAAACAGGCACTTCATACAGGCACTCATTTGTGCTGATTTTGCAGAAAAAGAGTGAGAGCTTCTCCTGATGGTGTTCTCTCAGCAATTTCCCTATTTGTGTGCATAATGTAGCACAGTAAATGAATACAGACTTAATCAGACTATTTTGGAAGCTTAAAAGAGCATTATATCAGTGTTATATTGATGATAATAAAGGCAAGAGGTAAAAATCACCAAAATTCAGAATAATATCACAAACCCTGACATTTTTAAAAAGTAAATGTAACAGGTTTTAAATTGGTACTGAAGTTTGGAGGTATCAAAGTCCCTGCAGCTCATTGGCCTTTAGTACCCCAAAAAGTGTCTTCAAATACTTTGAGAAGTGAAAAATAGAACTTTGCTTCTAAAATGGGACAAATAGTTCATGGAGAGAAACTTTAAGGGATTTTAAGAAAACGTATACTTTAGGTAACCATAGACCTTATTTCCTATTTCTTCCTCCCTTTTTCTCTCCATATTTTGTCATGGCTGGGGAATGACCTCCAGGATCTAAACCAAGAATCAGCCCAAAAGCTACCATGGCAGGATAGAAGCAGAGCCAGAGATCCCTCACACTAAGGGAATAATTGTTGTGGGAAATCACAGAGCAATCTTTCTTCATAATACTTTGAAAGTGAGAGGAAGAAATCAGAGAAAGAGAATGAGAGATGCAGAAAAGCAAGAGTCCTCTTCTCCTTTCCTTCCTTCTCAGCTACTTTTTTGGCATCTGGAAGAGGAGATAATCATGGGAACAAACAGTACAGAGATAGAAAAAACCCTGAGGGAAAGCAGGAGAAACCTGGAACACACTGACTTTCAAGTTTCCAATACGGTCATCTGTCCCCCCGATATGTAGATCATTTGACTTTTTAATCCTGCTTGTGTCTTTGGCCTGCTCTGGAGCTGAGCACTGCCTGAACACTGAGTCTTCACAGCTCTCTGCCTTATCTCAGATGCCTTCAGGGTGATGTATGTACAGTTTTTTCTTGCTTTTAACCTACACATCCAAAAGAACTCCTGACATTGTATAGAAACAACAAAGGGCATTCAGCTTGGATCCTTTTCTAAAGTTTAGTGCTCACCTTGAATTTAACACTTTTCTGCAAAGGAAAATTTAATAGATTTTCAGCTTCTAAACAATTTATGGTATGAATTCCACATTTAGAACACATACACATGGATGAGTGTGTTACACATTTTAGTCATGTTCCCAAAATGGGTAAACTTTTATCCCGTTTGAAATCAGCAGAGCTAAGATGCTTTGCCACAGGCATGAACTGGCCCTTTTAGTAACATATTTTCAGGACAGAGATTGGATTTGAAGTGAATAAAAAGCAAACTTCAGTCATGCTGATTCCAGAGCTACAAGTCTTTCTCCTCACCTTTCTGCTGTTCGCCAGCTGATGGCTTGTTACCCAGCTTTATGTTGTTGTTATGATTATGTAGACTCAAGGATTAGAATTCCTTAATTGCTCATGCTAGTGGGATAATTAATGTAGTATTAGGAAGATGAGATATGGTATATGTTTATGGAAATTCAGAAAGCAGTAGGATACATATGCCAATACGGATCATGCAAGACTGATCTAAATGCTTAGTATAGATCTTGCTAGACTCAATTCTAGCACATCAATTTAACAGAAATGTATTCGCTCAGAGAAAGAGAGGGTTTGCTATGCAATAAAATCTAAAATCATGAACAACTGTGGTAGTCACCAGAGTCTTCTTTCAAACTCAGCTTCTAAAATACACAAGTATATTGAGTACAAAGTTCAGATTAGGCAAACGCTGAATGGAAACAAGAAATATGCATTTCATTTGACTGAAATTTTAGATTTCAGAAAGAGTATTTCTTTCACCTGGCATGTTGTTTCTTCTATCTTCTTTCCTTGCAGCAAATGTATTCCATCAGCAATAATATTATCTTCTGTGAATTATGACCAAAAAAGAGAAAACATGCTTTAAAATGTCCTGGTTTATGTTATTATGAGGAATATCATTTGAATTGCACTGATGTTTTGAGCTGACATTCTGACTCTCTGAAGTTAATCTTATATCATTTAAGCATACATTTAACCTCAAACTGCTTTGAAGTAGGACTGCAGAAAAAACTGGCAAACTTACTCATATAAAGAAAACTCATTCATGCTTCCTTCTTATCTGTACTCAGTCTTCAGTTTACTAAGTCAGAACCCAACCAAGACCTTTCTCTTACTGTGCTAATTTATAGCAGAAAAGTGTAGAATATTCATATAAAAAATGAAGGGCAAAAACGATCTTTACAATTGAGATCTGTTCAGTTTAGATTAGATTAGAAACTGCTTTCAAAGGATAAACGTCCTTCTATGTCTTCCAAGAACTGAATGCTTTGAATGAGAAGAGTATTAACCTTCACTACAACAATGAGCAATAATAGGTCAAACAACTCTTTGAAAAGTTTACTTCTCGGGAGTCTGCTTTGAAAGGTCTACTCTTACTCCCAATCTGAAGGTGAAGCACCCATCATTATCCACTTGTAAAATGCCGCTAGTGACTAGATCACATCAACACAGTTATCAGAAGCATACAGTTATTTTTTAGGTAAAAGAAAGAAAAGAAAAAAAAAAGAGGAAAAATTATCTGCTAATCACAGCACAGAATGTTATTGTAACTTTCCAAAGTTACTGGAAACCAGTAGGAATGTGTTGAGAGGTTTTTTTCTCATGAATTGTAACTTATTATCCTTATTGCTGCTGAGGAATACCTTAAAACAACAGTAGCTCTCCTGTTTGCAATTGGACAGGTTACTTAACACATAGGTTCATGAAAGCTAACCGTAGGCAGGCGAGACTGATTGTGTTGTTTTCTCTACAATCAACAGAAAGAGTAACTCAGTGAATAATTATATGACTCAGATTCTTCACTTATCACATGAAAAAAGTATCTGAACAGGATCGTGAAAATTTATGTTCAAAGAGGTACTTAAAATCCTAGTCCAGATTTTAAGTTGTCTTAAGCACCAACAAATCTTCCTGAAGTCAGTGTGGGCCCAGTGTCTGACAGTCTGGTTGTTTATTCCATTAAAAAGCTAGATGAACTTCTAGAAGCAGCATAACTCATGTTCAGCAGTGCTTATGCAACACTCTATTAACATAACTGGGTTCTTTCTGGTCCTCAGGCTAATTTGTTTTCATCTCCTGCAGGCACCTCAGCACACTGTAGCCCTGTGCTCTGTAAGCTTACTCTAAAAGTTAAGCCTTGCAGTGTTGAGTCCTGTGCTCCAAAGTCCTCTTACAGTCTAATCCTAAATAGTGTTATTTGGTAGCTGTTTGCAGCTGAATCACCCAAAAAATTGAAGGGTAACATATAATGTCCTTAACCTGAAAGACTACATACAGTGACACTGCTTTTAACATAATACTGCTCAAAACCAAATGAAAACAGCAAGTTATTAAAGCAAACCTTAGTGCTCCCCTCAACCATGATTTCTTTTTCTAGTCATAACATGCATCCACAGTACTCCTAAATCTTGCTTAGATCAGCTCTCCAAACCACTGAACTGTGGAATAGGGTATTTGTGTAAAAAAAATGACCAAACAACAACAACAACAAACCTTCCTTGCAAAAGATATATATATATATAAGCTTCAGTGTTCTTGTCTTCCTAGTCTGGCAGTAGGTGCCAGTCACTCTCCTGTGGAATGAAGTAAAAGCAGTGGAGAATTATGTCTGCTGACTCTGAGACATTTCAGTTCTTTCCTATTTGTCCCCATAATATTCTTTTCATGGAAGTCCAATGACTGCGACTTTCAACAATGATGGTTTTAGGCTGGCAAATCTCATTGATTTGGCTTTGGCCTAGTGAGCCAAGACAAGTATTCCCACAATGGTGTCTGTGGGATATATGTTTTCACTGCTTTATCAGCCTGGAAAACTTGGTTTTGTAGAGGAAATGCAAGCAGTGACATTAAGGACTTCATTCAATGGCTACCAGTGTCTGTGGGTGTCTCTTCATTGATTTCGGTGAGATTTGAGAGAGATCTGTGAATGCAGCTCTGAAGTAAGCAGGGAAGCCTATGCTGACTGCCATGCAAGGCTTTTTACATCTAAGAGAAATTCATATTATACCATAGACTTGCAGACTTTGAAGGATTATCTCTGCTAAGAGAAAGGTTTGATCAATAGTGACAAATTATCTTGATCGATAGTGATACACTGTAAATCTCCTTGCAATGGTTTTCTCCACTGTGTATAGGGGACTTCCCTTGAAATAATTTTACTGCAGTAGGGAAAAGGGAGATTTTTATTTAGCTGCCAGCTTTGCTTCCTGTTCCCTCTGGGCCCCTGCCCTTCAATTACAACACTTGTCAGCTTTTAAAATGTGCACTGCTTCTTTTGCATGCTTTGGATATTTAAAAGGGTAAAAAGTGCCTTGAGTAGAAAAGACTTTGGAGGAAGGTCAAAAAGTTCTGCTTTCTCATTCAGCCTTTCCCCACTTTCAAACTGACAACCTCTGCAGTAATTTGATGAATCATTCCAAAATGGTTTTGGTTAAAAGTAAGACTTGTCTGGAGAGAAACGCCTAATATTTCTTTCACTTATCATTAGACCCTTTTCCCCTCCAAGGCAATGAGACTTACTGAAGGTTCTTTTTCCCCTCACCAGTTCATCACAAGAGCACAGTTCCTCTAATTCTTCTTGCTATCTAGTATTTCTGGTTCTAGTTCAAGAAACCAAATTTGCCCATACATGGGCAAATACAACAGGTATTGCAATCTCAGATCTATTTCCAAGCATTTAAGACTTTAACTTGAAGTGGTGAAGTGAATAAAATCCAGAGGGAAAGCTAGTGCCCCATCCTCTGCTTTCTTTGATATATCCATATACACGTAATAGTGGAATCTCCTGGTAGTGGATGATTTCTAGACCATTTATACAGAAGATATTAAAAGTTAAACCATATTCCCACTTTGTTGGCTTAAGTAGAGAAAAAATAATGAATCCACTTTAATCTCAAATATCTTGGTTTCTGAACCTTGTCTGGTTTGGTCTAGTTAAGCAACTGTAAGAGATCTACCTTCATTCTGAAAATTATAAATATAATTGCCATTCCTGGAAGCAACATTAAGCAGATGAACAAAGCATTTTGATTTTTGTTTTTTGTTAGAGGAGGTGACTGCTCACTTGTCACTTCTCAGTGTTATTTTAATGAATTTTTACTGGTTAACTCTTAAACAGTGTCATTAGCAAATTCCCAGATATTAGCTGCAAGATTGTTTTAATGAAGTTGGTCAAAAACAGATTTAAAAAGAGAATTGGACAAAGTACTTGCATCTAAAATTTTGCCAACTGTCTTTAGAACCTGTCATGAGGGGGTTTTAGGGGGAAAAGTTGTACTGTTTCCCTGTTGGATACCTGGAACAGTGTAAAATATCCAGGAAACCTGGATTTCTACAGTTGGCAAGCCCTATACATCACAACTAAGGCAATTTACTGTAGTGGAGTCTCTTTTGGCCCATGAACTACAGGATGAATTGGTCACAGAGCATGTTCTTAGCTTCCCAGTTTTAAGATAAGTCCTATTTTAACTACTTTTTTTTCCCCTTAAGGACAAAATAAATCTCAAAATGACCTGACAAATTATTTAGCTGGATTATTGGTGAAAAATGAGAAATTTTCCTAGGTGCCCTTTAAAATACTTCGTGGAAAATGCAAAATCAGCTGAAATATGTTTAGCAATTACCTTCAAGCTGACAGTGCCTTCTGATGTACGAATCATTCTCCAGCTTCCTGGAACCCTGCCAAAGTGTGCCATTCACATTTTTCCTGTCTAAAGTAAAAGCACAGAGAGCAGTCACCTGAATTCATAGCAAACCTGTGAAATAACAGGAAATTCTATAAAAATAGCATCAGGATGGAAATCAAACAAGTTTGCAGAATCATGTAGCATCTGCTCTGACATGAAAATGAATTGATGATTTTGTAATATAGGAATTTTGATGGATGGATGGTGTTTATTGTGGTCAGACTTCAGGTTTTATTATCTTTCCTGCTAATACCTCATTTGACACTGCTAAAACTTGATTAGAAGGATTTTTATCTTAACCCTGATTTTAAGATCCAGGAGCCCACAGAACATCTGTGCCTTTATTTTGCTTCCAGGAATTTTATAAATATTATTTAAGTTTACAGTTAATGAGCTGGTGTGTTTGCAAGAAATAGCATCAAAGATGCCCACTCCAAGCACTCCAAAGGCTTATATTATCTCAGCTTGGATGGCAGAAACTGAGCTGGCTTTGAGAAGGAGATGGCCATTCTCCTGTTCCCTCAGTGAAATTCAAAGAGGTCAGGTTTCACAATATATTGATATCTAATAGGGTTTTGTGCTTTCTGTGCTTGTTTTGTTAAGTTTTATTTAATGGTGGGTATCACTCTGACTGTCAGAAAATTTTCTTTATCACAGCTCTGGTCAATCCTGTCAAGGCCTGGGAATTCATTACAGCCTATTTGCTGTAGACCAAATGATGCTGTTCTCCATGAAAGTCTTCCCAGTGCAGGGCTACAGAGCAAAGCCTTAACAAAGGGGAGCTTTCATCTAGCTGAGATATGTTATGAATTAGAGCTGCATCATTACAGGCAGATATAACAACCTTTTTACTCACTAGGACTAGATGCAACAACTAAACCAAAACTCCAAACAATAAATGAAAATGTGTTGAGAGGAAGCTCTCATTGAAAAAAAAAGAAAAAAAAGAAAAAAAAGAAAAAAAAAGACAGGAAAAAAAGCAGAACTTTTACTTTCTAAGAAGCTGATGATTATTTCCTATAAAAGATTTACAAAACAGAACCCACTGAACCACAAGTGTAGATAATAACACATAGTGTAAGGATGGGTTTAAAAAAAACCCAGCAAACCTGTTACAAAGTAGTTTAAAATGGGAAGGGACAGGGACCTGAATCTTATTAGATTAGAGGTATTTCAGGTTTCTATTGAAATGATTAAAAGAAATATTGCACATACTGAGTGTTTCTAATGCTGCCCCAGAACAGGTTCTTTAAATCTCTGTGTGGTTACTGTGTTTAACCAGTTTGTTTTCAACTTATATCTACAATATGTCTCTGAAGGCAGGATCGGGGGAAGAGTATATTGACAGTTTAGCTGTATTTTCTCCTTTCCTTTGCATTTGCTCCAGCAGCTCTAAAGCAAATCAGACCCTTAATTAAAGTTGACTCTCTGAGATTAGAAAGTATACAGTAAATTATTTAAGCAGTTACTAACCAAATGCTTCGTTTTCAGACATGGACTTCTGGATGGATCTAAAAGAATTAAAAGAATTTACCATTAGCTGACAGTTAGAATGAAAAAAATGGAAGCACATTTAATCAAATATGGATATTTTCAACTAATTCTTCAAAGCAGGGCACAGGGATTTAGCTGTGCAATTCCCACTGGCTTTAATTGGAGTTACTTGGCTTGTCTCATTCACCCAGTTATCTACTCCCACATGCCACACAAAGCTCTGAAAGCATCTGAGGTTTCATTCTGCAAAAATACATACTCAGTTTTCTTTTTTTAATGAGGAATTCATGACAAAATCAGGGAATCCATCAGCAAGAAAAAAAGATATATTTTTCTTTAAATCATGAAGTGTCCTACAACTTTTAAAAATTATTGTCTGAAGCTTAGTGACATGATAATGGATTGAATCCTATAGCTACATATATCCCCATGAACTTGAGTGATGTTTTATTGCTCAAGTAAACCTTATTTTTTGCACACTTACATGAAGGAGTAGTCCTAATTCTCACTTACATCTGTGGTCAGTAGTTTATAGATGACAACTTAAAGAATGTACTAACTTAATAGAGGAAAAAGAAATCTTCAAATAAAGATTAATTTGTTTCACTTTATCCATTAAAAACCCAATGAAGAATAGTTTATGAGCTTGTAAATGAAGGCTGAAATTATACTAGAAAGACACCAGAGACTCTAATCTGTGACAAAGATCAGCAGAAGGGAAAGAACACAAAACCTGAGATCCCTCTCCCAACTGAAGGGTTTCCTGAGCAAGAAGTACAACTGAACTAATGGGTTTTTTTAAAGAATTGGTTTGTAGACACTATTTCCTTTTTAAACCACTTGGATATCTTTTATTTTGCTTCCAGAGTTCCACAATTTAATTCTTATTGTCTAACTAAGGCATTCTTCTGTTTATTTTACTTCTGCTACTCTGTATAATTTGGCGTTTCTTTGCTGCCCCAACAGAGGAAGAAACAGAGAGCAATAATTCCTCATTCACTTTCTTCACATCTACAGAAAAGGCCAATGTGAAAATTTCTGCATCATCACTGGGGATACCATGCCAGGATAGTGATGGCTGGACACTCACACTGAAGTAATTTTTGTTAAAAAATCTCTTCATGTTGACTATTTTCTTCTAGCTTATTATTTTTTTATTATTATCAGTCAAATGATCTCAACAACCCTCCTAAATTCTGATAATTCATCTAGAAAAAGATTAGATTTCCCATAGGATAGTTTTATTTGCATTGTAAAATTTGACACCATAGCTGTAGTTTGCTATTTTTATTCCTGGGGCAGACAGTTCTGATCTAACCAGGACACTCAGGTGATTGCATCATATTTGGTAAAGCTTGGTAGGGTAAACCTTTGGTAAGGCCTACACAGTAGTCTGACTTCCTTTAAGGTGTTTAATGATGATGAGAAAATCATGAATAATAGAGAGAGGTACATACTTTAATTAATGAAATTCTGGGAGCACTTTCATGGGACCCTGGCTGGTGAGAGGTAGCTGAGATGTCACAGCTCTGAGTGCATACATCTCTGTGATAAGTTACTAGAGTTTTTATCAGATGACCAGAAATAGATTAAAACTGTTACTTAAGACAAAAGAGCTCTTGATTTTCTTAGAAGTTTTTATCTATTTTGAGATTTCTTAGCAATAGGCATAGATAACATTGATGTTCTGGATTTGGAGGAGCCCCACTTACAAATGAGAAAAAAAAAACAAAACCAAAGCAAAAAAGAACAAAAAACTCCAGGGATTTTAATGTCTGTCACAGCAGACAGATAAGATCTGTCTCTATCATTCCATTAGGCATGATTTCAGATTTCATCTCACAAAGACCACTACAGTAATGCAATAGCCTTCCACCTGAAGCCAAAATAAGAATTTTCAAAATACATTCTTCTGCCTACTAATATATATTAACCATTAACCCCAACCATAGCACTGTGTTTTAAGAAGTGGATGCAAAGCATGATGCTGTCACAAATACACTTCATAAAATACTGTCTGACCTGTTTTATCCAAATCATTTTGCAAACTAATTTTTTACTTGGATTAAAAACACAAACAACCAAACAAAAACTCCTCAGGAGATTATCAGGTCAATAGTGCAAACATGCTATAAAATAGGTTACCACTTCAATCTCTCAGAAAAGCAGACATATGGTTAAACCAAGCCCAGATTAACTGCATTTGATTTTAGCTGTCCTGGTTCTGATATTTTGGAAGAAAGATTTGTGTATATGAAAAAATCATGGCAAAAGAGCTTTAGTAATGCATTACAAGCTTGTTATGTACTTTTCAACTGCAACATTAATACATGTACTCGATGAGAATTAAAGCAACATTGGCAAACATTAATAAAACAACAAGGATGAAAGGTACAGACAAATATAGTGACACTGAGTAGACCTTGAACTGGTCTCAACTTACTTTCTTTTTTTGGTTACTGTGTTCTCAAAGTCAGGAAATTCCTTTTAAAAAGATAGAGAAAGAAAAATCTATGAAAATCAAAAAATGTTTAATCCAAATATAATATTTTTGTCACTGAAGAAACAATGAATCATGTGCTTTTGATGTGTGTTGATAATATCCACTAACATTTTCAGTCTTTCTTTTTCCAAGAGCTGGAGCTGTGGAGGACACAGTGCAGCAGAGATTAAACATACTTATGTGTCCTGATTTTAGTAGTCTTCAGTATCCATGGCTTCCAAGAAGTTGAAAACTATAATACCCCTGAAAAAAACACAACTGTACTCATACCCAAGAATTATCATATTTCTTCCAGAGTATGATTATTTTAAATGTTATGAGGATTAAAATACCCACACATTACAATGGGATGTGGTTTTCTGACAGACACAGGACATAGACCTTTAAGCCCATTATATGCAGAGCCATGTGGAAGAGCACAGGAAACTGCAAATAAAATTGAAAGTTGTGCAAGTGAGCCTGGCAAACTCTGAGTGAGAGCATCAGAAACAAGCACTGGATTGGAGGCAAGATCACACAGCCTTCTGGGTCCAGACATTATATATGCCCTGACAAGATGTGGGAAGGAAGAGAAGAGTTGTGTAGCTGTGAATGAGTGAACAAAATGGTACCTCACCAGGCAAATAATGCCAAAACCTTTCAATGCATGTCTATTGTTCCAGGTAACCAGGGACTTGAAGTTAATTTTTACTGCAGGAAAACTTGAGGAAGTCATGCTAGGACAGAAGAGATCTCTGATCCCTATACTATTTTAATATCCTTTAAGACAGAATATCAAAGCACTGTATCACTTTCAAATCTATTTCTTCCAGCCTCAAAAGGAGGAACTGGGATAAAAATGTCCATGATGATACCACTTCAACCTGTTTTGCAACAAGAGACAGTAAAAAAATAATATAAACATTTATTATTTTAAAAATCTAAAAACTTCAGTGTGTGGACCTATTTCTCAAAACATGTTTTAGTTATTTCCTTCATGGAACACTATCTACATCTCAATGACTCTGACCACAGTAATTAAAGGCGTCACCCAAGTTGCTTGATGAAAAACCAACACATGTACCCCATAAAACAAAGTAAGTGCATAATTGAGCATTTTATATATTTTTCCCTTCCCTCAGTAAAACCCATCATAGATTTTTTTTAAGCTTCTTCAAGAGAGTGCATTAAGAAAAGGCTGTTCTCCTGCACTGTTATTTTAGCTGAGTGTAGGAGATCCTTCTAGCCTGGGTATTTGTGAATGCTAATAATTGTATGCTGTTTCCACATTGGGGTTTTTCTGCATGTGTTGATTTGTTCACAGATGCTGTGTGCAGATCAAAAGAGTACACAAAATTTATCATCCACTTTGAAATAATGTAAGCAATGTAAGATAAATTTATTACTGAAAAGAAAAAAGTTCTGCATTTTAGTCTTGGAACAAATCTTTTCAATAGCTCAAGAAAAATTACTAGATGAGGTGAATAAACAACACAGAGAAGTTGAAAACTGTTTAAAAACTGATTTTAGGTCTTTTAAAAGGGCAGTGCCAACGTCTCATTAAAAACCCTCAAATACTGGATTTCAAAGAGTCTTATTAAAGGAAGCATTATGCATGGAGGTCAGAGACCAAAGGATATTGTAAGTCAAAATCTGTATGTGATCCAGGGAAAAAGTTGGGGACAGGATCCCCTCTAAACTGCAATGTGGCCATATACATGGAAAGACCACGAATTCATATCTTCACATGCCAAACACCTGGTGTGGACCATGAAACATGAGTTTAACCTTTTGCTCCATGATTAGAAACCAGTTCTTTGGTATTGGTTTCTGAAAGTCCAGCAAAGTTACATTGATGACAGTACATCTACATTGAGGTGATAACTGATGTGGTTTCACTGGATATCATGGGATGCAGTGTCAAAATGAAATATGATAGTGGATTTAAATGGCCATTTTAAAATGGCACCTCTCATTCAACACACTCTTCCTGCTATTTCTGAATCCACTGGCTAAATTGTGATGCAAGAATAAATTACTATTTGTACATTTTTAAAGTATCTTTTCAGCATTGATTACACTTAGAACTGTATGTAACTGTAACATGAAACTAGTTTTTAGAAACATATTTTATCTTAGAATGTACATTAAGGTTCACCTAGACTCTACCCTCCACATTCTCCAAAGAGGCTAATTAACTTGTTAATGGGAACAATTCTTTCCCTCCCTATCTCAAATATGAACAATCTGTTTCCAAGAAACAAACTGCATGGAAATGCAGTGCAATGAAGTTATTGATAAAGTCTTCTCTTCCCTGATCTCATCAAATAACTCTGAAATAAGGAGTTGAATTAATCCCTCCAGTGTTTCCAAGCGGGCTGAAAACTCCTATGTCTGGTAAGATTTGTAAAGAGAGAAATGATAATTTCAGATAACTAGCCCTGTTCTTTCCCTCTCTGAAATCAAATGCCAATTAAAACACTGCATATTAAAGTAGGTATCACAATGGATTGTGATTTTCCTGGCAGCTACTTAGACAGACTGATAAATTATTTGGCCCTTTTCTAATAAACAGGGTACTCAATCATATCACAGTCAGCAATTGAAAAATATGTGGATCTCATGACATTTGGTGATTGCAGTCAGACAGGAAATATATGAAAATCGTTTTAATACTGAAGACCCTTTTCTTGAGGAGCTTGAGACAGCTCATGAGGTAGAAGACTGTAACATCAAGAGGTAGAAAATCAGTTTCCCAGTTAATAGCACAGTTACAGGCAAGGGGCACCCATAGGATTTTTTATGTGTTGATGGCTACCAGCTGCTTCTGAGGAAGGTCCAATTCAGATTTGCTATGCATGAAGTTCGAAATCAACTCCATAAACATAAATTCTGTCTGGGAATACCACCGAAACTGGGCAACTGGCAAAGTAACCACAAAGTTGACAGGCAATTCTCCAAGAGGATTCAAACCAAAAGGCAAGTGTGTTTTGCAGGCCCAAGACAGTACCACAGGCACCCAGAGTGGGAACATCCAAGGCAAATAATTCTGTATACTTAACAGGTCTCCTAAGTTACATGAAGGAGATGAAAGAGAGATTATTCTTCATCAAAGATGTGCCATTTGGGAAGATATTTGGCCAGGAGCAAAGACATCCATGTTTCACAAAAAGGTGCCCAAAGAGTATGTTTACTGAATTATGTCCTGCACAACTTCAGTGACCACAGTACCATAAATTTTCCTAAATCTCCCGAAGAATGTCACAGCCCAGCGATGATTAGGACAAATCACAATAGACAAGATAACTGCAAGAAAATAACTACCTTGTTGCAATATAAGGAAAAATTTTCTCTAGCCCTAGTCACCCTATGTAAAGTTGAGGAGAGCAGACCTTGGATGCTTGTCCTGTTGATTTTGAAGTTGCTCAGGGAAAAGGAAGGCACCAAAGCCTCCTGGGGAGGACGTGTGTCATGCCAGGTTGCTCCACCTTTAGGAGATTTAACAACTCTGTGGAATCTGCTGTGTTTCAGCCAACTATTTAAACATACACTCAAGCCCACACCTACTTAGCAGTGCACTTAAGTACGTGCATTACTGAATAATGATAGATGGCTAAATGGAGCCAATAATGTCCTGAATTCATCATGCTGTGGGGGCTGCCCTGCAGCCTGGAACCAAGTGATGGAATTAAAAATGGGAGAGAAGTACAAATGGGCTCAGTTAATAAGCTTAACGGCTTCATCCAAGGTGTAGGTCTAATAACTCACATGCTAGAAATAGCAGATAAGATTACACACAGTCCTTTGGCCTTAGCGACGTTTTTCCATAGGTCTTACTGGTGACACGTCATCACTAATCTTGTTTTCCATTTCTAGAGACTATTTTATAAATAATCGTGTTGATTCTGTAGCCAGCACAGTGACACAGCATCCAGCCGTTATTTTTAGTTAAGTGCTGAGCTGAATATTCCCTCAAAACAGAAAATAAAAGCCACAGCCAGCCTTAGGAAGCTCTTTGTTAATACCTAGTGAGCCAACAGTGTGCTTACACAGTTGGTATTGTTTTTATTGATGGTGAATTTTACATTTAGTGATGAGTAAATGGGCCTAAAATAATCACTTTAAGAAAACTAAAATATATGATGAGGTGTTAGAAGTCAAAGTGCTGGATTCTTCTATTCACTGCCATTTATGTATCTTCATGGACTTTGAAGTGCCATCGCACAAAACACAGCACTGGGCAATGCAAAAGCATTTTGTTACAATTTGTTCAGATTAATGTACAGGATTTTCTAATCCTACACTTGTAGCAAGTGTGCTTCTCTAGTTTGACTCAATGAAAATAAAGTTCTACATTGGATAGGTTGATTATTTTTATTTAACCTATAATTTATGAAGCCTAGCTCTATAATAATACAACTATAAGTCTGAAGTAAGGCTGCCAGACCAAAAACCTGTAAAACAGGGAAAAGCAAGAAACAAAAAGTCTTATGTAAACAAGCACTGCAGATTTAACTCTTAGTCTTACACATTGTGAAAACCATAGCAGAGCACAGTGCTGTGTATGTGTCTTTACCATACTTTGAGAAGATAAAGGCTAATTTCTAGTAGTCATCTCTTACAAAGTCTGTTAGGACATCATATGTCACATTCTGAGTACAAACAAACAAAAAAACCCCACAACACCTGTTTTTATATTTTACTTTGTCTAGATACTGCTCCTAACCAATAAACACCTACTGGCCAAGGAAATATAAGTGTAGCTGTTATTAAATATTAAGTTGGTTTGTAGTCATGGCAAAAGGGAAAAAAGACTGAATGGATGTAGAAGCTGTACTCTAATGCCCACCTTTAGGCACTGGAATGTAGAATGGCATGCTTCAATACAGTTGTGTAACACAGCCCTAGGCAAATAGCTTCACACAACTGAGGTACTACAAGCACCGTAGGATGAGTTTGCAGCCATAGTTCACAACCAATATTAAATACTCTTAGCTGGAACTTTGCAGAGGTGGCTCATTCTTATAGTGACAGTGTCACAACCCGAAAATGGGGAAAAGCCCTGTCACTCCCACCTATGGCAGTAAAATAATAACACAGGGACATTTCAGAGCCTGGTCTCAAAGATGTGTGTGGATGCTATGAGGAATCATCTCAAGATCTCTGCGCTGCTACGCTCTCAAAACCAGACCATTATACCCGAAGAGAAGGGCATTCACATAGTGAGATGGTCACAGCAGAAGGGTCTGAGAAGAACAGGTGAGTTCCATTCCATCTGCAATGTACTGAGTGCATGCCACGATTCCCCAGCCACTCTCCCATCCCACTGGCTTTAGCACTTTCTCCACAGAAGTCCTGTGCACAAACCTGTTGTGTGATTCTGCAACACCAAAGGCCCAGCAATCTCATAGGTACACAGTACCAGACCCAGAGTGCACATGGGTAAAGCCTGGCACAATATCTGAAGGCAGGACAGTCTCCTCTGAATAATGGGCATCCTGTTTTCTCTCAATTCAACCACCAGACTGCATCATATGTTATTATAGATAAATATAGTAATTATAAGTGAAGGCATGTTGTAAAGCACAGAACAGAGATTTTGAAATTAATAAGATTATGAAATGCAATATACTATTTTAAAGTAGCTTTCAAAGTTTTTATTATATATTTT
>JAWWLZ010000001.1:10967796-10993344 GCA_035041345.1 Poliocrania exsul
TTTTAAAGTATCTTTCAAAGTTTTTATTATATATTTTATCAATAACACACCAACAATAAAAGATTAAGTAGGGTAACATCATTTAGGAAGGAAAAAAAACCCGCAAAAAAACAGAAGAAAACTTTCTTCACATGTTTGCCAAATGAGGTCTTGTAAAATGTAAGGGTTATTCCAGAGGCCATCAGTTACAAAATTTATACAACTCTCACTTCAGAAATGCATTTTTCTAATGAATAAAAAGGACAATCAAAGACAGCAATGGGATCTCATTCAGAGACAAACTATTCTAATATCTGTACCCAGCATTTTCATATGCAAAGACAAATTCCCTCATACAGTGAAGCTGCACTAATCTCCCTTTGCTGCTAACTGTAGAGAAACTCATGACCTGTTTTTCAAGTGTGCTTGTTAAGACTGCACAGAAATCAGGTCATTGGTTACAGAGATGAGATTTGAACAGTGGCTCTAAACAGCCTAAATAGTTTAAACTGGCAGATAAGCCACCAGAACACATATGTGCCAGCACACAGAGTAATAGTTTTCTGCAAAATGCATTGCATACTTTACAATTAAATGTTACTTACCAAAGACTTAGACCTATCAGGTGGTCCACAGTTTAGATGTGGGCTCACTGGAGTGATAGCCTGGCTGTCAGTAGTGGTTGTATCCTTGGGTTCCTGATGTTCTGGGACAGGTTCATACAAGCTGTCCATTGAGCCCTCCTAAAATACATTCAAAAAGATTTTCAAAGATGAACACTTGTAAAGATATTAAATTATTCATAATTTAAAACCCAAGAAGTTTCTGTGATTTACTAAATGGAGTGTGTTTTTCCTCCCCTGTCTTTTGAAATCCTTTATTTAGATCTTTCTCTAAAAAGGCATATAGAAGTTGATTATAGTAAGTACCCAAATGCTGGAAACTCCAGTGCCATGACTTTGATGCCACAGATTCCCAGATATAAAGCTGAGGGTACTACAAAAATGAATATTATCTGCTCAGAAGGACTAAAATCAGGTGTATATCTCCACTAGAGCACTACATGAAAATTCCTGTGAAAACTATGAAAAGTATAAACCATGAAATTTCTTGAACTATTTTAAAATTAGTACTTCTTTACAGGAAAAAAGGTTAATCTGATGCAGAAAGTTAAGTCTGGTCCTTAGAAATAAAGAGAAACACAAGGCTGTCATCTCTCAGAATTTGATAATCATAATTTAGGCCCCCAAAACACTTATAATGATCAGAATGAAAAATAAATTCCTTTCACATTCAAATTTATTAACTCCATGTTTTAATGCACACGTAAGGTTCTTTTTCTCCAACCACCATGAATATAAACATGTTAATAGAAACTAAGATTTACACATTTATCCCACAACTCCAAGAACCAAGATTACATGTATACACTGCCATTTCTAAATTCAAGAGTTAAATGAAAGCAGATGGCAACACTAAAGACACTCTAACTGATGATCCTGGATTTTAGATGTTGCCATTTTGATCTGCACTGAATATTTTCCCAATGAATTTTGATTGGTAATTTTAAATGCATTAATTAAGGAATAAATCAAATTTATAGCAGTGTGACTTACAGCAGAGTAACACCATTGAAATTAACATGGTATATTATTATTTAAAGGCATTTGTTCCTTTTATACAGAAGATAAACACAGATGTATATTTGAAGTTATATTGTTAATATGTAAAATTTTACAGGCAATATTTTTGACTGGTAAGGCATCAGTTCAAAGACATGACTAATTTTTGCATGAAAATGTTTGTCTATGCATCTTTATTTACTTCAGTTTAGTAGAGTTTTGATAAGCCAAAATAAATGTTTTGGAAAAAATATTACATGTTGGTTTTGGAAATACTCGTTATATATTTGAGCCTACTCTAGGAACTGATGAGTTAATGCTTCCTGGGACATTGGGGCCTGGTTTATGAAACACGTTACACATGGATGTGGTGAACATCCAGCTGAGCCTGGGTTTTGACAACAACTGTGTTTTATTATTATTGTATTTATTTTTTATTACCAAGTATTTTGCCATATAGCAATGATGGTTCAGGCCCCATGTCTGATGCTGTGGATTGAGCATTTCTAGACAAAAAAAAATATGAGTTTAAAACTTTATTGCAAACTTCCAGGATTCTCCAATTTAGAATGTAACCATATACTTTTTCCTCCATAGGGAGTAACACATGACTTTGGTGAAGAGGGCATTTAATTAAGAGACAGAAATATAAATGAGAGCTCATTTGAAAGAGAGCATGAGAGAGACAAAAAGGGAGAGAAAAGAGAGGGCAAGGAAGAGTGAAAGGAGAGAGTGGGGGGAGAGAAAAAGGGTAAGAAAGGAAAGTGAAAGAAGACAGAAAGAGAGAAGGGAGGAAGGGAGACAAAGAGTGAGGATAAGAAAGGGAGAAGATGGGGAAAGATAAGAGGGAAACAATGAGAGAGAAGGAAGAAAGATCATTCTGGGACCATGTGAGAATTAGTGCTTGAGAAACGGAAAGTGTGAGATGTAGCCCAAGCAAGAAAGAGAAGTGTGAGAAAGATGGAGCTCAAGGCTGCAAGAAAGGGTGGGCAAGTAAGAAAAAGCAAGTCCATGTGAAAGAGCAGGCACAAAGAATTGTGGGAGAATGGGAAAGAGAATGCATGGAAGAAGTGGAGCATATGGGAAAGCAAGAGTGCACGTGAGACAGAATACAAGGAAAAGTGACCATGTGTGAGAAAAAGCAGGCTGAATAAGAGGTGTGTGTGTGAGGGCACAGGAAAGGGAGTTAATGTGAGAGAGGGCAAGTGTGTAAGAAAAAGTTTGAGTGTGTGAGATGGAGAGGAGAGAAAGCGTGTGAGGTCATGAAAATGGGAGGTTGTTGGAGTAAGGACATGAGAAAGAGAACAGGTTGAGAGAAAGAACAAGGACAAAGAAGAGCATTCTCAACTGAGAAATAGAGCAAGTACTTGGGGACAGGGAGGTGGGGGGAAGAGGTCCCCCAAGAAATGAAGCTCTCAAGAATGAGAGACAGAAAGCTTTCATGAGAAAGAATGCACATGAGAAAGGATGGGTGCAAAGGCACAAGAAAAAGACCAGGAGTCCAAGAAACAAGGGAGAGCAAGCATGTAAGAAAGAGAAAGGTTTTTAGAAAAGAGAAGGGCACCAAAAATAATAAGGACACAAGAAAAGGAGCTAAAGAGTGAGCAGATTAAAGAATGACAGAGGAGAGACAGAGGAGGAGACAAAAGAGGAGAAGATAGTGTGAGGAGAGAGAGGGAAAGAAACAAAATGATGAATTGTGAAAGAGAAAGAGCAGGGAAAGAGGAAGGGAAAGAAGGTGTAAGACAAGGAGAGAGGGAAAAGAGTAAGATGTACAGTGAACGAGTATGAATGAGAGAGGTCGAGAGGGAAGCAGAGTGCACTGATTATTCAGAGTGTTTAGGAAAGAGAGGTGATGTGAGAAAGAAAGTGAGCACAAGATAGCAAGACTAATGTTGCAAGAAAGGTTGCAAGACTAAAAGAAATAGGGTAACATTGCAGGAATGGGGTAATGGCCATGAGAAAGAGTACAAGGGCACAAAAAGGGTGCATTGGTGCAAGAGAGGGAGAGATAAAGTGAGCAAGGAAAAGCATGATCGTGTGTGATAAAGAGTGAGTGAACATGAGAAAGTGCATGTGTGAGGAAGAGAAGGAGTTAGAGACTAAGAGAAAGAAGAAGCAAAAAGAGTAGGATAGAATAGACGAGGCAGTGAAGGGGGAAGAAGGAGTAAAGTGGAGAAAGAGAGATCTCAAGAAAGAGGGGGCTTATGTGCAAAGAACAGGGAAGGTGTGGAAGGGAGAGAGATAATGTTCATTAGAGTGGGAGAGAGAGTGCAAGGGCATGTGGGAGAGTGAGAGTGAGGTTGCAAGAAAGAGCACAAGATAGGGTGCAAGGAAAAGCATAAATGTGAGACAGCGGCCACAAGAACAAATATGATTCCTTTCAAGAAAAAGCAAGGGTGCACAAAGAAGAAAAAATAAAGAGAAAGATGGGGAGAGCAAGAGAGCATGAGAGCACAAGAAAGCAAGAAAGGGTGGGCACAAGAAAGGGTAAAGGTGTGGGAAAGAGTGAGGGAACAAGAAAGGGGGAGGGCTTGTGACAAAGTGGGCTCACAGACACAAGAAAAAGTGAGAACACATGAGAGAGAGTGGTATGAGAGAGGACATCCAGGGAAGCAAGTGCAGGGAAGAAATCTTGCACAAGAAAGAACAAAAGAGTGAGAAGAGCACCCAACAAAGAGAAAATACACCTTCAGTCTTCAAAATAGTTTTCTTCACTTATTTATTTTATACTTGTAAGAGTATATTCCTCTTGTAGTAATTGCCTTTCTTTGAGGGTAATTCAAAGTATTTAACTGAAATCAAAATTTTCTTCTCCCTTTTAGTTGTTTTGTTGTTTGTTTTTTTTTTTCCAAGTTAGGTCGACTTTTATAACAAAAACTGCTACGTCAGTAAGGTTTTCCATTTTATATGTTAACTCTTTTAGTAGTCCTGAGCACATTAAACATCACAGAGAAACATGAGATAGCAGAAGAAAATATTAACTTAATTCTGAAATAATTAGTACATTTTTTAATCCTACATGGAATAAGAAAGCCTGCTTTTTGCATCAGGAGTTTAATGGGATAAAAAATCTTAGTTCAGATCTTGAAGAAAATAATTGTCTGAAACTCTTTCCTTTGCATGATATTATTATGATGGTATGCAGAGAGGAGCATGCAATAATGCAGTCAGGCCATTTTCCAGATCAAGTTTAAATGTGGACTTCTGTGTGGTGGGATAATATCAATCCAGCTAAAATGAACAAGGAGTATATGGAGATGATTACCTGGGAAGCATTACAAAGTTTAACCACTCAGATCTCTTCTGCTCACACTACACTTTAAAGAATGGTCTTTCCACATTCAGTTAATCCTTCTTTGTTAAAACACAGATTTTGAAGTTCAGTTCATTTTTAGGTACCATCATGTCCCAATAACCATAGCAGCATTAGCATCTTTCTATTTGCTCTATGGCTTCTCTAACATATAGAGGCTCCAGTTAATTCATAATTTATCAACTACATCACTTTTATTAATACTTATTCTCTCTGCATCTTGCACCATAGAAACATTAGTTTTCAGTGCCAAGGGCTCTTTCAGTTTATAACATTAGATGTAACATGTTTTACATTGTGCTGTCAGCACATCTTTAAACCAACAATCAAAATAAAACATGTAACTACTTCAATGCTACTGAAAATCAGTAAGACGATTAGACTTTCCCTCTTTATATTTTACTAGAAAAAGTGATGGTTAGAAAGCTACCATATGGGAGAGAAATAGACAAATGAAAAGGATCTTATTTGGCTTAAAACCTAAGACAAATGCTCAACTTGAATAACTGATCTGAACAATGCTGCGCTTAGAAGTGTCATAGCCTTTTCCTACTGACCTTCTTACATGGCTTTCTGCTATACAAGGAGTTGACACTTCTTAAGTATCTTAAATTCTTCCCTGTCCTCATTAGTCCATTACTGTCCATTAATGCCACTGTGCACTGTCAAAGCAGGTGAGACCTAGTCTTTCAGTATTGCCAAGTGTAAGGAAGACATTCATGCCCCTCACATCCACTTTCTTATGAAAACTTTACTGAAATAATGGGGTTTGGGGTTTTTTTGAAACAGAAGCACATGTGCCTGCATCTTTCTTAGTAAATGAAATTATGGACTAGAATGAACCAGGGTAATGTACTGTGGTCCTCTGCACCGGTGCCCCCTTGCCAGAACAGTGCCTGGCTCTGCTGGTCTTATGTCAACCAAGAGACATCCAAGAGATGCCTCGGCACAGTTGTTAAAACACCATCAAAACTATACTTGACAGGCAGTTTGCATGCAGCCACCTTGTTTTTTGTGGGTTTGCTAGAACAGGCACAGGTACTTGTGCCTAGACACATTTCAGATGTGTGTACTTTATTAATTGGAGCCTCTGTAAAGAAATATCTGCAAAACCTGTTTCTTGGCCTAAGTGTACAACCATGGTCAAAGGAGGTTCCATCTAAGGAGGCACTTCTGCTGCTTCCAGGAGTAAATGCTATCAAACCAGTAAAATTAGACCCTTCCAGAAAATAGTATAACTCAGGACAGGTTTATCTGGTAGTGTTGCAGGTGAATTGGTGCTAACCCCAGAGTGTATATCCTTTATACTGGAGTGCCAGTTCAGAAAAATACTGTAAGAAGAGTATTCTATCTTAACTAAAGGACTTCATAATTCAATAATAATTTTTATTTCTCAGATTTTTAGGATTCTGTCACTTATTGGGCAGAGTATCAAAACAGGTGGTTTGGCGAAATAATTCCTTGCAATTCATACAGGAGCAGTGCTTGATTTTGGCACCTCTCTATGTATTGCCCATAATACAAACAGTATTGTTCTGATTCAATTGTCTGACATGCTAAGCACCATGAGATGGAAAAGACACTGCAAATTCAGGGTCTAAGGTTGACCTTTTAACCTACTATATCTTCAAAAGAAGAGATATTTATCCTTTTGATCATTTTGTAAATGGAAGAGGGACACAAGATTTTGAAGGCAAATCTAATTTGCCTGCAAATCCCGTGAGACCAAGGCAATGAGTTTGATGCCAAAAATAATCTCAATTGAGAAACCAAATCATTTTGAAGTCAATTCAGGACACAAAGTACTGCTGGGGAAACACCTCATGCTGGAACACTCCTACTATGAGATCAAAGGACTCACAGATGGTGACAGAGTGGAGTAATTTCTGGTCTGCCTCCCTGGGAAGGGCAGAGTCCAGATCAGGCTCTGAAGCTCCCACAACCATCTTGTGACTACTGTGTGTGTTCAGCCTTTTGCTACACTGGCCAATAACACAGTGTATCTTCTGCTAAAACTGTGTCTCAGTTTTATGGGCTGGTATGAAAGCAAACCCACAGAGAGTCAAATTCAACAGCATGAATGTATGTTCTATTAACTACCCTGGTGTTTCACCACTTTGGATGGGGCAGAAGTCTGGTTATACTCTGCTTTTAAACAGAATATTTTTGTCATTCCCCTCAGGTTGCAGATTACTTCAACTACTATACCCTGCAGGGTAGAGATCTATTTTCTGAGCTATAGAACAATGTCTTTTAACAATATTTGCATAGGTACACACACATGTACGTGCAAGCACACACTCATGCAGTCTGAAATCTTGTCAGTCAGTCTGCATGAGGTAAATACTTGCATGAGAATACTAATTTTTTGGACAGCTCTTTCTCTTCTGTCTGTCAAAATCTAAATTTCTCTTCTATGGTTGCAGGTTTAGCAGTTACTCCAGATGTTCAGTTGATGTAAATCAGCCATGATTTCTATTCAGCAGTGGCTTTTTGCACCTACTGAGGAACTGACTCCTCTATCTTCTTTAAAAGTTGTCCTAATTATGTTCCTGCTCTGCATTATTTCTTGCTCAACTCTCTTGAATAGAGAAATACCCTTATATTGCCTCTTCAACCACTTTGCAGCCTGTCTTTTCAAGTCACAGGCTGACAGAGTAAAAGTGGCTAGTGGCCATACTTGGATCACTAGCTCATTTCCAAGCTGGACAATCTGATTACAGAAAGCAACTGCACTGTGTCACATGCATAGGGAGGACTGCACAGGGCTCTTCATTTTGTGAAATACATAAAGGGCCTATAAATTATCTTCAGATGTTGATAACTTCTGAAATGTTTTTCTGGGTGTGCAAGGATTACCAAAGAGGACAGAATGGCTCCCATGTAAAGCTTGTGATGAACGGAGGTTATCTTCTTAGCAGCAGTCTTTAAACAGAACTAATTATTTCATTACAGAAACTATCATGGCACCAGCTTTCACTTGTCTGAACCATCCATTATAACTGCATTCATTACCTGCCCCACAGAAACTGTGGTTGCTGCACATTGAGCTTAACAGAGAAAGTGGGACTTGACTTTCTCTCACCCACACAATCTACCTGACATTTTGTCTAAATGCTGGTACAAGGCTCAACACCTTTTATAAAAGAGAATTACATAGAAAACAAGAAGCTGTTCCAATGGCAGAGTAAAATATCAGTAGAACAGTTCTTTCCCTAAGAACCTCAGAAATGAGTATTTTCAAGCTGTTACAGATTGTACCACAAAGCCATTGTTCACTTTGAACAAATACACAGGCATTCACAGTAAACTGATCAAAATTTTCATTGAATTCCCAGGGAATTATTTTTCTGAGTAACTCTTGTCACAGAATTCTGAAATACCACTGCATTTTACTTTAAGTACAAACCAGCTTTTAATCCTTATGATCTAGAAACACCAGTACTCTGCACTAAGATAGAATTAGCAATCAAGAACAATGGTTTACAAAAAGCAGCTCCTCTATTTGAGTTTGCCTTAGTGCAGCTTGAATATTGATCTTTATTGTTCTTTCTAAACATATGGGGAAGATATACTAAACATCTGGACAAAAGATAAAAAATGGGGAAAGATATCTACTGTGCTGTGTAAATACTGCAAATATACTCAGCTAATTACCATTACTAACACTGGGCATTGGTATTGGCAGATGGTCAAGCTTTTAAACCAGAAACAGCTTCTGTGGATTTCCTATCCTGATTTACCTGTTCATTCTGAGCAGTTGACTTGGGGCAAGTAAAGAGGAAAAAAAAAAAAAGAGAAAGTGAAAAAATCCAAACGACCCCACCCCAAGAGGATCTTAAGTTCTCTGTGAGCAAATATTACCTTATGACTAAATTAGCCCTGACAAGTATCTATTCATGCTTAGCTAATAGAAAATTATTGTTGGAAAAGTTCTAGTAGTTCTCCCAAAGTAGTTAAGAAGGGAAACAGATACTATTACCTCAAAAAAATCTTAGCATAAAGCAAATTATAACATACATATATTCAATAACCTTAACTTACGTATGAGGCATTTTTACTGTGTTTGATTAAATGCCTCATATCTAAATATGCATAATTTTGCAATAGTCACAGAGTGCATGGTACATTTGCTATGCATTCTTTGCTTCATATTTTTACTAAATCATATTTTGCTATAATTTCTTCTTAAAAAAACCTCCTTCATCTAGGCTAGAGAGACTTACTGCTGTTACACAACCCTTGCACAGTTCATGATATAAACCCTTCATTATTCTTCCATCAAAACACACCCACCAGTTCAGTTTATGAACTCAGTAATCCAGTAAATAAAAACATGTGTGTGTCCACTTACCAGAGAAAAACAGAAAAGATTCATGTTGGTGTTGAGATCCAGTCCAGCACCCTAAAAGTCGGCTCCACAAACTCCCACCGCACAATGCAGCTCCTTCTTGCTCTCCCAGCTGTTTGTGCATTTCCCCCTGGAGATTACTGCAAGATAAAATCCCTGCAATAATCCACTGGATTCAGAGCCCATTATCAAATGAGACAGGCTTCCCCAGGCCAGCACAAACTGTTTTCTGAATTAAAGAAGAGTGTTTACTAACGAAACGTAAGTATGGTCTGAATGATTTTCATGACATTAGAAAATGCTCTCTTGCAGGCTGTTGTTTCCATTAAAGTTTGTCATCCAACAGAAATAAAGCTCTTTCTGCCTGAGACCACTGGAACATACAGCTAACTCCAGAGAAAATCTTCTCAGCTTACTCAGATTATGAAAAGACACACAGGAATTCTCACAAAATGCTGGTTTCTGATATATTTGAATTAATTTACAAAATTCAGTAATTATTATTGACTACATTTTAAATGGAAGTACCTCACCTAGGGACCTTGGGGGAAAAAAAACCAACAAAAACTGTAAACCACAACCAAATTATTAAAAAAACTCACAACTAACCAACCAACCAACTAAAACCCTCACACTCTGGGCCTATACACCAAAGAATAGTTACAAAACTGGTGCCTGACATGTTGACTGCTTAATGATAAAGATTAGGACTAAACCAATTTTGCTATTTGAAAACATGGCAAGTCTGGGAAATAAAAAATTGGGAGTGGTCAAAGCTGATCCATGGGCGAGTATTATTATAAAATATACAGATAGGAAAAGAAGGTATAAGCAATTGTATAAAAAACCAGTAGCCAATGTCACTAGCTGGTAGAAATCAAAAAAATTCCATCACCTGCAGCTGAGTAGAACTATCTGACAAAGAATTAGTGCTGAAATCACTATGAGTCTCAATTTTTTTTTCACTTTATGAAATACATGAAATTAGACTGGTTTTGGAATAATATTCCTATAATTAATTTCCCATAGCTTTTATGTGAATGCTATGAAATTTGCTTAGATGAACAAGCAGCAGATGGTGCCAAACAGATAAGCTGAAATTCACCACAAATGGAGGGGCAGTGTTTTTTTGTGACCAAGATCTTGATTTCCTTTCTTTAGGCCCAGAGTTTCAGATTTGTAAATGACAGGCATCCATTCGCCACTCATATTTCTGACTATTTCAATTTTTTCTAGTAATTCTGCAGTCTGAATCTGCATCCCAGTGAATTTGAAACGTCTGTACTTTGTCAAAATAAGTACTTTTTAACATAAGGTAGTTTCTACTCTAAGCAAGACCCAAACAAGGCTCATACAAACCAACACACCAGAGGACAGATAAGATTCAAGATTATAAAAGGAAAAGATCTTTAGTTTGCACTTTCCCATTTTGTTGTGAATTATATAGAAGTATTTTTGGAGGCTTTTCCCAGGCTTCATTTGCAGTTCTAATTTCAGGTTGGTTTCACATATTAGAAAAGTAGGGCTGGTAATGAAGAGCGTCATGACAAATGTTATAGTTAGAAGCAAATTAATAAGAGACTTCTCATTTACTCCTTATATAAACTGGAGAAACAGTAACAGATTTTGTCAATTACCACCTAGTGACACTTCCCTAATGTGATTACACAAAAATAGACATTTGAAAGACCTAGCTTGCCACAGATGGGCTTGCATTTTCTTTATGGCTCACTTGATAGTTTCCTCACAAGGGAACAAGTTCTTATCCTTCCTGTGCCTCAGGTTCTCCACCTGGAAAAGCTTAACTAAGAGCACAAACCTCATGTGCAAAGTACCATGAACGTAATGATCAAAAGCACTCTCTTCTGGATACAAAGAATTACTTTTTTTTTTTCTTTAATGACTATTTGCAGTAATATCTGTCTGGAAAACTCCAGAAAAACTGAATGGCTAGTAAAAGGACAATAAGTAACTCAGGGGAACGTGTCTTTCATTCAGGTTGATTTGGTCTTTTGATTTTAGGTCATAGCTTTTGAGGTGATTTGTCTATGCATACTTGAAACCTTTAGGAGGAAGTTTCTTAAATTTAAACCACAGATCCTCAAGGTAAGAGTAACAAAGTAAGTGCAGACCTCACCCTGGACTATTAAATTTTCATTTTACTTATATTTGTAGACATGCAGAAAAGAGAATAATTCAAGAGAAAAATTAAAACATAAAAAGAAGTCTCTATCTACAGTTACAGACACACATGTATGGGGAGCAACTGTGGTAGGAAGTCAAAAATGCAGAGTTGTAGAAGAGAGATAAATGCTCATCTGGAAACTTTCTAGGGCATTGGGCCAGCTCTTGTTTGAGTTGTTCCTGCTTCAACACTTGGACAGGTGCAATTCATCACATCAAGCTTGAAAGCTCACGATTCCACTGGAATAAAACATGGAACCCAAGGCAGGCTTTTCACAAATACAGAGCTAAAGATTAAAGCTGGGAGTCATTCCTGGTTGGACTCTGTGGATGTGTCTCCTGAATGCATGGCTCAGATTTCTTGTTTGACATCCTTCATTCTCCAAAAAGCAGACCTATAGCAATCAGTTGCTCTCATTGCACATCCTGGTGCATTCATCTTTCTGTTTCCAGCTGTATTAGCTCTCTGCCTATGTCTGTACAGAAGGCATTACAGTGACAGTACTTGGTGACAGTTATTTGAGTCAGATTTAAACAATTCAGTTCAAATATCCTGCCTGAGAAACAGAAATTTAAGCCACTTTGATTTCCATTCTGCTGGTTCCATTTACAAGATTTACAAGAAATAACTTTCAGTGAAGACTTCAAGTGGGATCTCAAAGCACTGCTGCAGATATTCTGGGTGCAAGCCACCAAGACCCTGAGACTAAAGACTGGCAATTTATTACATGTTTTTGAGTATTGTCAGTGTTAGAACTCTTTTTATTAAATGGTAACTTCTTAGACATCTACTGTTCACTGATACAACCTTCTATAAGGGTCAAGCTTGTTGATATGCCTAAAGTGTACATGACATTACCCAGGAGCTTCCAGTCCTAGACTAATGGATAAACTACAAACTGTGAGGAAGAACCTACTATAAAATTTAAAAAAAAAGAAGCAACATGTTAGGATTGGTTGATCAGGTTGAATAATATAAATAAAATACTCAACAAGAATTTATAATGCTACTTGATATCACAGCTGTGTGTGTGAAGAATTTGAGCTTTGAAAATAATTAAAAAACAGTCACTAAGCAGAACAGATTTGAAGGTAACATCAGTGTTGTGACCTCTATGTACATTTTATCTGGTATAAATAGAGCACTTTACTGCAACAGTAGCATAACAGAACAGCAAACCCACACTATAATGAGGGGACTAGAATCAGTTTTAGCAAACAGGAAACACTTGAATCTTCATCTCCAAGCTTAATCTTCTTGCACCACTGTTAGCATTTAATTATTTTTCTTCACTGCTACATGATTTCTACATGCTTGGCGTCTACCTCCAAGAATGTAAAATGCAAACCAACCCAACCCAACACCCCCCCTCCTTCCCCAACTACAAAAGAAAATTAAAAAAAGGAAAAAAAAAAAGAAACAATGTGCACAAATGGAGGCTTTTGTACGTTGAGTTTTCTATTCCTGCACAGTGAGTAGACTTCACAGCTGGGTCTCTAGCCATCCTTGGCTCCAGGCTCCCAGTCCAGTGACAGCCATTGTACTGGTGCAGCTTCGTCAGTCACTGGGAGAACTCATTAGCAGGACTGTGCAATTTACAGATTCCTTTGGTTTGCTGGACAAAGGCAAAATAAAGTATTAGTAATTGTTAACTTGGACACATTACAGCAAATTTGGAACTAATATTTACTCCTATTTTCTTTCACCTTCATTTATTCCTCTTACAACATATCTATCCTTAATTCAAATGTACATCTACTTCTATCCTCATTTATCCGTCATCTGAATGTTTTCTTACAGATTTAAAATTAAGAGCAACAATGTACTGCCTGATACAGTATGAGTGTTAAACATATAAATAATCACATACCTAGTGGTCACATTTCTCTGTTCATTCCACATAAAAGTCTGAATTATTACTTTATCATAATTTCAAGGTAAACATAGTGCATTGCTACTATGCTCCATGGGCTATCCTGCTGGAAACTGGGAGATTCAGAAATCAAGTCAGTTAGAACCTTCCTCTTGGCTCTCTCATTTCTTTGGAAAGAACTTTCAGCAAATACCTACTCAACACACCAAATATCCCCTAACATGTAAAGGCAACCACGTAGGTGGCACAATGGATAAAACTCCAGCCTCGTTTCACCTCTTTCTGTTCCCTTCCAGTGGGCAGATGACAAAGCAGTGCTGTGCAGAATGCTTTCCTTGCTGATCCACAGCCTATCACCGAGGTCTCTACGAGAACCCAGAAGACTGCTACTGTAAAACAAGTTTAACATTTCTCATCATGAACACTCCCGAAAGACACTCCAAATGGTAGAAAGCTCCATTTCAGACCATAAGCACAATAGTGTCTCTAAGGCAGAGCTACTAACATTTGATATTCCTGAATCAGATGTTCCAATCAGTGCCTCTAAATTACATCTACTTAATAGTTTGGAAGGGACCCATGAAGTACCAACTAAAAATCGGATTCCTTAAATGGTATTGATTTTTTTCTTTTAGAATCTCCTTCAATTTAGAGACAGCTTCTTCATTTCCTCCTTTTACATTCAGCAGCTAATTAAAAATTGTTAAGGAAAAAGCTTCCCAACCCTACTCACCCCTGCCAAATTGCAATATTCCATTCCTCCTTTGAAAAGACAATTTTACAGTAGCAGTGATCAATTCAACACAGCAGTTTTTACACCTCTGCGACAAGGATTTTCAACAGAGTTTAGCTCAGTTAGAGATTATTTTAAAGTCCCTCAATGTAAATAGCTACAAAGTTTATTTCAGCAAAGAAAATCAAGCAAATAAAGACAAGAAGAGCCAATATTCTCTAACTCAAAATCATACAGACAAGTGAGATGCTTTCATAATTTCCAGAATCCAAGGGAAGCTCTGAGTCTGCTAAAAACATGGGCAAAATTTCCATAAAATTCTCTGCAATCAGAATTTCACACACCTTCTCCTGCGAACTGATCACATTTAAACATGGCATCATAAAACCCCATGGTGTTTTCTACATGATTCAGTATAATATTCAGCTATACCTTGAAGTGGAGATTCCTTTAAGGATAAATAATGACATTTTTCTTTTCCTTGTACAAACATTTTTGTTTCTTTCAGAGCATTTATATTTAAGTAAAAGAAAAACTGCATTTCTGTTTTAGAGAGGAAATGTTTATTTCCTAAACAGGAGGGTCAAATACTCTGCTCTATAATTTACTGAAACTCAGTGAATCAGGCTCACGCTTTCTTTATTGCTATCTAGCACTATACTGCTATTTAGAGTGAAAACTGCTAACTTCTATCATCAGGTCAATTTATGTATTATCAGACAAAACTGATGTCTACAGTGAATTATGGGTATAGGAGTCATTATCTTCCCGGAGCACCTTGAAAACGAGATGTCTAATCTCAGTAATGTAAGTTTCCTGGTTAAATAAATCCCCTGTGCTTAGTAATTCTATGCATTTATAGAAAAGATGTCACCCCCCCACCTCCTTAGACTTTAAAAAACATTTTAAAGCCTCAAGGGGATTTGAATCTTCACTAAACAGAATTGATTTCTGTACTTACTACTTAGTATTCTTAATCATACAGTTCATGCATTTTTGTTATGTAATGGAATGGGAAATTCAAAGAACCGGCCTGTTTTGCAAACATTTAGCTTCCCATCACCCCACTTCCCTTATACTTTGATGGCTATTTTTTAAAATTTATTTTTAATATCAAGATGACAGTCTTATGAAGCACACTCTGCTGGAAACAGCTCCAATCAATCAGTGCTACCCTCTAAGTTTGTAGTCACCTAAGCCTTGCATGAGCATTTAGAACAGAATTTCGAAAGGCTAGCAGAGGTTTTCCAATCCACTCTGCAAGAAAGATTACCTCTCCACTTTTGTCTATGAGAATTCAGGTTAAGGACTTTAGTCATCTGTTTCTTCCTTGAGTGCGTGATCCAAAGCTAAATGAAGCCAAAAGGAATCCATCTATTGATCTGAGCGTTTCTTGCAATTTAATTCAGAATTGCTCTACCAATTTATAAGTTAGTTGGATACAGCCTGATGACACATATTCATCGGCGACAGGAGAGTGGGATTGAATTCATCACCAAATTTGCTGACACCACCATCCTGCGTGGACCAGTGGACACACTGGTGGGAAGGGATGCTATCCAGAGGGACCTTAACAGGCTTGAGAGGTGGGCCAGTGCAAACCTCATGAAGTTCAACAAGGCCAAGTTCAAAGTCCTGCACCTGGGTCAGGGAAATCCCAAGCACAAAGAGAGGCTGGGTGGAGAATGGGTTGAGAGCAGCCCTGAGGAGAAGGTCTTGCAGGCAGTGGTGGATGAGAGTCTGGATATGACCTGACCATGGTGACCAAGAAACCACTCATGTCCCGGGCTTCATCCAAAGCAGTATGGGCAGCAGGTGAGGGAGGGGATTCTGCCCCTCTTCTCTGCTCTGGTGAGACCCCACCTGCAGTGCTGACTCCAGCTCTGGGGTCACAGCACAGGAAGGACATGGACCTGGTGGAGAGAGTCCAGAGGAGGCCACAAAGATGATCAGAGGGTTGGAACACCTCTCTTATGAAGATAGACTAGAGAGAGTTGATGTGTTCAGATTGGAAAAGAGAAGGGTCCAGGAAGACCTTATAGTAGCCTTCCAGTACCCGAATGGGCCAAAAAGAACACCAGAGAGGGACTTTTTCCAAGGGCATGCAGTGGTAGGACAAGGGAAAAGGGTGTTAAACTGAAAGAGGACAGGTTTAAATTAGATACTGTAAGTATAGCAAGACCATGGCACAGGGTGCCCAGAGAAGTCATGGATGCCCCATCCCTGGCAGTGTCCAAGGCCAGGTTGCATGGGGCAATCAGCAACCTGGTCTAGTGGAAGGTGTTCCTGCCCATGGCAAGAAGTTGAAAGGAGATGATCTTTAAAGTCCCTTCCAACCCAAACCATTCTGTGATTCTATGACTCTATGACAACCTTTCTATCCCAACTTTCACTACCTGTGGCCATAGGTACCTACTCCTGTTCCCAAGCACCTCCTTACCTCCAAGAGATACCCATAGATGGCTGCTGACAGCACCATGCTCCAAGTGAAACAGAAGGAGCCAGCTGGCTCACACAGCCCACTCCTCCCACCTCTGCACCTTGATGAGTGGCTTCTAAGCAGAATGTACTATTTTGTCCACACCATCATAATTTCTGCAGTTTTCTGGGATGGCTCTGGTTCCTAGCCAGGCAGTTCTGACTTGCTTCTGTCTATATTTGTAGTCACAACACCAGATAAAAACATGCTTCTGTCCTCAGGAATCTACCCTGACACTCTTTAGCCCTGTGGGTGATCTCACTTTCAAACAAATCAGGAGTAACTCGCTGGCAGACAGTGAGGCTGCAATAGCATCTAGGATTAAAAAAAATGAAAACTAGTAATTACATTTGTGAGCTCCTGGCTCATAATTTAATTTTATCAAATCTGTGCAAGACTCACCTTTTTGAAAATTAAAATGATGAACTCAGAAATTCCCCATTCAGTTTTCACGTCTCATGGATCCTTAGCTGATTTAGCTATGTGCCTGCTGTCTGTAGCCTCTTCTTTTATAGATAACTCCAAATAAATTCTGCTGTACAAGCACCACATTTTGACCACACTAATTCTAAATTAGATTCAAGAGCTTTTTAAAACCAACTTTCTGTTCAAAATGTGGTTCTTTTATAGAACCTGAGAAGTCCAGTAATCCATGTTAGTTATAAACTAAAGGCTATACAGTTGCTGTTTTGCCAAATAGAGCTGTTCTCTAACACTCTACAACTTAGTTTTCAATCTCTACTTAGCAAAATGCAATGAGATTCTAATATTTAGACCACTTCTGAACTGTGAGCAACAATGCACCCAGGAAATTTGCATAAAAGACAATGGTCTAGACACTTAAGGGCTGCAACTATAGTCATGAGCTGGAATCAATCACATAAAATAGTTCATATTTCGGCAAGTAATAGATGCTCTGACAGAGAGTACTTCTTTCCACCTTGCTGTTTAACATAGCTAAACAGTTCCACACTGTTTGGACAGACCATTAATATTCTTTCAAGTTACTCTGGGTAGACTCTTAGCTGGTAGATATTAGCAAAGCTTCAAATTTCTCATCTGGGCTGTGCCAGCTCATCCAGTGTCACCAAGCAGTTACACCCATCTTTACAACAGTGCTGTTTTATAGAGGCAAGGATACAGCAACTGACACAGTGGCAATTTGAGCTGTTAACATCCCTGTGCATGTGATTGCAGAGCCTCCAGCTCAGAGTGTCCTCATTTTTGACTATCCATGACCCTGCTACACTGTCTTACTGCCTCTCCATGTGTTATAGCACTTTCCATCACTTCTACAAACATACTATGCCATGTGAGAGACAAACTGTATTTGCCTTTTAGGGAAATACAGTTGCCCTATTGCAACTCATGCCTTTATGTACCTGCAAAATATGACTCATCTGTACCCACTATTACTGGTTTTTATTAACGTAATCAAATATGCACAAGAGGCTGATGTTAAGGGGAAGAAGTCAGTACACTGCTGTCAGGTCATTTGTAGGAACAACACATGGCGCATCAGTGGGTTCTAAAATATTTAGAGAAAAGAAAATTTAAATTTGATTATCACGGCCCAGTAAAAAAACTGCATCAGCTACACACTGTCTCCACCAGTTGCATTAAACCCAGGCTTATACAGTAGCAACTGTAGATGCCATCTGCAGGCCTAGAATAATCTTGGCAGCATACCAGCACATATTCATTTCTGTGGGGAACAGCCTTGCTTGCTGTAGCTGAAGCCTCATGGTACCTCAGATGGCCAAATTTTCTAAGAGCTAGTAACTGGATACTATCACTCATTTAGACCCATCGTAGTTAAACAAGATGCTTGGAGTTGGCAGTTCCAGGGACTTTATTAAAGGTTGAGTAGGTATCCTTTCTTGCCCCCCTGCCCTGATTTAGCAGAACATGACTACCTCAGGCAACTGACCAAAAGCCTATGATGGATAACTTGAAAAATGGAACATACATTAAAAAAAAAATAGTAGGGGGGAGGGAACCCAAAAGCAATAACCAAAATAACAAAACCAAAACCCTGCTGTTGAGGAAATTTGAGTCTTGCTCTACTTTAAGTAGAACAGAGTCTTTCAACAGGACAATTAATATTATCCTAATGAATTATAGATGGATTGAGAAGGAAGAGAGAAGAAACTGCAAGGCAGTATTTCTGTATTTGAATAGGAACTTCTACCCAGATAGCCAAAATTATTTTAATTTATGAGAACAAGGAACAATCAGGACAGTTCTTGAAGAAAACTGGCATCCAGCAATCCACAAAAAGAGTACAGACAACAGACACAGGTACAGTTCAAAGACTTGTACATCAAAGAGTGACCCAGCCCCCTGCGACTCCCCCTGCTCTTATTTCACTCAAGTTCTTCAAAGTAGGATTCAGTGGAATACATGACTGGGGTTTTTATCCTGGATAACCAGGGAAGAGCCAAGATTTACTCTAACTCTATTGAATCCACATGTAGTTCAAAACCATGTTAACTTAATAGCACAGAAAGAAAACTGCTGCTGTACACAGAAAACACTGTCCATGAATAAACTCCAAATATCCATCAAGAATAGCTTAGTGAATCACACACATATAGGTTTAGTGCTACATACTTCTAGGAGCAGTTTTACCCAGAATTGTGGAACTTCAATGGCTCTGCTGGCCATACCTTTCCACCTTCATCATGGGCACTCACATAGTACCATTGTTATCAGATCTAAAACTTAACAATCTTTAGCACAGTTATCCTTTCAGCATCCCCATGACAAGGAATGTGGGACTCTGCCAATGTAATCATATAGCTGAGCTTATTATCTGTATCACTAAAAAGCTTAATCATATACATGTCATTCTACCAGTTATTGGTGATGGGGTGTCTGAAGCCAAAACACTGATTTTCAAATATGTAGCTTAATGATACTTAGAAATGTAGTCTGTCTGCGAAGAAGTTCAGATACTGTAGAATTCTTGGCGATATCTAGCAGCTAGACAGCTATCCTACATTTAAGCTAAATCAGGACCTATAATTTATGCATTCCTGTTCCTGTGTTACCTCTGTGATTAATCTGCTTGCTTTCCTCAGAGCAAACTTACCCAAGGAAGCTTTGTAGAGAATGAGGGTAGAGGAGTGGACAGGACTTGCCCTTCCTGCTGCCTCTTCCCTGGCATCCCACAGACCAGTAATTGCAGCACCCTTTCTCACTAGGGTTCAATTTTGGTTCTTGTTTTCTGTTCTCTTCTATGTGGTTTCTCCAACCACCAGGTGAGAGACTTTCTCTTTCTCCAGAACCTTGAATCAGCTGTTCTGCTTTATACAAATTAATTATATATCATTTAAGCTAAGGAGAGGTGTGTATGTGTATGCATGTTTGCACATGACTCTGGCCTGGTTGCTAGAGCAGTCGCTTGAGAAAGGATACAACTGGATTCCCCAGGCCAAGCTCCAATAAAATATTAAATATTATTTTAGTTCAGGGCAGAAATTAAAACTGTTGCAGCAAGTAAAATGAAGTGTTTTGGAGGACTGGCTATGAGTGCTTAGATAAGAAGTCTGAAGAAGACAGGAATTTGAACCAGAGTTGTAGAGTTACCTAATGAGCATCCAGTGAAGATACTTGCTCGTCCTCAGAATGAAACTGGAATTGCTTTAATCTGCAGGCAGTTTGTAAACTGTGCAGTATATGTAGCACAATTGCCAGTCTCTTACTTTCTTACCTCCAATGTGCAACCTCCTGAGAGACAAATGCTGGTCTGCATCTTCTTACTCTGCTCACTGCTTACCTCCCTCCTCCAGTCTCTGGGAATTTACAGGAGAAAAACTGTCAGGGTGAGGAAGGAGCTGTTTCATAAAGGTAGTGGGAAAGCCAAATGCAATGAGCTGATTGCTTAGAGCTTGCTGCTGCCTGTAGCATTAACCACAGGTAAGCTAGTCCGTTTTGTCGACAGTGCTTTGCTGGAAAAACCCAATTGGATTGAGTGGATACAGGGAATCTTAGCTGAGAGAAAATGATGACACTATGTAAAAATAGGAGAGGATAAATGTGTGTGCATATGTCCTAGCCCAAAACTGGAAACTTTTGCCGCTACAGGTGGTATCAGCCTCAGTCATAGCTTTGCTGGGTGTCAGTTTACACTTAAAGATGACATATCATTAAACTCACATACAGCAAGTGAGGCATAATATATTATTAAGGGATTAGATAGCTAAAAAGAAAAAAACACAATATGAGGGCTGGAATTATATTTCTGAATATGACTAATAACAATTTAAGTCAGTGTTGGAAATGGGATACTCATCCATTCTTGACCAAAAGTCTCAGCACACCGAGCAGTAAGTCTGCCCATGGGGTCAAAAGCACTCCAGAGATGTTTTCCCATTTTCAAAAGCTGTCCCACGCTTGCAAGTTACCTGTCGATTTTACATTAATTGTAGCAGTGGAAGATAAAATAGAGTCTAGCCAATAAAAAGCCAGTGGGAGCACAGATGCACAGAAAAAAAGCTAGGAGATGAGAAACAGAACTGTACCAAACATTTTCAATGGAAACTGGGACAAAAAACCATGTAACAGAGAGATTCAGTCTGAGAGGTCCAGGCCTTCATGCAGAATTCCTACTAAATTTGACAGAGAAATCTTATTGAAAATTTTTTAATCAACTTACCACTTTCAGGATGAAATGTATACTCTTGGGGCAGAGATCTCTAGGCATATATATAAACACTGGATTCCATAAACCATTTTATTATAAAATCTATAAAACCTGGAAGTATAGATCTTGCTTTTTCTTTTTCTCTCTCTTATGAAAATACATGTTATATTAATGGGCTTTGACAGAAGAACTATGTAATGTCATCTTTACAGAAAACCACAGTATACTTGCCACTTGAGCATTGCAACTTTGGATTTGTAGAAGCTTGAAAATCTTTGAAATACTAATGCAGTCATAAAGCTCTGCTAAATCCAAGTGCACAGCTTAAACAGAAGAGTCTAGAAAAATTGCCAAAGCATCCAAGTGAAAACAAACACAGGGGGATATAATTACAAGGGATAACAAGACTTTGGTCATAATCTCTTGCATGTATTGGTATTATCAGCTGAATCTTTGGATAGGTCTGATCCAAAGTCTGCTAAATGTTAATGAGGGTATTTCTTCTGATTTTAATTAGTTCTGAACTTAATTCCAAACCATTTTGGTTTTGTGGTGTGAAGTATGGTGTATGAACACAAACCTTGCCTGACATGAAGTATCACAAACAGTGTCTCATTATTTCTTATTTTTAATGTAGCAAAAAGAACCTTTTTAAAAATAAAGACCTCGGATAACAAATTTTTCAGCAGTGCATTTCTTGAGTCCATGCACTTAGATTTTGGCTTAGATGTACTATGATCAATATTTCCAGGTGAACCAATTAATTTCCTCTGTTTGGCATGTGAATAAAACTCTTGCAATGCAATTTTGACTTTCATTTTAGTTGCAGTCTGCTGTTGCTAATGAAAAAAAATACTTCCTAGCTTTTTTAATGTATCAGCTGGATAAATTGTTAACACTTAAGAACTCCCCAGGCAGTAATGAATGACACAGTTTTCTGTGTTATCCCTGATAAAGTTTAGGATATGGAAAGCAGCTTAATCCTCTTTCTATACTCTCCCATCTGTGCTTTAGAGCTACCGTAGTAAATTACTATATACTGAAGCACTGCTTCAGATGCAATTTCATATTTTCAAAGCTCAGATAATTTTATTCCACAGTGTATTTTTTAATCTTTGTAAAAAAAAAGAAAAGTAAAATGTTTAAGGAAGTCAGGTCAGATAAAACTGTTGAATTTAAGAGATGGATGGCAGTTTTCAGTGAAGTAGACCTTTGATAAAGGTTGCTTGGAATACAGAGTTAATCCAGACAAATCACTTTGTTTACAGAAAATCTGCAATGCAAAGTGTTAAGATTTAGTTCAATTGTAATCTTTTGTTAATTATAAGACATTCTTTATGCAGGAATAGTTGCTGACAAATATGGCTTGAGGCACTGTTTTTATTGCACCTTAAATATGTTATTGCCTGTGCCTAATGTCTTTGATCCTGCTTTCATTTTGCAGAATGATTTTACTTGGTACAGTTTTGCCATTAACCTGCTCAGTCACAGTTAGGGCTCATTTCTTTCTCTGTGAGGGAAGCTTGAGTTGGATTTCTCTATATTTTATCAGATGTGCCTTTTGCTGCTGTCTAACAACTAAGCATAAAGGGACTGATTTAGTATCTGTTGGAGTAAATTGACTAACTCAGTTCAGAGGCTGAGCATAAGCAGCTGCTCCAAGAGTAGAAGTGAAGGCAGAGAGAGATATGTAATAAACTTCTCCATCTTGCATTTTCCTGTATCAACATAAAAACCTACATTCAGTAAAACTACAGAAATCCAGTCAGTCCAGTGTCTTGCTCAGGTCACCATATGGTCATGGAACAGCTGGTTCATGTTAAACCTTCACAAAACTGACATTATAAGAAGCAGCAGATACTTTGAAGAAACTGCAGCCACAGTGCAGCATCTAAAGCAGACAGCCACAAATCATCAAAACTCTCTGACAGAGAAAGAGTTCCTCTGTAACCCTTTGTTACTTTGAATTTCAAAAAAACGTCTTACTACTTATCCTATGTCCTGGGACTAACCTGAAGAATAGAGGCCATCCCACCTGGTGACCTAAAGCCAGCTAAGCAAACATCTGTCACCTCGCAACCAGATTATGGCAATCCAGCACTTTCCCTTGAGACTTGTTAATTGTTTCTAAGACTTCCAAGTTGTCAAATCTGAGCTGAATCTCCTGAATTCAGGCTGGAGAAAAGGGTCTGTGCATTTTTCTCTGCAGGCAGTTAACACAGGTCTGCTCACATTGAAACAGGGCCACTTCACTTGGCATATGCCAAGAAGAAACTTTTCCCATTCATTGTACTTTCTTTAGTTCTTTGCCAAGTGCTGGCTGCTGGGATTGCAAAGGAACAAGGTCTCATGTTCAGCACCCAATCTATACGATTCTGCCCTCTGGTGTTGTGGGGGGGGGTGGGGGGTGAGCAAAGCACAGCTCAGTGAGTTGTTACCAGTGGAAGAAGTAACACATGGGCTTGAAGACAGCTTGGTAGTGATGAAAATTGAAGAACAACCCATTGTGGCTAAATTGTAGTTGCATATTGTTAAAAGAATAGTGAAGTGGCACAGCTGTGCTGCTGGAAAGATGGAAGTTTCAGAAAGCTCTTGAAAAGTAGAAATACCTGCATGTAAGGCATTTGTCTGGTCTTAAGTTTGCCCCTTGGGGACGTAGTGTGACATTATCAATAAAGACAGTAATCCAAGGGATCATGTAGGAGAAGCAGGGAGGTGTCTAAACCCTGCCTCTGGGAGGGAAGGAAAGCTCACTTCAAAGCTGATACCTCAAGAGGCAAGAGAATGGGTTACCTTGAGTCTGAGAAGGTTGGAAAATAGAGAGAACTACTGACAACAACCTGCTTGCCCCTGGTTTCTCTCCTCACCTTGGTCCCAATACCCTGCTGGGGAACCCAGACAACAGGCTGTGGTGTCTGCCTTCTTAGAGACAGCATTCAGTTCCCTGCATGCCCCAGGGGGCTCAGAAGAACAGGAGAGGGAATAAAAAAGGGAGGATCCGGCTAATCTTCTGCAGTTTAACCTGAACATCAGTTCACAAAATTAAACAACAGATGCTTCTCAAGGGCATGACTTGTAGAGGCCTCCTTGAAGTAGGGGAACTGCTAAAGCCTTGCAGCTAAGGCTGACAGATTTTCTGAAAACAGAAAATGAAGCCATCTAAAAATATGCTCTTCCAGCTACCCCTACAATAGCTACAGGTAGATCATAGCATATTTCATAAATGTCAAAGCAGGCTGTCCTGACATCATTAGTCCTTTATTTTAGACACTGAAAGAAGAAGAAAAGCTAATTATTTATGAATATTCAAAGGACAAACAAAGCATGGAAGAAGATTCATATGAACTCTCTGAATAACCTGATCCACAGGTAATTCATAGTTTCCAGTCCTATTTTTTTTTACCTTTTTGTGATTCTGTGTAGTTTCTTGTACTGACTGCTGCATCCAGTAATGATTTAGAGGTATACAAACAGAAAGCAAGCAGGCTAAAAATCAGCTAGTTTTTATAACTTGCAGATAGAAGAACAGAAATACTATACTTGGTATAGTAGAAATTAAGTTTAGGCCTTGGCTGCAAATATAGGGAAGACATATGGCTTTCTTAATGGAACAATGAGTTTGCCTTCTATTGAATTTGTGTGTAAGCTTGAAAATCACTGTAAACAAGGTAACATATATTTTTGGAACTGAGCATTCATGGAAACTGCTAATGAAGTAATGCTGGAAATTCTGAAATGTGCAGTTACTGCTTGAATAACATTATGACTCTGCAAACATTACAATATAGGAGTGATACAAATAAAATACCAAGTATCTCCAAAATATGACATATTCAAAGTACACTGAGAAGTATCAAACCAATGGATGGAACACTTAGAAACTGCATGATTTAGGCATAAAATCAGAGGGTGTGCAGTTACAGGAGGATCTCTTTCTGTGAGACATCTTGGTCAAGTCTTGTGAAGCCACAGAAATCCTGCCTGGATTGCAGAGGTCTTCTTCCTCATAAAGAACATTAATAGTAAACAGTGTTTAACTCAAATGTTTCTAAGTCAACCATGGAAATGTACCATATTTCCTACTAATTTTATAATAACATTCATGGAGCTGCTTAGAAGGAAGAGCTGCATTCAGTAGCCATCAGAGATTGACCTGGTCTGCCATTATCTGACAATCAACACCTCTTCGCTGAAGCTTGGGGTACAGACAACCACAGACTCATAGTGAAGCCAGAATCTATGATATGAAAAGCTGGCAGAATGTTTAACAATGGAGTAAAAAGATAGATAAGAAGGTTGTGATAAACCCATGAAAATAACTCTTTGTTCCTTTTTTAAGGGAAAATTTGTGCTTCTTGAAAA
>JAWWLZ010000001.1:11009655-11081523 GCA_035041345.1 Poliocrania exsul
GTAACACTTTCCTGTTCCCCATGTCCCTCTTGCATGGGGCACAGCAGCACACAAATCAGCACTACAGCACGGGGCTCTCAACCTACGGCTCTGCCAAAACAACTGCCACCAACACAGAGAGATAATGAGACATTTCACACTACCAATAACACTGCCACAGACCCCTTCTGATCAGTCAGCTGTCTGGTCACTTGGGTGAAAACTTACTGTTTGCTTGTTTGGTTTGTTGTTGGTTTTTTTTCTAAAAATCATCATAAGGAAGCTAAAAATGTAAAAAAGCAAACCAGAACAAATTCTGCAAGGAGACTCAAATTAGTTTGGAGTAATGCACTCCAAAATTGCCAGGCAGTGCAGTGGAAGGGAACAGGAGCTGGTCTTCTCACATCACTAACAACGTGCCCCAGTGAAACTCATGGTGGGACAGGTGAATTTTAAGTAGAGCTTGGATTTCAGATGAGACATAATCAACCCTTCTCTGGCTTGTGTGAAAAGGAGCTAAGAGTCACACTACCACAGAGACATAGCTCAGCATGGAAGAATGTTTGATGTTACCCTAATCAAAATGGCATCCCATCCACGGGAGGCAGAGAAAAAGGTACAACTTGATGATCCTAGAGGTCTTTTCCAACCTAAAGGAATCTGTATTAGGGGAAGACTGGGTGGCCAGAGAGAGTGCTCATGACTCAGGTTCATTGTCTGACCTCTCTCTGGAATGGGCTGGTATAATCGAGCCCTTTATATGCAAGGTACTGGGGGAGAGTACAATAAATATGGAACATCAAAATGTCATTTGCACAGTCACTTCAAACAGATATGTCCTAGCACTCTCTTCCTTCTGTGCAGGAAAGATAATAATCTGTTAAACTTTCTCCTGGAACCATATTTTAGCATTTTAATTAGAGCCCCAACACATGCACTAAACACACTCTCAATAAAGGGTACGCCTTAATAAAGTCAGTACAGCATGCTGCTGTAACCCAGCAAGGTCACTGCCTGAGAGGAATCACCAACGAGGCGACTGGATTGCTGCCAGGACACCCGGCAAAGTTACCGGGACCCGTTTCAGGAGGACAACTGCTGCTGGTGGCCTCTGGAGCACGGCAGGGAGGCGCTGCTGCCTCTTACCCACACCAGTGCTCACCCACGGGAGAGCAAAGGAACCCGAATGTAATTATTGCCTGTTTCCGATGGACGGCTGCTACTGGGCTGCTGTTCCGGCCATGGGTGCCCCGCAGGAATGCTCAGCCTTTTCACCCCTCCTTTGAGCGCTATCTCCCTCTGCTGTCCTGCCGCAGCTCTGCAGTTGGGAGCCACAAGGTGACCTGTGAAGAGGAACCAAAGTAGGAAACTTGGGGAGAAAAAATCTCGTAAAATTTTTGCTTGACACTATTTAGTATCATCTGAAACACTTTAATGTCAGGAAGCATCACTCCCAAACACTGGGGGCTTCCCAGTGGAAAATGCATTAAATAAACAACAGCTGAGAAATATATTTTCTCCTTATGGACCTGCCCAATAAGGTTTCCATGACTAGTAAGAAGTAATAACCAATAACAGCTTCTTCTCTGAGAGAGAAGTAACATGAATTTCCAAGCAGCAGACGTTCTCTTAAAAGAGGGGAATATGAAATGTGTTCTCAGCTTTTGCCTTTTGATGGGAGGAAAACATGGGGCAAATATGTGACCAAGGCAGGGGTAGTCCTTGCACATCCCTGTACCCATATGTGAGATATCAGGACTAGAGGGCCGGTTCTGAGGATAGCCTGTGAGGTGTATGGGACTGAATAGCACCTCAGAGAAACCTTAAGGTTTGAACAAAAGCATTACTCTGTCAGCTTTCATTGGCACGAATGATTAAGTTCTGGAGAGTTTGGTGATCCTCATCACTCTCTCAGACAGCATGCTATCAGCCTCTCCAAGTGGCTCTGGGCTCCTTTTTGTTTGCAGATCAGCAGAACTCCTAATCCAGTCTCAGTCCTGGCAGGTAAAGTGACAAATGCACTTAGGATTTTGCTTTAATTGATATTTTTCCAATGTTTTAATGAGAAAATCCCAAAGTTCATTTTCTTCCACAAGCCCATAATGAATATAATATTTTTGAAGCAGTAAGGTGAGCTCTCACAATGTTTGCAGTGTCAATAGCTATTTTTATGTTCTCTATGAATGAATCATGACAATACTGTCCTGTGTGATAAAACGCTCATTAAATCATGGATTGCAAATATGAGACTACAGTCTGGATGTTTGGTTTTTCCAAACACAAGTAAGATAACAGTTTGCTGAATGAAGTGCTTTGAATTCTTGCAGGTACTGTATGAAGTTCCACTGTGATTTAACAGGGGCCAAAATTTGCTCCTATTTGGTTGTGAGTCTTTCAGCAGAGTCGATGTATGCGTGAAGGCGCACTTTACCTTTTGCTATTTAATGTACGCATTAAAGTTCAAATCTTTCTCTTTAACGTACTTAGTGTGAGACACAGTGAATGATATTTTATTTACACTAGTAGTGGGTGAGGTGTTGAAATTTTTATTATTCCAGTTTTTAATAGTGTTGAAAAAGGAATGTCATGTCAGCAGCATTATTTTTTTTCTATGACCTCTAAGTAGAAACACTTGGAGAATCTTGCTCCATACAAATTAGGACAGAGACTGGAGCAGAGGATCAGCATCATTCTGTAGCTCTATGCAGTACCTTGTGCAACCAATTAACTAATGAATTCTGAATGACAGAATGGGGAGGGTGGAGGGGAAGTAAGAATCTTTTTTGTTCATAACATTCCCAATTTGCTACAGACTATAGAGTTCAGTCAGTAGTGGCACTGCCCTGCTGAGTTACCATGAAGAGTAATAAGCTAAGGTGCAGTGTCGGACTAGAGAGAAACCTGACCCACATACATTAATCTGTTTGTGTGGGTCCTGGAAACAAGGAGTTTGCAAAATCCTCTGCCATGTTATGGATCCCAATGGCTCCTTGGCAGAAGGCCAGATCCATACATTAGCCATTTCAGAACACCTTCCTCAGTTTTCTAGTGCCCTAATAATCTGATAAAACTGTGTTCTTTCTGGCACTAAAAAGTCTTCCCTAAAAATTATGTCTTTTAATTCAGGTATTAGTTAACTGTTTTAGCATTTCTACCTTTATCTCAGCTTGTACATAATCCCAGAAAACTATAAACCAAGAACAGAAGGGCAACAATTACACTGTGTCCCTGAGATACACGGAACAAACATCTACATGCTACTAAATTAGTATACTAACAATATTACTGCTTTAATTAACCATGCTACTGTGCCTGTACTGGATTCTTTCCCAAGAACTGTTCAGGTTACTGCATAAGGCAAGGACACTGATTTTCCTTTAATTATTTTCTTTTTTTTTTCCCCCCCCCTCCTTTATTGACAGGACTGCCGAGTTCACAGAAGAATCAATAACCAAGGATATTCACATAGGATAAGATTTACAATGCATGTTTCACAGACAGTAACAACTGGGACCTCGGAGCACTTACTGGAACCAACAAAATGACAACTGATATGTCCTCCAGTGGATCTATGTTAAGACGTTCTGTCTGCAGTAATTAAAAACTAGGTAATGTCACCTGTGTGAAAAGCCCACCATAAAATCAGCTCCACTTAGCAGTGTAACTTGACATGTTGACTTTTTACATCAGCAGCTCTGTCCTCTAAGCCAGCCTCTGGCACTGCTATGCTGAGTAGCACCTCCCTTACCTCGTATTAACTGAAGTAATATGCTCAAGTGATCCCTCTTGTTTTTCCTACTATTTCTTTCCTTCAGTATTATGTATGTGATGGTAATTACACCTGAGTGAACACACGAATATCTTTTTATCACACATAAATTTTGTAGTAATTATATCTCTCTTTCAATTCTTTAAGCTTATTTAAGCAGATGAGTGTCCTGCCAGTAAAATACCCAAGTTTTCTGTTGTGTACTTTTAGCTGTGCAAGACCTAGATATCACTGAGCACAAGGATTCCCTGGGTATTCATAGTGTACAGTGTAAATTAAATGGATTCTTTTTCCTCCTATACCCTAGAAACATCCTTACACTTCTACAAAAATCAGAACCCACACACAAAGAGTCTGAAACAAGTGTTTTCCATACTGCTTTTGTGCACATATATATATTGTCTTCATGAAGTGACTTTTATGCAGAGAAATAATGAAGAAAAAAAGGAACTAACCTTATCATAGGTTATTGAACATAGGAAGTATTATAAATATTATTAATTGCTTGGCTCTCTTCCTTCTCTGTCATATTTCCCTCAGGTCTCTGTTCCATGCTCAAGGCCATTATTTGATGGGGGAGGTATAAAGTCATAACAGGGTGATGTAAATTTCCTTTGAGATGTTTTATATATCACAGATACCATGAGGGAGATGAAGCAGCAATTTTTCTCCTGTTCATAAGTAAGAATGGAAGAAATGCTTCCTCTGAAGAGAACTGAACTGATACCCATCCTCTAATTGAGGCCAGTATAGTATATTATTCTTCAGGTAAATCTTTGATAACACTTATTGCCTTTTTCAGGTAGATCTTTGATAACACTTATTGCCTTTTCCAAGACCCCTTGTGTAAGGAGGGCTTGTAATTCTGAGGAGGAAATGAGCAGCTCCAAAACTGAGGGAGATAAAGAAGATGTCTGTGTCAAGAGTCTTAGACAAGCCCCATCAGTGTACTGAATTTCATGTTTCTGCTAAATTAAAATCAGAAACTCATTACAGAAATTGAAACAAAAAAGTAGCTCGGGCAGTCACTTTTTAAGATCACCACCAGCCTCTGAACAGTTCAGAAACCTTTTGTCCGTCTGTGGTAGATAGCTGGGTTGCTGGTTTGAAAAGGTGCAGATAGATGCACAACTCTGACAGGATTGGTGTCTTGGCTTTTCTGAGCATGCCAAGAAAATCACTTATTGACCTTAAAAAGCTTAATTAGCAATTCACCTGGACAAACGATGATAAAAATCTGAGGAGTATATTCATTTCACAAATATTATAATGGGTGCATCCAGGGAAATAAGATAACAGTAGGTGTGCATGTGTCATACTGTGCCCAGTATCCATTTCATCTCCACATACTGCCTTTAGAAATTACCTATTATTTAACATGCCAGATGACCTTTAAATAAAACACCAATGAAAGAATATTTTAAAATCCTTCTGGCTTAATGACAGTCTCCAGCTTTTGGCCAGCAGCACATTTGTGACAGTCAATGGGTAACCTGATTTTTTTCCTCACAAGAAATTTTGCCATCCATAATAGCAACAGAAGAGATGCTATGCAGATATGTGTGCAAGTCTGTTGTAGACAAGGGAAGTATCATGCTTCTTTACACCATTCCATGGTCAATTCCAGAGAGGATTTAGGCTCTGATTCAGTTGTAACTGTCACATATATGTTTTCAGATGAGCCAGTTCACTTAAATAAACTAGAAGGAGTGACACTGTTTTTCCTACAGCTATCTTCAAAACTGGGTGATAAACACCACTTTTGCTACATCAATAAACCCTGCTAAAATCATATAGCACAGCTCAAGAGGAAAAAACTTGCTGAAATCCAGCTCTCATTCACACATGGACAAGAAGATGCTTTTACACACGGGATTTATTCACATCAGTTTAATCAGTGAGGCAGCAATATCTTTGATCAACTAACTGCTATCTTACTCATGATGGGAAGGATTGTTACCTATTCAACATATATTGAGATAATCACAGTATTTTGCCATCAAAATCAGTAACAGCACTTTATAAGCAGAGCAAAACTAAGGATGAGAATGGGTGTCAAAATCTAAGTGGGTAGTATCAGTAGAAAAGCAGGAAGGAGGAGAACTACACAGGCATTTAAAATAGAGAGGGCATCAGGAATTGATAAGGACTGTGTTGGAGAGCCAGGAAAGTGTCTCTAGCAGAAGTTGGCAAAGTTGATAATTGAACTACATAGTCAAGAAGATAAAATATAGATGCATGTTTCCTGGAGAATGGGTTTCCCAGAATTTTGTGTACTATTGATTTTTTGTTCACTTAAGTGACACATTTGGTTTTCTAAACTGCTTTCACAGAGACTCTGTAGTGGTAAAACCAGAACTGGCTTTATAAAACAAAATTAAATTAAATTAAAAAAAAAGCAATGATGCACTCAAATATGACAGCAAAATGGAACTGCACAGTCAGAAACTGGCAATGTTGTAGATACACTTGAAATTTCGAGGGTCAGGATACACCAACACATTTAATCTTATTAATTTCAGTGAAAGTCTTCACTGATAAAGATACTAATCAGTAAAACTAGGGAAAAAGGCAACCAACCCTTAAAGGGGATGACATCCCTTCTATCCTTCTGGGTCTACAGCAGGGTCATTATAACAATTCTAATACATTTATCTCTCTCAATATACAACATTTCAAAAATTGCTTTACCTTCTATTATCAAGGTCTTAACCCTATATATTTAGAATCTCAAAATTTATCTTTCATGATAAACATGTTTTGCTGTCTGATGCTGGACTATAGAGGACTGTTGTATCTCCATCTTCAGGACACACTTTCAAAATGCTGATAATCCTGTATGATAAGACTGTCATATATAATTACCAGGATAGCAGTTATGAGGACATTGGTATCTGATTCCCTTAGGTCTACAAATATATGACCATAATGTTGCAACCAGCTGTCCATCAACAGCTCTGCTTATCAACATCTGTGTGGAAGGTTTTAAATATCTTCTCCCAATGCTTGTGAGCTAATATTCTCTGCTGCCTTTTCTGCAGCACACAAGGCTGGTCTATCTGCCAATCCACGCTCTAATCTCAGTGAGACCAGAGGGAAAAAAAGCCAACAAAACTTACTGCACTGTCTTCAGAAAGATAGTGAAGGTCAGACTAATCAATCTCAAATAGAAATGACACTACATGAAAATTCTCATTTTACCTGAATCCATATTAATTTCTCCCTATCAGAACAATGATGTCCTGCCTCACAAAGCAAGTTTCATCACTGTTTCTAGGACAGTACTTGCAGTTCCTCTATAATCAGCAGCTGAAATTTCCTCCTATTTTATTCAGTGCCTGTACTCATCCATCCCTTTCCATACAAAATATTGCATTCCTTGCAGTGTCACAAAGCATCATCTATTTCAGTCACATTGCTAACAACATTTTCTCCAGTTTTGGAAGCCATGTAAGCATAAAGTCATGCAGGAATATGATCCTGTTGGTGTACAGCAGCTAGGAAGCCCACAGTTTCTCATATTTTTAGGAAAATAGTTACTCAGAACAGTAACAAGATCAACTCCTTTAAAAAATTAAGTTTAAAAAAAAGGTTACATTTTTAAAGCTAACTCTTGGCTCGTGTGAATTAGCAAGGATTGATTGACTTTGCATTAATTTAACCCTCACTGGCCTTAATAGAACAACACTAACTGGGGATCCGACCCTGAGCAACTTATCCTCTGGAAACTGCAGAACTACACTTGAAAAAGGACAGCACTTTCAAAGACATTAAATTTAAAAAAACTAAGGCACAGAAGAAGGTTTTGGGTTGGAGAGAGGACTGCTCAGTGGGATGGCTGTAAGAGAATTTACCTCTAAGGCTAAAGCAGAGTTCACAACCAAAACACTACAAATGTTTCATCCCAGAGCAAGGCTTTCACTAAGAAGGTCTTTAAGGATTTTAGTGAATCCAACCACCAGACACAAAGCCCATGAGAATCAGGCTTCATGACTTTTACCATCTCCAGATCTACCTCTTATGTTAAATTTTCATTATTTGTTTAGATCAATAAAATTTAGCTCATGCTAGTTGCCATGAAAAACAGCCTTCCATTTGGGTTCTTCCTTACTGTCCTTTGAAACATTGTCCCCTGTGGGTGTCTAACAGATCTTCCAGCCTGTTATACTTGCTTCCAAAACTCTTTCCCATTTTCAACATTTTTAGTGGGTTTTGAAATCTATTTCTATTATAACACTGAAGACCTGGCTTGGCAATTTATGAAGAGCTTCCTTAAAATTCAGATAAATTATGAACTGTCAGTGTCAATCTTGAGTGTAATCTTATCAAAAAACTGGAGGTTAATTAGGAAGGATCTCATCCTTCTAAATCCATATAAGCTTAACATAATAATTGAGAGTTGAGATCAATTACTCATGTTATGTCAAGGGTATGAACTTATATGGTAATGATTGAGTGCTTGGCCTGAACGCTCAAAAGTCAAGGTCAGAAAGCACACCAAATGTACATTCAAAATTTCTTAAATTCAGAAGTGGTGGAGTGAGGGAGGGAAAGGGATGAAAACATTAGGTGTAAAACTAATAGCTAGGATGCTTACTGATCTGAAACTTTTTGGCCAAATTCAAAAAACATTGTAAGAGTAAACACAGAGAGAGGCTGGGAATAACTGCATCTGGAAATGGGATTGGCAATAGTTTAGAAGCATTTCCACACAAACACATATCTAGTTTTCTCAGTGGGTTAATAACTTTACCTAAAGTAAAAGTAAGATCCTCTGTCGCATGCAGTGTATGAAACATTCACTGTGTCAGAAACTCACCTTAGTGATGCTCCCTTACAAGTCTTCATAACATTTTCCAGTCCTTTGGAAACACTCAGACACTCCTACTTCAATCATTTCACAAGGAGAAAACAAACAGAAGAAAAAGCTGTCCTTCTTACCCTGGGAGGCAACAACATAAAAGCCTGGAAGAAGATTTATCTTGGATTTTTCTATTTTTCTTTTTTATTTCTGTTGTTGTTGAAGGATCTGCCTCCCAAGTGAAGCACTGAAGCTGAGAGTGGATGGGATGTCTATGAGCATATCTCTCTCACTGCAACAAAATTCCAGAATAATATTATCAAGAAGATGATGCAAAACTATAACAAATTACTTACAGCCTTGGATATGATACTGGATTTCAACTGGGATTTTTACTGTCTAAAGTAGGCTCTGTAGGCTTACTCAGTATGCCAAAGGAGGTATGGACTTGCAGAGAATTCATTCCAAACCTCTCAGACTCTGTGGCATTTGTAGTTGGTGCATAATTCTCCCCATGATCTCACAGTGAGACTGAGAGACTAAGCCCACTGAGAGAATCTCTCCACAGATACAAGGCAGCACACCGTACAAGACTGAAATCAGACCTGAGCAAGCCAGCTCAGTTACCAAGAGCAATATAAATGTGTTAGTGCAGCATTCCCCCATGCTGGTTTGCACATTCTGCAGAGCTCTGGGCTGAACAGTCTTGGTACCAGACTGCCCCAGTGAAGTATCCTGTCCCTCCAAGGCAGCTCAGGGCTGGCACAGGCTTTAAAGAGTGCAGAAGCATACGGGTACCATACAGCAACATGAACGTGTGAACATCTCAGGTGTTTTGCAATCATATTCCAGCCCTTCTGCACAAGTGAGCATTCCCTGGAAGACAGGGCTTCTCCCACAGTATGCTCACAAAACCTGTGCCACCTGAGGCCATCACCTTGGAGAGTGTTATGGCTGCAGCAAGTTCAGCAACTCCTGTTATGTGCAGGCTACTGTGGCTTTTTGTTAGGTAACTTCCACACTGCACTTTAAGAGCAGAGGCTGCCACATAGGAACCCTGGACTCCAGAGCTGTGACCAGGTCACAGCATGCCAGCTGTGCTGATGCTAGTCCTCGTTCTGCAGGGAAAGCACAGTGGAGACACAGCTGGTGCCATGTAATTTGTGAAGCCACAGTAGCTTCATCATGTGTTTGCACTGTAGGGAGCATGGGGAACCAAGGGAAAATGCAGTGGAAAGAAAGCGGTACAAGTTTGAGAACAGGAATCGGGTGAACGTGGAACTGAAAGAAAAGAATACCATGTGAGGAAAGTGAAGCAGGGAAGAGATGAAAACTTTCTGACAATTGCATATGAACCCACTCTGAAGCAATACCTGAGGAAATCTCCACCACTGGAGTTATGCTTTCTGTTTCCTTTTGCCCTACAAATTTAGTCATGGCATTAAATTTATGTCTTCATTTTCAAATCTGTTACTTCAAATGATATAAACTTTTAAATACTTACAACAATGCAAACTCAGATGAGGCAAAGCTCTAAAAAGCCTTTCTTCAAATTCAGACAATAAATTTATCAAGCTGATGTGTGAAGGCCTTTTTGAGTGTCTATATCCTGCTGGTATCATTACAAATCCTTAGTCTACAGCTTGGCCCGCTGAAGATCTCAAGCAGGTCTTTATTGATGCACTACCCAGAGACATAACATTGTTATGCATATGCTTTGCAATTAGGCTGAATCTTTAGTGATCACCTGTGGCTCAGTGTCCTTTTTGTCAGTTCCTCAAAGTCAAAAGATATATTTTTGTCATATACTAGCTCTGCAGTTGCCAGCCCATAGCATGATGGGTTATTTAAAACCTGCAAAACGATTTTTGAATGCTGTCCCATGCTAATGCTTCATAACTACAGTTGTCATGACTACTCAAGCCCTATGTGTGGGCTATGTTGGATAGCTATTGCAATGATTCCCTGGCATTTTCCCTAAACATTACTGCCCCTTCCTCAAAGACTTCTTCTGCAGTCTCTGAGAGACAAGACACAGGCAATCTTGCTGTCCAGTGAAGGAGGCAGGGCAGTGTCAATTCAAAGCTGACCACTGTGCTTGCCCATGAGGTTAAACCCCATTTCTCTGGCAGAAAAACAATGTAGAGCCCCTGAGCCTCCCAGAGAGCCAATATGCCCTCATCAGCTAATCCAACCAGTCCTACCTGCCATGTTTAGCATGTGGATTACTGGAACCAGACGAAGGTCACAGCACTTCTCTGCAAACTTGCCATTCACACTACAGGTATGTCCCAATATGTGGAAGTGAGTCAAGTTAGAAGCCTAGAGTGTGAGGCTTGCCTTGTAAAGTCCTTATTCCCTTAAATAAGGTCAGTTACAAAATGGTCACAATCTTTCCATGCATTCATTCCCCGATTTTATTCCCATCATTTCAGAAACTAAGCCACATATCTCACCCCGCAAACCCTTCCTGGCTTCCAGAGACACATCACACCACCACAGTAAAAATAACCTAGAGCCTTAAGTTCAAGATTAATATTTTGATGTTAGAAGTAACAGCAGAACTATGCTCCATTTTGTTGCCTCTAGAGAGGGTTTTGACACTAGCTTAATAGTGGTTGACTCACAAATCTAAGACTGTCTTTGAGAAAACTTTCTGTGAGGTTGATAGACAGCTAGCATACTCTAAGGCATTTTCTTCTGCATTATTTGGCAGGAAGCCTGAGACAATTTGAACAACACTGTGCAGAACGTGCCCAGCTCAGCCAAAACTCATTAAGGGTCTTGTCTTCTCTTGTGTGCTTTGTGAAGCACATTACTGCACCCCTGATGGGCAGCAGTTATGCTAAGATTAAAGATCACCAAATACCTTTAATGTACCAGTCAAATTGCATTTCTCAGCTGTGTAGACATTCGTAAATGTTCTGCTGCTTTACCAGATGAAGGATGAAGATGTAATGGCTGCTACTGAGCTTGGTTAAGGAATTGCTCGGAAAAAGGGTTCATGGGATAATAATTTCAGCAAAATGTGAGACAGTTGCTGAAAGATGCTCAAGTTCATGACTGCATTAACTCTGGTTGCTATTGAGAGACTCCTCCCTGGTGAACAATGTAAAACACATGCATCTTTGATCACTTCAAAATATATCTTTAAAGAGTTGCTCTGGATTTTGCCCTGGGAGTCCCACTGATTTGTGAGACAATCTCTTTTAAAACTCCATTCACAGGTAGCTTGAGACCACAGCTGACTCACAGCATTCCAGACTGGAGGGAGGATGTGCTCTTGCGTTTCTGCTAAACTGAATGTTATAAATACACTCTATCCTCCTTCATGTATTTTCCTTTCTCTCTTTTTCAGTTTACAGGAATGTTCAACTACTGTGATATTTGCTACCTGGTTTCCTTGTTTTAATATGGCCAAACAGCAACTGCCACCACCCTACTTCCAGAGGTTTACAGAAGTAGGCTTCCCTATGGCAGCCAGTTTATGACAGAGGCCTACAGCAGAAACAGCCTTCTTGATAAATGGTACATGCTGGATCTTGCATTATAACTCAATCTCTTTTTATTCAAACTGCAAGCAGTAAAGGAAAGACACTTCCCAAACTGAAAGTTTGTGATAGTTTTGACTTACATGCTTCTGCAAATTCCAGCATCTGAAACACAATCACTTGTATCCAAGGATCAACTGAGTAACCATAACAATGATGAGAAAAGTATAAAACCTAGTTAAAGGTTGTGACCACTCAGCTCACCAGATGTATGTAGGGATTGTAAGTCAAAATACAGAGTCAAGAATGAAACATTTCAGAAACAGAAGTGGATGGATTTGCCTTTCGTAAACTGTTCCCGCTAATGCACAGGACAAAAGAGCAGATGAACCAGAGGAGCGAAGCAGAGAGAGTACATTCTACCAGAGGGATCTGCTTTACCATTCCTTCTTTTCCTATTTTCACTACTGCAAATTCCCTCTCCCCTACCCTCCCATCTACAGCTCAGATGGAGTGAGAAGCAAATATAGGAACCACTACATTGATAAATCCAAATTCCCACTTTTTGTTAGGAAATAACCTATGCCGAGTCCTTCACTCAGTGAAACTATATGGATTAACATTGATCAAGAATATCCCATAAGCATCATTCACACACAATGGTGCTACTAGTGGTAAATAAGGTGAATAATTCAGTGAGTGCTCAAATGCTATGAAAATGGCAGATGAAAGTAGCCTCTGCTTGAGGTATCAGAGGAATTATTTTTGCCTTGACTGACTAAACCATGAAACAGAGATACGAAAAACAGCTACAAGACCTATAAAGCAAAGCTTGCCAAGAAGTGGACAAGAGTCAAGATCAGACAAGTCAAGAGGATGTGCAACATGGAAAGGATTTTGGCCAAGTATGGGTAGCTCAAGAAGAGCCAGAAATTATGACAGAGACTTTTAAGAAGAGATTTGACAAGGATCTTCAATGCACACTGCCTTCATTAGTAGCTGATAAGAGTACTGCCAAAGCCAAGTAGTGACAGACTTTCTTCACCATGCAACCCAAAGGCACCTCACTCCCAGCAGCAGTAGGCTGAGACAAAGTGCCCATAGAGCTTATCAGGGTAATCAACCAGTTCCAAAATGAGTCAGATCTGAAGGAAAATCAGCTAGGGAAGATGGTGTTACTAAAATTGTTCTAAATTAACCAGACTAGGAAAAGAAGAGAGGAAAGGAAAACATCATTGTTTTAATGATAAAAACATTCTGGTAGGGTTTTGTACTTAAGAGACTTTCCCTGCATTAGACTTATCAATTAAGAACAGAAGGTAAAAAGAATTAGTTGGGATTAGTAGCTGCACTCACCAGTCAGTTTGAAGCTGTGCATGAAAGCAACAGAGATGCAGTTTAAAAATTGTACACAAGATGGCATGAGGATGCTCCACCAGAATTAACTGATTGTTTGGTCCACCAACCCCAATGCCCTTATATGACTCTTCTGTTGGAAACACACGAGGACAGGAGCTTAAAGAATAAGCTGTTTACTCTGAGCTGTACCATGGTTAACAAACATACATACAGTAACATCCTGAAACTACCCTGACCTTTAACCAAGATGCTCTGTTGTGTTTGAGAGATCCAGGCCCATCTTTTGCAAGCACAGCTAACCCCAGCTTCTGTTTGGTCTATAGGTTATAGTAATTCCCTGCTGAACAAAGAAACATGGGATACATTAGGCAAAGTCTTGGATGTGAAAAGCCTTAATTTGTATATTGCACAATTATTAATGGTCTCATGAAAACATTTTGCAAATTAAGTAGAGCAAAGAGGACATAAAAATAATTGACTCCTACACTAGGATGAAACTTGGAAAATGAAACCATGAGCATCTGGAAACACAAGCAAATTTCCTGGAACAAGGAAAAATGTGCAAGAAGAGTCAGCTTTGAGCTTCCAGACAAAGGCTGTTGCAGTGCTTCTGCTGTAATCAGGCAAGAACCACACACTCACAGAGAAGCTGTGGCAGGAAGACACCTCTGGAGACCATCTAGTCCAATCCCTACTCACTGCAGAGTCACCTACAGTAAGTTGCTCAGGGTCATGTCCCATAAGGTTTACAAAATCTGCAAAGCCTCTCTGGGAAGCCTCTTCCAAGGTTTGACCACTCTCACAGTACAGCAGTAGTTTTCTCAAGTTCAGTGGAATACTCCTTATTTTAGTTTGTGCCCATTCTCTCATCCTATCACAAGGCACCAGTGAGAAGAGTCTGACTCCCTCTTCTTGACTCCCCCTGCCCCAATCAGGTATTGATACACATTTATCAGACCTTTCCAAGCCCTAGGAAGCATCTCTGAGCCTGCTCTGCTCCGGGCTAAACAGTCCTAAATCTCTCATCCCCTCCTCATATGACTCCAGTGAACTTGCTCCAGTATGCCTGTCTTTCTTGTACTGGAGAGCCCAGCACCGGACTCAGCACCCAGATGTGTCTCACCAGGACTGAGCAAAAGGGAAAGGAAGGCTGTTGGCTTTCTGTTGAAAGGATGCATTGCTGGCTCATTGTCAGCTTGGTGTCCACCAAGGCCAGGATTCTTTTTAGCAGAGTTGTTTTCCATCTATCTGGCCTGCAGCCTGCACAGGTGCCTGGGGTTGCTCCTTTCCAGGTGCAGGACTTTGCTGAACTTCATAGCATTCCTGTTGGCCCATTTCTCTGCCCTGTCAAGGTCCCTCTGGATGTCAGCACAACCTCCTTGCCTATGAACATCTCCTCACAGTTTTTATTACCTAGAAACTCAGTGAGGGTGTACTCTGCTCCATGCATACAGGTCATTATGAAGATGTTAAACAGTATTGGACCCAGGACTGACCCCTGGAGTACACCACTAAGGACTGGCCTCCAGCTGGACTTTGCACCACTGATTACATGAAAAAAGAAGGCACCAGTGAACAAGGACAGGTATTACAGTCAGCATTGGAAAGTTTCTGATACTTAGGAAGCAACTGTGAAATGCACTTGTTTTTTCCAGTCGTTATTTCAGGGAGGACGACTGAAATGCCCTCACTCAACACCACTTATCCCAGATTAAAGGTGCTAAAGCTAAAAGGAAGAAAAAAAAAAAGACACAAATGGATTGTGCCAAAAAGGCTGAGTACAAGCACATGGACATGTCTTTTATCTCTGAAAATGCTAAGCTTTCAACAGAAACAAGTATGTCCTCTATAGTTTTAGGTAGTAATAAATTTGTTGGTTATTCATCAGATAGCCATTTTCTTCAAAATTATTATCACTATAGTCAGACTAAATGGCAAGACTTGGAGACCTCAAGAAACATATGGATTTTAAAATAAGAGCAAAAACATCTAGTGACTTATTCACATTTAATTCCCAGTAAGGGTTATAAATTTAATAGAAAAAAATAAGGTTATTAACTACAGCAACATAATTTTCCATGCGCATCAGTGAACTGTGTAAAACATCTGAAGGGAAACCTGCTAGAGAGGAGATTGCAGGATAGATACATGGGGAAATTTTGTGTTGTCCTTGCCTACCTATCCTTTAATCAGCTCTGGTTCACACCACTAAAACATAACATTTTTGTTATTTAATTAGTTTGGAAATATGTGTAATTGTGAATGAAGGACAGGAAAATTTGTAGTATGATCTGTACACCAGAAAAGTCAAGAAAAGAAGGATGAAAATGAAACTATGAGGCAATAGCACCTTAATCTACACCATTATTTTTCACTGCCCATAGAAACATAAGAACATCCTGCACTATAAAGTGTGGTTTTGTGCAATTTGGACATCCATGGCATTTGAGCATCAGTGACAAGGCCATTTTATGGATCTGCCACCCTCTCCACCACATCTATTCTCATCCCCTATTCTTTGTATTCCTTGATTACCTAAGATGTGCTGATTCATAGGCATGTTTTGAACCCCTTTCTGATCCACTTAGTTCTGAGGAACTTCAGCAGCACTTCCAACTGTACTGAGAGGTCGAGACTAAGGCAGAGCCAGGGAATGACAGTGACTAGTTGAGCTCAGACTACCTTTGTGAAGCTACACCTTAAGTGTCAATATGTTAATGTTGGTCACAAAAGTCTGGACAACAAAGGACTTCAGCTAGGAGATGTCAGCCAAGATTTAAGAGGCAAATAAAATAAGACCCAAACTAAAAACTGTATGTTGCAGATGTTGGCAGTAGGCTCATGGACTCTTGGGGACACTGAAGAAGGAAGTATCCCTGAAAACATGCAGCAACTTTGGCATCCTGCACTACTGATTTTTAGAAATGCTCCATGGCAGTCCTACTTGTGCTACCATGAAAAGTAGGAATTAGTTCTTAATTCTCTTCCCCTCAATTAGTTTAACTGGAATACATCTCTGAGATGTGGGAAAGTCCTGTTCAAATCTTGTCTCTAAATGGAGCAAGGATTGCAACCTCGATGATCTCCCTGAAGATGACATCACCACTGACCTCCACTTATTTTTAGACAGATTGTTGTCCATCTCAATTGTCCATTTTTTACAGAATACTCAAATATTTCCTGAGCCAAGGACAGGGTTAACTTAACACAGCCACTGGGCAGCTTTGAATACCGAATCTCCGCCCAGTGTTTGCCTCAGACAGGAAAGTCCCTCTGTAAGTCAAGCCTGACAAGACATAGGCCATTATTTAAGTGTTTGTATAGCTCATAGTATTGCTACAAACCATAAACTCCTACTCCTTGAAGATTTCTTGGGTTGAGAGTACCACTGAAGAATCTGTTAATCTTTACTTTGATTTCATACTTAGCTGAAGACTAGCCACTACCCTATTATTAGATTGAGAAAGGTAGCAATCCAAAATTTAGAGAAACTTCTGTATCATACACTTACCAATCAGAACTGGAACAAACTTTTCTTCAGAGCACACATAAGATTTGAATAAAGTTGTACTTTAGTACTTGCCAAAAAGTGATTTAAATAAGTAGAACCTGCTCCTATTTTTGGTGGAGTTGATAGCAGCATGAGAACACTTGATTTGGGTCAGAGTTGCCTACTGTCATATCTAGGCAAGTACAATTGCTCTTGAACTTACTGTGTCCAGAGAACACCAGCAAGAAGGAATGGGCAGGTATCTGACTCCAGTTCATACTGTCTGACTAATATATTTGAGCCCAGACAAAGTACAGTACAAATGGCTAAAGGTACAGGTATAGAGCAGCACAGAAATAGCAGGGGGAAAAAAGTAGCAGTATAGAGTCATACCTCAGAGTCAGTTCCCAGCAACTACTACTTTTCAAGGCTGCTCCTGAGGGGGAATGATTTATGCAAATCAGGGTTTAGGACAAAGCTATTATTGTAGGCAGTTACCTCTTCTATAGCATAGGAGTTTCAGTTTTCTCCTAGCTATCCTGGTAATTTCCAAACTTTCAGCTGAACTTGATTCAATTAGTCCTCCATCCCTGGTATGGAGATCCCCTGACTTCTTGCACCCTTTGCAGTCCTTGTAGTACAAACTCAAGAGCCTCCCATTCCTCCTTAATGAAGAACACTGTGTGTATCCCTCATTTGCAATCTCTGTTCCAGCTCTTCCTCTCCAGCAGCTACCAACACTCCTAAAGTCTATAGAGTCAGGTAATACTCAGAAGTAAGTAGGAAGTTCAGAGGAAATTCTTACATACTCCTCTTTATTATTACATATTCGTCTTTATGACTCCTCTGCCCTGGGAACTAGGTAAAATAGGATTATCCTGATTTGTCTTCCCAGTGCTCTGGCTTCTCTCCTGCTGTCTCCACCAAAGCTGTTTCTCAAGTCCTCTTTTATTTTGCTGTCCTCCTCTGAAGAGTCTTTGAAGGTCTCTCTTACTCATCTTTGCTTCTGACTCTTCTTCCATTTCTCTTTGGAAAGAGAGTACAATTCCTCCTCCTGGAACTGTCTCACCCATGGCAGGTTTTCCCTTGGACTCTTGCCAGCATCTTCTACCTGCTGAGCATTAGAGCCACACTACTCAGTTCCCAATGACTGCTCTTCATCTTTTTAAGGCTTTCTTTTAAAGAGGCCGCAACATGGACTTTCTGCCCTAGATGATCTAAAGTAAATCCCATTAAGGGACCTGGTTAGCAACTTAGGCAGAATCTACTCATTTAAATTAGTCACCTAGACTCAGTTAAATTTAATGGAGTGGAAAAAAGCGGTTCAGCAGCAATTCATCTCATCCAGAAATAGATATCTAAATATGATTAGGTGACTTGAACTCTAAAAGCTCTTATTTACCACTCAAAAAAGGCATTGTACAGTGGATAGGTTACGTGAGTACCTCAATACTGCAGACATCTAAAGAGGAATGAAAAGCATAGCAGACAAAGTAACCTGAAGAGAAGCTTTACCTCTGTCATGAGCATTTTCTCTTTTAGATGACTGATGATCTTATTTCATATTCCTTCTTCATTCAGCTCTGCATATCCTAGCACAGACAGCAAAAACATGTGAAATATCTTAATTGTCCAAGGATAATAGGGACACATCTTTTGTAATTGTTTTTGGCCTTTTTTTCAAGTAACTCCATACACTGCTGTATATGCAACACTGGTTGAGTACTTGTAAACACATTCCCTGTTTTATTTTATGTCTCCATAACAATCTTTATTCATCAGCAGATGTTATGTCATGTGAGTATACAAGATACCCATCTGTCCCATGTACATTTCTAAAACACACAAGTCAAAGGCTGAGTGCTCCCCCCAGTGTGGATACACAAGGTCATTGATAAGATGTACTATTGTGATTTTTAAGCAAACACATTTAGACATAAATGTGGGTTACAAGACACTTATGTAAAAATAGCTGTATTAAGTCTAGATGCTTTGCAAATACAAGATTTTTACTTGGTTCCCAAAGTCAATGGAAGTTTCACAAACACTTTTTGAATTATCAGAATTCTGAAAAACGTGACCCTTGGGAGAGCAGAGAACGAACTGAGTTTGTTTAGCCCAGAGAACTGAAGAGGTGACACGATAACAGCTTTCAAATATGTAAAAGGTTGCTATGAAAAAGGAGAGAGATAAACTGCTCTTCTTACCGACTTTGGAGAGGACAAAAATAATGGGCCTAAACTGCACTAAAGAAAATTCAGCTTCTAGGAAAAGCTTATTTAAGTGTAAAGACAGACTGCCTGAGCTGGCCATGAAGTCCTTATGCTTTCAGTTTTTAAGAATAGGCCTGACAAACATCTGTCAAGGTGTTTTAAACAGGACTGATCCAGTATCAGGACAGAGGAAATGACCCTTCAAGATCCTTTTGAGTTCTGGTTTTTATCAATTTTATCAATCATTGAGAAGGAGCATTAAGCAAAACTTGATTATCTTCTTGTGAAATCTTACTATACTATTTATTCACATATCAACTTAATCACATTTCATTAATTAGCATATTTCACCAGACAAGTATAGACCTGACTGCAATGCAAAATAAAACCAGTTTCCACAAAGGAGCCACCTATTTGATGAACATGCAGCAATCCCTGTCCTTGGAGCTCAGCAACTCTCAGCCCACTTGCCTCCTGCTGGGGATGCTCAGTGAACACAACTAGGCTCTCAGATGAGAGATGCTGTCCCCAAGAAGGTATATAATTCTCAGATATTATTATGACATCCCATCCTGTAAAACCCTCATGATGCTCCTTCTGCTTCTTTATGCTCTCCAAACATCCATTGTAATTTCCATAGCAAATTTCCCTCAAAAGGAGGGGAAATACATAGTATGAACTAGACTGTTTACATTCATATAAATATCAGTTTGTAGTGTTTGTTTCCTTTGTATTTGCAATGATGAATTTGAAGGATGAAATAAAACCCCTTAACACTAGTCAGAGCAAAGTGCTCTGAATTTAAAGTGAAAGTATTCTACTGTGCCTTTTCTTAAGAAATGGATTGCAAGCAACTCAGTGACAGAAATACTGTCTCTTAACCTAATTTTATAATGCAATCAGACTGACCTCTCCTACACACAGTAATTGGAAAAAAAAAAAAGAAGAAGAGTCTCCAACACACTAAACGAGAAGCTACTCTAGTTTTAATCAATAGTCCTATTCCCACTGGCTATGTATTTCAGTTCAGAACATTGTAATTAAATATAGTGATGAGCTGCATTTCTTTATTAATGAAATCACTTCCTCTCTCTCATATATATATATATGCATATATATATACATAAAATACACTGTAAAGTATTTACAACTAAAATCCAATCATGTTGAACCTAAACAAAATTTAAAATGTCAGAAGTCTTTCATTTTGAAGGAGAAAAACACTTTAATTCTGACAATGAAATAATTTACTGTCATGGGGGGGTGGTGGTGGTTTTCAGAATACTGGAAGGATATTAGTAGTATTGTTCAGACAAAACATTACATATTATAAGATGCCACTCAAAATTAGATTCAGGACCCTAAGGATAATTGATGTCATATTCTACCAAATGGTCCCACTGATTTTCTGTAGATCTGTTTACAAGGTGAAGGTGAATCTGGTTCAGTTCTACCTCAATATTTTGAACTTGTCTTCCTTTGAAATACATAAATTTAAAATAATTCATAAGAATGTTCAAACCCAAATAGTAATACTGGAAAGTTCACATACAACCTACCATTTTGCCCATAGGCAGTTTATGAAATTGTAATTAGAACTACTATTGCTTAGCAATCACACTCACAGAAGTACTAAAACATTTAGGAAACAATTGCATTTCTAATAAAGTTTCACCACTTCATGTTAATAGATGAAACTATGATTTCTTCTTAGAATTAAGAGAATAAAATCCTTGTAATTTTGCTCCTTAAAAAAAAAGCTAAAAAGCCATATGAAGGTGCTCTGAGGACAGGAATATCTTCATTCTAATCCTCAGTGATTAGTAGCATATCTACAGGGATTTTGCTTTGCATAAGAATATCCTTTTGCCCTTGACTTTATGGCAGGCTAAAGTTAATGGGCCAAATGCATCCGTTGACTAAAATGGTCTTACTCCAAGGATAAGTTTGGCTTACCATACAGAAACGGTTGAGAGCAGCCTAGAGAATGTAATAGTAAGAAATAAACCCACATTCTGGCACCACCTCTTAAGAATGTTCCTTGACTTAGAGGCATATTCAAGGTCAAATGTGGAAATTAGAATGAACAAATGCTGTTTTCAAACTATCACTTCTTCATTTAGCAAGCAATGTATTGATTTACCTAGTTTTTCAGCTCTAAGACTGTTGGAGCCAAATATTTCTTACTAAGAGATCAATTCTGTATTATATGCACAAAGGTATCCTATACATATACATGCACAGACTGATTGCATGAAAGAAATTAAGGGGATAGATTTTCCCCAAATCAGACATATCATAGCCTGGTTTTTGCCACACCTAATATCACTTTAATGATACTGCCAATTGAATAGCAGCTTCTACCAGATGAGCGCCCCATGAAAGAATTCATTCAGCCAAATCTGTCACTGTGTCCACAGGTACCTCCACTGAAAAAGCTTCAGTAGTGTGTCACATCAGATAGTTTAAAACACTGGAAGTTATGCCAGCAACAGCTACTTGCACTTTATAAAAGAGAAGGGAAGTATAAAGAATATATTTTTCTCATTAATAAAGGAGTAAATGGATATTAGACTATTTATTAAAGAATAATGCAGCATTTAAATGGATACCTAACTTATGACACTGAAGTTTCTTTGTTACTTGTGAGTTAGCTTAAGATTTTGTGTGAAATATGTGATGTTCAGAAGGATGTTTCTTAATTAAATGGAAGAGAAGAAGCTTCTGGAAACAGTTTGCAGAAGAACATATTACACCTGCAAAACTTTCAGTACTGTGGCTAAGGTCATTCCTTTGCTCAAAATATTAGGCCTTGAGGGCTCAGACGTAACACAAAATAACAGAATTTAGCAAAAAAAGTAATAAAAACAAAGGCTGAGATCTTAAGACTATTTAATTGGAGTTAGAAATAAAGAACATACTGTTAAAAGTGAAATCAGTCAGCACATACATATGCCAGCTCACATACCTTTGATCACCAAGAGATAAGCCTTCTAAGACATGTCATTCAGGCCAGACCAAATGGACTAAGGGCTGCTCCTTGCTTCTGTGTTCAAGTCTATAGTAATTTGCCTCCCTACACCTCAAAACTTGGAGGAAATTACTGCAGCTTAAGTGGGAGAAGAGAAGCTCTTCTTTTAATAAAAAGTTTAAAAGTGAAAAAGCCACTTGTGCAAACTTCTTTTCCTTAAAACAGGGACTCCAGTTGTTATTGCACACTGTTACATGAGGCTCCCATTGCAGAACTGACAGCATTTGAGTACATAAATTTGAATAATTCCCATGTCATCAGACATTGCTTAAGGCATGAACAGGCTTCACCATGTCTTCTTATCATATATTTTAAATACAGAAATAAATACTGATAGTCTCTAGATCATTAGTACCAGTTATGGTACTTATGTAGGCAGATTGTCTGAATACTGCTGCCTATGAGGTGAGTTAAGAAGACCCTTCCATTAGGGAAGAGCAGCAGCATGCAGTCATCCCTCAGAGGAACAACCACTAAAGAAAGTGCTATGCACTCGTAGCAGGACTTTTCTCATAATAATATATCTCAATTTGTATACATCTCTCTGCTGTGGAACCCTGAACTATTTTTGTTCCTTTGTCTGATCAGAGCACGCTGCCTCTTCTGCTTACTTCCCCATCGGAAGATGGCATTTCCACTGAACCATGAACCTGCTTTGGCATAACAAATGTTCCTGGATGTTTCTCAAAATGTGTCACAAAGTGAACATCCTTTGTCTACTCCAATTATATCAGCATTGTTCCCTTCTTCTAGCTGTCATTTGAATATCCTCTGTTTCCAGCCTTTCTTCTAAGCATTGAGGTCTTTATTCCTGAATCATTACATTTGTGTCTGATCACAGAAAAGTCACCATGCTGTGTGATGAAGTAAGGGGAGGTTGCCATTTCCTCACCCTTTGTTATGTCCTTTACATGGAGAGGGATCTGATCCTGCATTACTAATGTATCAAAGGTCTTCCAGTGACTTCAGTCAGAATTTTTAAGTCTAAAAATGAATCCAGGCTGAGGCCATAAAGCTACCTATTCATTCTGAATCAGCCAAGCAGAGTTAGATATTCGAGATATTTGTTGGAAGAATATTTTCCCCTAAAAGGAGAACTTCTACGAACAAAAGGGGACTTGGAATAATGCAACATAATTCTGTTACCAGAAAAAATTTGTTTAACTCAAAGGGCAGGCCCAGCTGTCATGGTACTGCTCAGGAGGAGAGGCCTTGCAACTGCAATGCCATGACAACTTCATATTATTGGAGACTCACCTTTATCATTGACCAAGGGCTGTTGAGTAAGGTGATCTGGACAACACAGCAATCGTTTTCCTGTGTAGGGGGTATGGAGGCTAAATTCAATTTTTCTTATCTTCCTCCCTACATACATACATTTGTACAACAGCTCAGAGACAACTCAGGAATATTATTGTATTTTTCACCATAACAATTAGTTAGCACAGCCACTTCAGTGAACTGACACCATTCCATACAGTGGGGATAACAGAAGCCCTCCTGGCAGAAGGGCTGCTCTAGCCTGCAAGCTCACAAAAGCTCTGAATAGCTACATGACTAAGGAGAACAGGGGAGGAATAGGAATAACTCTTCTGCATGTTCTCATAATCCACATCCCTAAAACAATGAAGGCTGAACAGCACACAATGTTTTAGAGTAATCCTGCTCAGCTGAGTCCAGCAACCTAGAAGGTGCTGTGCCACACTTTCCACCATGTGGACATCTCTTCTTTCTTGATCCTGAGATTATAAATTGAGATGGGAGCCCTGTTTGTAGGCAGGGCACAAGTGTCACATTGCGATGCCTGACCATCCCCATAGGCTGAGAAATGTCCCCTTTACCCCCATACACTGCAGTAAAGGAGTTTTACTGCACCTGCCATGAGGAATGTCTCAAACCCAAGTATGTGGCAATGCAAGCTTCAGAGCATCTGCATGGATCTGCCAGGGTCCCTCAGTACACACGGGATAGGCACCCACATCCCTCCTCTGAGACTTCCAGGTTCAGGCTCAGGCCCTCTGGTTCATTTTGGTGCACCTTAACACAGGACAAATCTGTAGCAAAACAATAGGAAGGTTTATTTAACCTGGTTTGAAGCCAAGGTTCAGAGATGTGGGGTGATAGCCTTGATAACCGCTTGATGGTTTAAAGGGAACACCTCAGCCCCTGGAGGGGTGCTCCCAGGAACCATTGTCAGGGGACAAAGAGAGTCCAGTGGCTTCCTGAAAGTGCTTAAGTCATATTGATAGGATTACCAAAGAATGAAGTATTATGGAAATGACACTGCCCTTCTTCACCAAACCCTATGGAGACACAGGGAGGCAGCCCTCAGACTTAAGTCATCTGTCTATCACCCCCAAAATAAAACTATTATTCACTATAATCACTCAACTTACCTAAGGAAAAAGGGTATAAAAAGAGATTGGACATGAGTAAAAACTGGGGAGAAAACTTCTACCATCTCTGGGAAGGCAACCAACAAGCTATCCTGTCTCCTTCCACCCCATCGGACATTATAGGGATGAGCAACCAATTCTTACTCTGTTTTCCTATGCCTTACTAATGATACTTTGCCATAACTCACTGGGTGTATATATAAATATATATATATATACATATCTATATATATATACATATCTATATATATATATATTGTTTCTACTTGCAGTTTTGTTTTGTTGTTCATTGTTAGTAGTTTGTTTCCTTTAAAATACGTGTTAGTGAGAAGTGGCTATATTCTTGTTGTTGCTTTTGCTTTGTGTTACTGTGTGTGTTTAAATTTGGTGTTAAGCTGTTGTGTTTCTGGTAGTTAGGTTGTATTACTAGTTAAGTCTGTCGTGGGGGAGGAATGCTGCTTGAGTTCTGTAATGTGGTATTGCTGTTTGCATTCGGTATTGAGGTTTATGTTGTTGCACTGCTATATGCAGAGTATTTCTGGTGACTGGGGTTTTTCTAGTAGTAAGTGGTAATCATGCAGTAAAATGTTATCATAGACTAAGCAACCCATATATGCATTGTCACATACTTGTATTAATAAGTTATTTTGGGATCTGCTATAGAGAAGGTTCTTTCTTGCTATTAAGTGTGGTCTCTATAACAGAGTTTCAAAGACCTTTCCAGACAGTGTGCTGCCCAGTCTTGTCTCTTTAAGTGAGATGCAGACAGGCTGATCTGGGTTATAAAAAGCTTTGATGTTCTGGAGACACTTATAGCTAATATCTTCATAGAGAAAGTTCTCCCTGGCTAGTGTGGTTCTCACAAGAGTGTCGATGACCCATCCAGATTGTGTTCTGTTCAGTGTCAGACAGGTAGTGCTGGGTTCATACAACTTCAATGTTCTGAGGGCGCTTATAGCTAATCACTTTGTATTAATACAGGTGGGACAAGAAATCTTTGCATTTCTGCTCCTCCTTTTCATGTGACAAGAGGGAACATGCAAGGGGTGGAACAAAAGGGCTACAAGAAAAACATAATAAAATCATGCTTGAAATATTTCCTACTCATAAAGAATATTCACCCAAAACATAGTCCTTGGACTACTGGTTGCTAATTTCCATATGCTTCTTACATTCTCATCTCCTAGTCTAGATTATTTCCTCCAGTGCCTTTTTTGATGGCTTTTCCTGGATACTTACACTTCAGAGACCCCTTCACACTCTTTCGCTTTTGCTTTATTTCAGATTAAGTGCCCTCCCACAGGCTCTCATAACTAATACACATCCATAAGAACTTCTCAGCTCAAAACATCCCATATATCATATACTACGAACCATATGTATTGTCCCTGTGTTTTGTCAAACAATTCCAGACATAAGAATGAGAGTCTTGATGAGAAAGACCTCAAATCAGACGGCTCCCCATGGCTATAATTTCCTGTTAGTCTTTGAAGATTTCTAGAGAAACCAAGTAGGTAGTTTATGCATAATACTGCATAAACTCAGCTATTTCTGTTTGAAATAGAACTCTCAGATTTATGCCCATATTTAGTAATATTTCAAGCTTTAAATGTTTCAGTTGTTAATTTATCTCATTTGCAACTCTTGTATTCAGACAGCTTCCCTTCATAGCTGTGAGTTTATTTCCTTGTTTTCTAGAACACCTGAAGCATCTGTTATAATAAATTAAAACAAAAGGAATATGTTAACAGCTCCTCCGTGTGACATATTTCTCTGACATCCTGCTTTAACAATAAAGAGGAATGGCACATACTCCATGAAAGACCTTTCATTACTCAGTTTTGCACTGTAAACTCTGTCAAGCATTTTTGAAAGCAAACAGGAGAAAGTGAAACCTCCAGAATGTTAAAGGTCTCGGGCTATCTGCAAAACGAGTAATTTCCTGAAGCAGCAGACTTAGAAAAAGGTCCTTTTCACCAAAAGATTTGGACGTCAGTACAGCCAACCCTGCGTCACATTTCCTGTACTGCAAGGGTTATGATACGGGAGCTAGAATCAACACAGGAGTCAAACTGCAAATTAGATTACAGAGCTGAAAATAATTAAGCAATAACCATAGAGAAACAGGGTATTTCCTGGGGCTTAATGACCTGCTGGGAGGAGCTGAGGTCTTTAATGTTACTTTCAGCTAAACATCAGGAAGAAAAGTGTGACAGTATATTTTTTTCCTGGCCCTTGCATGTACAAAGGGCAATGCCACTCGGTTGCTACTCCCCAAGAATTAATGTTCACAGCACTAGTCAATCAGATTTATTTATTTGCCACCAGACACAGCCTGGCGCACTGCAGGTCCCTGTCTATGGCAAAGTAGTTGTAGACGAGACAATGTCTTGGCCAGTTTCTCTTGTTCAGGGGCAGGAGGATTAAATCAGATGTCCACTGAAAGCTGTCCTGCTGCACTGCATGGATGACTCCAGTAGTCTCTTCTCCTTTCTGTACACAAGAAGTTCCACTGTCTCTTCCTCAGGCAACTCTGACTTTTCTCTCTTCCATGCCTTTCTACTACCCTCCTACAGTGAAATTTGGCAGTTCCCTGCTTGGTGTCCCACCTGTGCAATGCAGAAAAGGCTTTCCAGCCTCCCTGGCCTCTTTCAGCCTCTGCCAGGAGGCTCATGTGGGTGCAAATACCCACATCAGGCTCTCCCTCTGTGGGATGCTCAGGTGAGCATATCCCCTCCTGTTTGCAATCCTTACCCAGTGCTCCCAGCTCAGAGAGGAGCAGTAAGACAAGGTGGCCGAATTCCTTTCTTGTGTTTGCAGCAGAACTGTATTTGTGTTTTCAGCAGGGAATGATATTACAGAGGAAGGCATAGCTAAGATAGGATATTTATTTTATCTTCTGATTTTACTGTCATTTACAGTCTTATGATTAGTGTGCAACGGCTAGAAAGCAGATAAAATATACTTTATTCCTTATTCTTTTTTCAAGTAAACAATGTCTATTCCAGCTCCAGTTAATGTCAGTGGAAAATAAACCCCACCTAGCATGCCAGCAAGCAAAAGACTCCACCCAAATACTAATTTTTTATCCCTAATCAAAATAGTTATTCTTCAGACTTCATGAACTACAGTCATCTCTTGTGCAACTGTGCTGGAGTCAAAGGAATCACACTGGGAACAGATTTGGCCCATTCTGTGGAAAACAGAACTCAAAGGGCAGGGTGACCTGTTTTGCAGCAAGAATGTAAATACAAGTGATAGAGGTTTGTTGGGTTTTCTTTTTTTAATCATTGAGCTACTGAATAGGAATCTAATTCCTAAACTTGGAGTTTGTTCAATAAGGCTCAGTAAAATTAACTCAAGATTTTCTGCATGTTGTATAATAAATCAGTAGTGAACCACACATCAAAACATGGGCCATAATCTCTTTTTATCAAGTTATTATCATTAAGATCAATATTATTAAGTACTTTTTTACATACTTGGATCTACAAAGTGCTTCAAAATTTGGCTGAACAGACTGTAGAGCAGGAATCTCATTGCCTATTCCCAAAATGCAGCCACTTCTATAACAAAAAACAGAAACTGTTAACACTACACAGCTGTACCAGAGAAAACCTTGGGGCACAAAATGAAGATGATGACTTTACTTATCCCAAATTGCAACTGAAGTGTGAGTAGGTAGAAAGCATGGTAATAATCCAAATACAGAGAATGATACACTGCCATGCTCTTGCCAGAAGCAGGAGATTGTACTTACAAGGACATCAGTCTTATCCCAAACCCTTGCAGATCCTCGCCCACTTCTGTCAAAGCCAGTCTTCATCTGTAAAGTGAAGGTCACAGTATCTAGCCTACCAACTGCATCTTCTTTTTAGAGCATCTCAAACTTTTCCCAAGAGAGCTGCCTGAAACTGGTCCATTTAATCTGTGAGTTCTCACAGGTGCTGCAGAACATCACAAAAATTCAGCTTCTCATGAACAAAATGAGTTTTCCACTTTCCTCTTACAATAAGTCTCTTTGTCCGCTGGTTACTTCGGGTGTTTAATGGAGATGGAACTGATGAAGACTCCTTTTCACATTCTCCAAGTGCTCTCCCTCTGAAGGAAAATTATTTGCTCAGTGACAGCATGAAGTACAGAATCTGCCATCTTTCTTCTTCATGCAATCACTTATAGTAGTATAGCAAAGGATTGTGTTAAATATTGGTGTGCATGTATGTTAACCTGTATGTACCCTAAATGTCCAATAAATATAGAATGCTTTTTCTTCCAGCCAGGACTGCAGGCCTTACTTCTGGTATCACTACTGTCACAACAGAAAAGATTTTCCAGCAATTTCAACACCTCTAGAGTAAATTTTTACTTTTTAATGAAAAAGTGTTTTTCAGCCTCAGTTGTAACAGCAGCCTGCTCTATGACCAACCAGAGTTTGTATTAGCATGTGCCATCTGCAGATGCAAATTACATGAGGTGGTATTTTTTCTGGCTCTTTTCAGATCATAGTTGTCACAAATAACTGTCATAGGCTAAAAGAGGAGAAAGTACAAAAGCCCAGTAATGTTTTCATCATCAGACACACAAGCATCCTAGATATTCCTGTAACATAGAATATTCCCTTAAATTCACTCTTCTTCCCTCCCCAGTGGCCCTGAAGCTTCTGGAGAAACCCTGTCCTCTCGCTGTGTGGCTGATGGACATCCCCACAGTGAAGGGTTACATAGTCATTAAGCAGCCTATTAAAAACCTGCCTGCCATGATAGCAACAAGAAGAAAGGGAAGATTTTCTAAAGATCCAAGCAATGGATGAAAATGTGTTTGGATTGTCAGGTTGCAGCAAAGAAAATGCCTTACAGCCAGAAAGACAAAAGGGGAAAGCAAGGATGCCACACGAGCAGGTGAGAGCAAAGGCTTTTTACCTCATGTCTCCCAGGAACAGAATAGAAAGATATACATTTCTCTATGGGTTTTGTTCCCTGCTCCCTTGTTTATGCACCTCCAGCTGACCTGATTATGTCAATGCCTCCTGAAACTTGTTATAACAACTTCTCCCCATTGCAGTGACACTCCTGATGAAAGCAACATTGAGCTGACCCAGGAAGTGGCAGCAGATTCCTGGAACTGGCTGCAGCTCCTGTGCCCCTGTGAACTTTGCAGATCAGGATTTGCTACCCTAAAAGGAGAAGATGCCAGTACACTCAGGGAGGGTTCAGTCCTATGCCCATCACCACTGGGGAGAGAAGGTAGGCTCAGGGTGGGCCCAAAAAAGTTTTTATACAGTACTTTCTATATTCTTACTTTTCCCCTTTCTTCCTTGGGAAGGGTGTTTAGGTATATCTGTGTCAAAAACAAATTGTGAAGTTTCTTATAACGCTAAAGTGACCCTTCCTCAGGAAAGAGAGTACTTGTTTACAGGAGCATCTTATGGCCAACACAAATGTGTTAGTTAAATGTTAGAGTGTATCCCCTAGTAAAGAAAGTATGTCAAATTTACAGCTGTGACTAAAAGAGATGAGAGGATTTTTTTGCTTAGGTGGTAATGTGCTTTAAAAGGAGAGTGAATCTGCATTTCTTGGGAGGGAATGCTGGGATACAGCCAGAATTCAAGCCAAATGATGACTCCTGATGTTCTTTCACTGTGTCAGACTCTCAGCTCCGCTTTGTGATTTTGTTGAACTTTTGCTTACTACCATTTACTTCAATTTCCTTAAATAGTAAGAACTTAGGAAACTCACCAATCACTTCATTTGCTTCTTCTCCAACCTTGACAATATGTGCTGGTGGATAAATATTAATTCATTATAATTGTGTATTTCCAGAACATAACAAGGGTCCTTTATAAGATGAAGTGAACATTTCTGAGTTACTAGCAGCAAATTTTCAGTAGCACAGAATTGATATAATTTTTCTGTACTACTTATTACCAATGATTATATGGCATCCTCACCATGGTCACAAACTGCTGTTTTGGGTTTTGATACGATAAAAAATGAAGCCTTGGAAATGAGTAACAAATATTCAAAATCACACACATACAAACAAGTCCTCCTTGAGTACAGTATTCACTGGTCCTGGTGGTCCTGTGGCCAGTGAGGTAGGATTTTAGATCAACATAAGTTCCTGAAATACTTCCAAAATATCCCCCTGTACTCCTGATACCAAATGAGACTCTTAAAAAAATCATTTACTTAATAATGTTACTTTGTATATGTTATAAAAATATTTGCAAAATAATACATAAGGTATCACTTACATATCAGAGTAAAATACTCTGTTGCTCAGTGTACAGACTAAAATGTGTCAGAGGAAAAGCATTTTATTAGATAAATTAGGCTATACACATATGTATTTTCTTAATCTGATGAGACTGTGAAATAAAACAAAATTTTATAAAAAAAATCCTATCAGTTGTGATTCATTCATTTTCTATTCAATGTCTTCATTTGAAGCCTGAACACTTCTTTTGCTATTTGTTTCCTGTTCATGAGAACTCTGTTTTAAACTATATTTGTCTAAGATAAAGTGTCTTTTTGTCTCTTCACCAAGAAACAATATATTTCATTATCTGGCTTTGGTTAGGCACAAAGCATGATACAAGAAGATGCTTTGATCTTTACTGTGTGTAAGAAGTCCCAGGCTGAGAGCAAAAAAATAAGCAACTAATAAGAAATTTGAACATGAAGATAAGAAAGACCATTAATGTGCCCCTTCTTCTGTACAGTTCTATAGTTTATCCAATGAAGGGTAATATGCACTCCCTTTTTGGCAAGAACTTACCATCCAAGGGAGGAAGATTCCTCTGCCAATAGCCAGCTTAGCCAACAAGGTCTAAAATGTAACTGTTAACCTGCTTGGGATGCTCCTATGTTAAACTGTTGGAGATGCAGCCATGACACAAAGTAGAAGGAGAAACAGGAGACAACTTTTTTACTATGGTGTTGGTTCAAGAGAAGTTCAGCTTTATAAGAAGACCTTTAATATTAAATTTCCTTTGATTTGTACACCAGTATCTGCTTGGCCACTTCACAAAATTCAGGCACATCATTCTTAACACCTGTAGCAAGGGATCATCCCCACAAGACTGACTTACATTGAAAAAACTCAAACTAAACCAAAACCTGCCATAAAGAAGGAAGGCTTTGATAGATAAGCATGCAGTCTGTTTTGCTAATAAAACTCCTGCTCAGCCTACATCTATTCACCATTGTGTCTTGTCATCCTTCACAATCAATTCTCAAATTTGATTGCAAGCAGTTTTCAGCAGGGATCAGGTCTTCTTCATCCCTGTGGACATTCAGATGTCTTCTCTGCAGGGTCATAAACTAATAAAAACAGACACACACATCCATCAGCTAACCTGGCATTAGTAGTCACCACAGACAAATCTTTGCATGTTATTAGACTTCCACATAATCTGAGAGGGCAACAGCTGAGGAATGAAAATGAGGCCAAGGTGAGATTTTCCAAGCTCACCTTTGAGAAACACAGTGAGGACATGAACATATACATTCAGAAAAGCCTGATTTCAGGCTGCCAATGAATCACTTCCTGAATTTCCTATATAGCTCCTTTTTATGGCCACTGCTTTTTCCTTGCACTCCTTAAAACTACTTCTGTCTAGCACTTTAAATCTGGATCTTCTCAAGGCTGCATGATCCATTTGGTATGAGGGCTAAAGCAGGTAACATGGGGCATCAGCAAAAAATGCTGCAGGGAAACGTTTTACTATGATCCAGTTCTACCTACAGCCAAGTGTTTGGTTCTCCACTCCTCAGTCACCCTCACAGCTGTGCTCAGCCCAGCCCTGCCCAGCCCCGGGTAGCTGCAGGCAGGGCAGAACCATGGGATGGAAGGATGGATGAATGTGTTCACTGCCAGTTGTTACGGCTGTTCCTCTTACCCTGACTAACATGCTTAGAGCCAGGTTTGGCCTTTCCATTTAGCTCTAGTAAGTAGGGTAAGTAGGGTGCTATCCCCGCTAAATGCCCAAGAAGGGTTTGTAATTCAGTTATATCTTCTTTCTATTTCTCACCTTGATCAGAATTTAAGCTGTATCCCTTTGCAAGGTGGAGCAAGCTTTTAATTTGTCTTCCTTCCTTCCATGCAGTATGTTTCAACCTTGATTATTTGGCTTTGAAGGACTCAAGGGCAGAGTGTGTAGGTTGTGACATTTACCAGGATTCATCTTTCATTCTTGCCTCAATGTGCAGGGCCAGGTGAGAATTTCCTTTCCAGTTTTTATAAACCCTGTCCATCACACACTCATACAGAATGCAGGGAAAAGAAATGCTATCTACATTCAGCACAAGATAAAGGTAATGACCTATGGGCTGGATGCAGGATTGACAACAAGGCTTTGACTTCCAAAACCTTAACTTGACATGGTTTCATACTGAAGTCCATGTAAAACATTTAACTCTCCACTTATATAAAGATGACAGTCATTATTTGGTTTATCTCTTTCCATCATACCTGTATGCTCCAGTTTAGTCCCAGCAATATTTTCCCATATCATACAGTTGCCTCCTGAAAAGCCTTGTATGAATACTAAATTACTATTTTTTTCCTGCTTGCACCTCCATCTCCATTAAAAGCTGAACATACTCTCCATGCTCAGGAGGCAAGTCTGCACAAACAGATGAGATAGCTCTTTGCTCTGGGGGACAGAAATTGTGGATCAGCAGAGCTGAGGGTCTCGCCACAGAGAACAGCCGGTGCTGGCTCACCAGTGCTGAAATCTGAGGGAAAGCAGAAGTTCAGAGCTTCCATAGGCACAGTGGTGCACAAGGACAGATGAGTTTGCAAAGCTCTGACAGAGGAAGGCACCCCAGTGTCTGAGCATGTGTCTAATTGCCTTCCTTAATGCATGCCTAGGGACAGGCTCTGCTACTTACTGTCTCACATGAGTAGCTCTGCAGTGCACAAACTCATGGCACATGGACACTCTCCATCCATCCACACGCTCACATGCACACACACTCATGCTGATTTTACATATTCTGTCTCTGTGTGGGAACTGTGAGATTGCAGGAGGGGCTGATAGCAAGGTTTCTCAATGCTTGTTATGATAAACATCCTGCTAATCAATTGCCTGTAACTTTGCCAAACTTCTCCTGTCTAGCTCCAGCTGAAATTTTCTGTGCCAACTATATACCACAAACAATGCTTTTTGGAAAACCTCTGCACTAAAACAGTCCAGTGATCTGGATCAGTGAAAAACACATTGTTGTGCCTATGCTGAAAAAATACCAACAATGTCTAGGTAACCTGCTAGTATAGATGGTCTTACTAACCTCATACTTTGCAGCAGGAATTTAAGTGTCTGAAGGAGTTGAGCCTTTGTTCCAAGAATACTTTTTGCAATCCACAAGAAAAATTGCCCACTTTGGCCCAGTGATCAGACTTTGAAGCTTCCTATCTTGCAGCTGTAAATCTGGAAGGTCTTCAGAGCTAAAAGTTGCAAAGGAAGTAGGGACATGCTGCATAGTCAGTGGCTCTAGCACAGCACAGGATGGACCAGCGCAGCCAAGCATGAGGCTTTGCCATGGTTTTCATGCTCTCCTCTGAAGCCAAGGCACAAGGAAAGGATTCATTCTTATCTATAAGGAAGCTGGCTTTTATAAGCATATCCCTCCCTCCCTTTCACTGTATATCCCGAAGAGTCCTTGTCCCCATCCAGGATGTCAGAAAATTCATGTTTCAATCTACGTTTGAGAAAAAGACATTTTATTAATTTTCTTATATGTAGCAACTCAAGTGTTCTTCCTTCCACTGTGGTTCTTGACTAATAGCCGTCTACTCATAATTTCATTTTTTTCCAGCTTATAGAAAGCATCCTTAATGCCTTCTTGACTCAGGAATTCATAGACACAGGGCAACAGTTCTTTCAGATTCAATAGAGCATATTTAATTGAGTTAGTTCAGCCTGGAAAACAGAAGGCTTCAGAGTGACCTAATTATGGCCTTTCAGTACCTGAAGGCCAACCTCTGCCCCCCGTTTCAGTGGCACCAGCTGAATCTACATTGGCATTTCAGTCCAGAGCAGGAGGGTGCTTTGGAAGGGCATCCCTTCATCCCCTCCACGCTTATGTCTGGTTCACACTGCCAGGAGGTCGCAGAGCACATGAAGCAGAGTCTCACAGGTTAAAAACAGACTAGAAAATAAACCTTAGGAGTATTCCTGATGTGCTCCTGCCACTATAAGTGTTTGGCTTATGGGATCAGTCCAGAGGTAGCCTGAGATATACCCTTTACATGCATACATCATGAATATTGGGTCCTACCACACTAACAGTTTCACTCTATAGATGTGTTTGGATTGTATCACACTACCTGGTAACGTAGACAATACTTTTAAACAGTAGAAAGCAAATGAAAAACAGAAAACAAAAACAAAAACAAAACAACAAACAAACAGGTTAAGCTAGTGCATTTCCAAGTAGAGGTGCACTTTTGCTAAACTTTTCAAGACTTGTCTTTTTCAGAGTTCTTTTCACAAGAACATATGGGATGGTCCCCTAAATGACTATTTGATTTGTGGGATTTTTTTTCAGAGTTCAGTTGACCTTAATCAAGAGGTTTGAAAAATCTTCCAAATTCAACACTTTCAAGGTGCATGCATCCATATTTACCATGACATCTAGCCAGCCTCAAGATTTTTCTGCTAATCTAATAATCTTAATAAAGCAATTTCATGCTCTGGCACATCTACTTCCAAAAGACATTTTGCATTATTTTTCTGATTGTGCTTCTGCAGCTAAAGAAAACTGAAATTAATGTTACAATTTACATTGAACACTGTTGAGTTCCTAGTGGAAATTACAAACAATTTCTATGATTGGGCACACCATGATATGCAATAAACATTTAGGGAACCATGAGACATAAACTCGTGTTCTTCCTTTTCTCATGGTGAAAAAATTGAGAGGATACCAGCTATTGGCATTTTGCCCCAGAAATTACAGCCTTCTCTTATGGGAAATATTTTTATTCAATATTCTTTGTTGTTTTTTTCCAGCTAAGTTATTTTATCTCTGACTAAATGGATTCCCAATAATTCTGTTTTACACCCCAATAACACCAATGCTAGGAGGTTTAAATGAGAACTTTACTGCTTTCCACACTGTTCCCTGGACTAGTTCTTATAAATAGTATCCCTGATAAACAACTAATCACAGATAATCTTCATCTCACTGAGACAAGAAACAAAGATTTTTTCTTTTCATTATGCAGTAGCTATGAGAAAGTACAATCTATGTGCTCAAATGCAGAATTGACAAGGCTACTTGTTTGATTATTTCCCAGTCAATAAATCCATAATCTCTTGAGCTGCTGAGTATCACTATTTTTAACACTTGAGGAGGTAAAGCCCTGTTGAATAAAGAGATAAAAGACCTCCACTCTAAGAAAATTTTGCCAATGGGTAACACTTAAACATTGGTGTATGTCCTAAAGGTAAAACCCAACACAGGCTGAATTACAAACCCTACTGCAAGTGCCCGACAGATCCATGGCTGCTTCTCCCTCTGCTTGCCTACGGTACTTGCCAGTTCCAGGAAAAGAGTTGTTTCTGTCACTTTTTGTATCCAAACAATATCACCCTTGAGTTTTAACTGCTACATAAATAGAAATATGACATAAAGGACAAAGGATAATTTTGGCCTTCTGACAGTTTTTGTGTCCATGGGTTAAAGAAAGTTAATAAGAGAGTTTACTCTGTGTACCACTTGCACACTAAAAACGTTCCTCAAGAGGTTAAAAGTTCAAAGTTGAGTCAAAGTCTGCAGTGCCTCCACTCTTCCCTTTTAATTATCTGAGGTCAGGAAGTTAATAATACCAGAAATCCCCAGTAGAGACCTCTTGCTCAGTGTATGAACTTTAAACTTGTTCAGCTTTTTTCAAAGGGTAAAAAGTTCAGTGAAAACACAGTGGATTTTCCCTCTGGTCTCCAACAAGTCAACCTCAAGGGTTAAAAGTTTAACTGTAAAAGAGGAACCTTTGTTCTCTGAGCTACATTTACAGAGTTCACTTATTAAAAGGTAAAGATTTCAAACAGCAGCTAAAGTCCAAAGTGATTCTTTTCCATAATGATGAAAATATCGCAATAAAAGCAAGTCCTTTGATCTGTTATCACTTCCCTCTGAAGTGACTGTCAAAACTTATTTTTCTCTTTATTTTGAACTTTGGACAAGTAATGGAGCCACATGGGTCCCCAAGGCCACGTATATCTGTTAAACAGCAACATGCTGCATTTGTGAATTTGTTCTATATTTTTCAGCAGACAATATCTTTTCCCTACTGAAACATTTGCAGCAGATGTTTCTCCACCAGGACTTTTTGCACAGTTTATTTCACACAAGCTCAGGTTCACAGTTCAGACAATGGTGAATGTGTCAAGTAGAGGTGTTTTCATCATCTTCATTCTCTGAAGACTAAGATCCCCATGCTGACCCTTTCAAAACTACACTGCTAGAAAATATACAAAACAGTTCATCAAAATACATCTGGTTTTATATCACACCCTTGAGATTTGTGATATGGGAGTATCCTGTGGGTATTCAATAGGTGCAAAGAGACTGATACTAATTGGCCTGGGTTGAAGGTTTCCAAAAAGAGGAAAAGCCAACAAATGTTACTTTTGGTTTTCTGATTTTCCCTGTGTCTAATGGCCAGGATAAGCATTTATGAAACTGAAATAGGAAATGCCCTTGGCTTGGAAGATAAAAGATTGCTATGCATGAATTTAAAAATCTTGAAAAAACAACAAATTCTAATTTGGGCTTTCCTTAGGGAATCTCTTATAATGTGAGTTTTGGATTGCAATGGTGTGAGTGCCCTTTTTATTAAAGATCAGCTTAATAAAGTTCAAATATTCCCACGACAGTTCAGTCCTTCTTCATTTATAAAGAAGTTGAAGCTCAGCATTTCAGTCTTGCTGTATCTGCAAGCAAACCTCACTGTGGAAGTGAGTGTTGCTCTGACCAATAGCCGTGACTCTGTTCTTTGATACCAACTTCAGCAAAATCAATATGAGCTCTCACTTCAGAATGCTTTAGATCTGATCATCTCACTCTCAGAATATAACTGAAGCTTTTTTTTCCCCTTATTCTGCTTCCCCAAACTCATGCTTGGGAGGACAGTTTAGTTTTGAAAAACTAGATTTTAAATCTAAGTCTGCTCTAGAATTTCTTTCACTGGGATGTAACCCACACTTTGCATTTCCAGGCCTTTCTCAGAGAATAAAGTTCACTGCTGTGTCTATAAAATGCACTTTGCAATGGACCTGCAGGGTTCTAAATTATTCTTTTGATTTTTAATTTTCCTACCGACTTCGCTTGACCCCATATTCCATTTAACCTATCGCTCATCAAGCATTTCTACCAGCATCTCTTCTTTATCATTTTGGTTACTTGTTTATACCGTCAGATGAAGACCAGAGCAAAGATAAGGTTTTTTTAAATATTCTGAGAAACATTTTCTCTCTCCTTTATGTGACCAGCACATGAGCTGTTTCCAGTTCAGTTCAGTAGGAAATGTTTGCTATTTTGGCAGAACTAGTTTACCGGTTCCAATGGCTCCAAAGTTCAGCAAATGACGGTGACCTTGCAAGAGGGTTTAGTTGGGCCAGCCCTGCTGTATTTACATCAGTCTCTCCAAAGAGGGTGCTTGACATTAACTCTGCATGACCTTCTCAGCAAGCTCCATTCAAACCACAAACTCACAAATTAACAACAGATTCTGTAGGTTACAGGCCATCAAGATAGGGGAAAGGATGACTGAACCTGATTATGGAACCACTTACAAGATTTGCAATAGGTACAATAGCATAATTTTTTATTGGAAGAGGTCCCTTTTGGACATAATTGTAATTTTACTCAACTAATTATAATTATGCTTAATACCAAAAAAGGCACAGACTGTTCAATACAGCTGACACTGACAATATTTGTGCAAAGCATGACTGTTTCACAAATATAATCTGAGTTCAAGTGATTCCAGGACCAAATTGAATACCTGGCAATCAGACCTCCATAAATTATAATTTTAAATGGAGCTTACACTTTCAGATTCAGTGAGACATGAACTATTCTAGTTCACTTTTGCTTCTCTATCAGCCTCCACATATGCCCTTTTGCCTTTAACTATAGCTAATCCATGTTTCAGCTCTGCCTTTCTACAGGCTAACTTAAACAGGCTTTTGCTGTGCATTACCCTTCAGGCTAAAAATCATTTTTCTTTGCAGTAAAAGAAACTTCCCATGTAAAACTGCTAACACATACTGTACTCTTTTGAAGCTGAGTTGTTGGGGGTTTTTTGATAGTGCAATTGTAGCCACAGAGTCCAAACCCAGTACTTCAGACTGTTTCTTTACTCATTTCTGCCATCATCTCACCCCCTTCACACATGTGCATCAATACAAAAGCACTTCGGAGTGCAAAATTCAGCTTCTGACATCCAGGATTGGAGAATTGGTTTCTAGAACAAGTGCTCTGACCCATGAGCACCATCAAGTTGCATTGGGAAGATTAGAGGATTGTACTTCCCGACTGCCCTCCTGGCTGGCAATACAGTCAAGTGTTCCTCCTGTTGTCTCATTCTCCTGCTCTGTGTATTAATATACTACACAGAAGTCTAAATTAAAACAAAACAGATATGAACTGCGGTAGCTTATATGCAATCACACATTCAGATCTGCTGCCTTTGCATCAAGGATGATGACCTCCCACTGAGGAATGAGGCAGGGTGCTAACTTTTGAAATTTCACCAAAATGAGTCACTGGCACTTGTAAGAAGAGCCCTGAATGACACACAATACTGTAGGGTGGGGTTCGGGGCAGTTGTTGGGTGTTTTCATCATCTCTATACTTTGTCACGACTACACTTTGTTTCATTTACTATTCCTCCTTTTAATTCTCTGCTAAGTCATTCTGCACCACTTGTGCCGTTTTGCTGTAAGGCCAACTGACAAAGCTCTGACCCCTGCCCTGGAGGAACATACTGCCATGATAGATACTAGGAAAAATCAAAGTAATTTAAATGTCTTTCCTACAGAGAAAGCTCTTCTGGAGGAGCTGCTCCTCATGACATATTCTGTATGAGAAGAGGAGAGAACATAGATTCCATCACCATATGCCACAAAAAGCCACCTACAGATAGCACATAATCTGATGCTATAGCCCCTAAGTTTAGACCTAATAGATCCTTCTGAACAACTGGATCTTGCCTGGTAATGTTACCCCTGCTCAATTAAAATGGAAACAGCCAAGAAAAGTAGCTGGATGCCAACTGCCCACAGTGCATATCCCATGAAATTTGTAAAAAAATCAGCCACAGTGAATAGCAGGCTGCTATCTACACACAGCTCAAACAAGTGCTTTGGGCTCTTACTATTCTTTTATTGTAGCATTTTCATGGCTACTATTTTACTAGGCTGGACCCACTTAACAAAAGAATAATGTAACTTGAGAGTGGATGTTCGGGTTATCTATCTGATAGATGTAGACAGGGGTGATGTGGAGAGGGAAAGTCTTCCTCTACACACACACAAATCCTTCTGCAGGTGATTCATTTGCAATCTCTGTAGCTATAAACAATAAATCTTATAGGAAGGGTAGGATTAATGTTAATTTAATTATTTACTAATTCAGAGGAGAGAAAAATCTCTTTTCCCCTTATGAGTACAGACTGTCTCCTGAGCTCAGAATCTGCTGTCCTGATCATTTGGCCCATGGTTACACGTGCCAAAATTATATCCAATGTAACCAAGAGAAAAGAAAGGTCATAAAAATCAGTTTTCAAGTAATCCCTCAAGACCCAGACCCCTAAAGCACTAAGCCTTTTGTCCTTTCATAACAAGAAATGGAAATTCTCCAGGGCATGAAAAAATTCTGAAGCAAGTTTGCAAATGAAAACACATGGTACATCTCTTATCCCCCATGCAGGGAGCACACATGTAGGGAACAACTTGGTCTAGTTTGGAATGTTCTGGTCATTGAAACAGTTTCTTCTAAAGATGTATTTGAGTTGAAAGAGTAGGAGGAGCACAGAACAATATAAAAATGGCTTCATATTCTCATCAGAACCAACTGTGAGATGAGTAGTCCTAAAACAATGGATTCTTTCAAAAATCCCCACAAATTAACTTAAAAACACTTCTTTTGCAGCCAAGTTGTGTGTTAGCCCTCTCAATCCTTTGACAAAGAACACTGAAGGTCATTACAACAAAGAGCTCCAGGCAATTTTTTCAAAGTTCACAGTACCTCAGGAAGACAATTCACTTTCATAAATTATTGGGTGATAACTAGTATGGAAATTGAAAATATTTGGGCAGTACCCAGTGGAAAAAAATCTGCTTTGAACTATCCAAAAATATGAGTAATCCATGTAGAAATAATTAATCATATACAACCCATTACAATTAAAAGTGTATTCTTAATAGCTTCTTGATTGAGAGCAAATGCCTCATTAATCTGGAGCATATCGACTTAGGAACACAAGAAATGTCAAGCAGAGAATGATGACCAATATGACATAGGACTCCACATGCTTCATGTGCTCCTTCTCAAAAGCTCACAGAGAACAGTCAATGCAAAGGTCAGTGAACATGGTGAGTTGGAAAAAAATTCCTCTGGCATTTGATTTTTTTAAAGTCAAATTATTTCATTGTAGACCACTAGACATTACAGGAGTTTGGAGTGGTTGTGTTATCGTCCCATCTGCTATTGTTTGCAGTTGTGCTGTCTACTCCAGTATTTCTCTGGGAACATTTTGACTGCTGTTACTTAAAAAAAAAAAAAAAAAGTACACTGTTGCAGCTGCATCTTACTCTATGTCCACATACCACTTTCTAGCCAAAGGTGAGTTTGCTGTGTCCATGATAGAGATGAATTAAGAAGTGTGTGACCATGGTGGAATAACTCCAAACCTGATTCAATACATCTTACCTCACAGCAGGGTTTACTATTCTGAGCTCGGTACCATGTTATTCAGTTGTCAAGTATGTGATCCAATACAAAGCAAGCTCTAGGAAATCTCTTTTCTAGATTGAAACATGTGCTTTAAAAAGGCTCCACCATTCAACTTCGTAAAACTTCATTGCTGATTTTCAAAGACCACAGTACAATCTAAAAAGTTTTCACTGTAACAACACAATAGTTTAGAGAGGAAACTTTCATTATGTGAATATTTTTCAGTAGAATCTCTGGTGCAAATAACATACATTTTGTTTTCCTTAGAAATTTAATTTGTTGGCAGATTTCACTCAGGAAGTCAGAACCTGCTCATGTGGCAAAACCAACCTTTTCAGGTCTTAACACCACCAGTAGGACTTGAAATAAAAGCTGCATCAGCAGACCACTTTCAGCCATGAGTTTGCCTGAGACAATTAAGCTGTTTGGGCTCAACATCAGTTTGAAATGAAGAAGGATTTTATAGAGCTACTTTGCAGCCTTGAAAACTCAGTCAGCATCTCTTCTTTCCTGTAATCTACATAAGGATGGCCCTAAAGGGTCCATTTGTGACTTGCCCTGTCACCATGTGTGTGAAGTCATTTTCCTTCCATGGTAAGACATCACCTTTGCCAAAAATGCAGATTCATGTCATGTTTCCAGTTTCTCAAAAGAAAGGGAACTTTATTTATAACCCAAATGCATATATAGGGAAAAATTGGATTTTGCTGAAAAGTTGGTTGGTTGGTTCAGAAATAGCTCCATTGTACTAACATTGTCCCTCTGGCTGAACTGCAGCAAGAGGTCACAGGAGATATCTTGTGAGCTGTTTATGGGAGCTCATGATGATCTGTCTCACATCTTTCTTCTCTTATATTTCCTGTTATAGAGAGTGAAGTTCAGGAGATTTGTTGGACAGGGGTTAAACCTGTTACTATTTCAAAATGTTTTAAAATTTGTTCCAGTTCAATTTCTGGAATCATGTTTAAATAACCTGAAAAGGAGGAATTTTACAGAATAAAAGAATAAATTATAAAAGCACAGGGGAGTGTTTTGCCTGCACCAGTTGTCTGATCAGAGGATAATGCAACACAACATAATTCACCTTTCACATGTAGCCAACAGGACTTCAGAAATAAGCCCTAAAATGAAAAATCTTGTAAAAAATTTGATTTTAATGAGAAATATTGAAGTAATGCTTTCTTGAATAATTCTGAACAACAAAAACTTTAAAGGACATCACAAACTTCATAGACCTATTCTACAGACAGGGAAGAGTTACATTCATCCAATAAGGTGCTAATTGCATGTAAGTCATTCTAACCTCTCTGGATATTGTGTCAGGAAGATTTTTCTTATCACCTCTGTTTTTCAGTAACATAGTTAAAAATGTTTAAGTACATATTCCTAAAATAGTACTATAATTGGATCATGTTGTTTATTTTACTGTAGTACATCTAGTTGTCCCTTATGCTTTCCCAGCCTGGCAGCTCCCTTTGGAGAGAAGCTTAGCTGCCAACACTCACTCACCATCACAGAGGTTGCTATGTTTTCGCTGGTGATCAGAAAAATGGGGAAAATTTGTCGAGAATGATGTATTCTGAGAATGCTGGGTGGAGCTGAAAAGATTCCCAGAAACAGTTGTGCTGTTTGACATTGTCAGCTAAAATGTGGGACCACATGAGGGGCTAGAAAGCTATGAGCTTATTGATCATACTCTCACACTGTGATGGTGTGAGGAGCACCAGTAACCACATGTGAAAATGTGGACAATTGGGTCAGTGTCCAGTCAGGACTTTACTCAGGGTTGTCCCTGCCTCAACTTATATGATTTTTCCCTTTGACAGCAGATTACATATATCTGTTGTTACACAATTAACAATACACCGTGACAATAAATAGAGTCTGTGGTCACTGTGACCTGATGATCAGCAGCAGTGGCAGGATGTTCACTTTTTGAACTGGGATGAAATAGCACATGCTGAGCCAAGTCCTTGACTCCTCACCAACCTTCTGAACCCCCCCTCCCTTTGCACTGGATGCCATTGTAGAGGGTGTTTTCAGATGCAGGACAGGAAAAGTGAGTGAAATTCTGTGACCTGTTTCATGTATCTTCATCTGTAGCAATGTCCTTGCAAAAAACATCTAAACATTGTCTTTTCTTTTACAGCATCATATGGTGTCCAGTGGGTATGTCTGGTTTGTGGATATGTCTAGTTTGGCTCCATCAGGATGAACTCATTAACTACCTGCCACATGACTCCACCAAAATCTAGTAATGTTCTTTAGTAATTTAAATATGTGATCACATTTTTAAAACACACTTCGTTTTCACACATAAAAATTTTCCTATGTTATAGTAAGTTATAGTTTAAAACAAATCCTCAGATAATCTCTTATTCCAATTAAATTTAATCCTTTAAATAAACTGCAGAAAATTAGAGGCAAAGGTGAGAAGGTTTCTGAGGTAGGAAAAAAGTCTACAGGGGGATTATAAGCAAAGAAACTTGTAAGAAAAACTTTCCCATGTACTACCCACATGTGCCATCTGCACAGTTATTGAATCAAAGTCTGCATCATCTTTTTTTCATCTGTTATTTGGTTATAAGGAAACCATATTTGGCAGACTTCAGAAATATATTCTTTGTTCATAATGATGCTGGTCCTTGGGTGGAATTCAGTCCTGCTGAATATAGCGTACAAAGCACCCACCTCTGTCCAGCCATGCACAGTGCCCCTCAAGCAGCACGAACATGTGGGCCAGCCTCACTAGAAAGGATCATGCCGCAGCATTTTTAAGAGAACAGACTGGACTTTTCCATTTTATTCAGATTCTTAAAATTTTGCTAACATTAATTTTAAGGTGTGATGCCAAATTTTTTCATATTGAACATCGTGTTTTTGCACTGAACTGTCTTATTTTGGCTGACACTGTTTCAGAACTGGTCTAATCTCTATTAATAGCTTAATTGCTTTGGTGTTCATCATGATAACATTAATAATGCAGGACTCATTTGGTATTAATCTAGGTGTCATATACATGTTTGTAGGATTTCCATTGCAATCCAGCATTAGTTTTCTCTTCCTGCCAATCCTCATTGAAAATTTAAGCACTACAGCACAAAAATAATTCTGGGAACTGCTGAAGTCTTTGGTATACTCTGCATACTTGGTAAGAAGTTTAATGACTATTAGTATTTATGAAATTTATGAAATTATTTGCTTTAAATGTATTTCAGCTATCTCATAAATAAACATTAAAATGTTTCCCATTACTTGCTTCATAGTAACATGAGCACAATAGCTATCAATTATCTAATGCTCTAAACTGCTTTTAGTAGCAGTTTAAACTAATCCAGCTAACTTTATATTGAGGCAGTTTAGGAGAATTCATAACCCTCCCGAGGTACCTCTGCTCTCTGATTCAGCTTGGGTGCAGCAGGCATTAGCACCCCGAGCACACATGGTGGTGTTTGCAGCCATTGGCTGAGCATGGACTCAGGCTCCCAATTTTACTTCTAAAATCTAAAATCTTAACGATCTACTTTATAAACTGAGACTTAAAGTAACATTCCAGATGTCTTTCAGTAAATCAAGGTCTTAAGTACTGGCTGGCCTAAAATGATATTTATAATTTCTTGCCTCTTGTTCATATTGAATCTACTAATAACATTTCTCAATAGATACAGGAATAAAACGTATTTTTAAAGACTTACAGTATAGGTGTTATGATGTGCCTCTCACTACCTTTCATGTAAATTTCTAATGGGGCTAAAGGAGAGGATTTCCTTTTTCTAATTGTATTTCTTTCATAATGTCATTGTATCGGTAACAAAGCCTACACAGTACATTACAACAGTATGATAGTGAAGTAAGGGAAGACACAGTTGTGGAGTAGAAGTCAGGAAAAATAGAACTCAGATACAGACTTCTTGTAGGCTAGGATTCATTCAACCATACAGCCCTTTCCTGTGTCACATATTTTGCCATCTAAAATGAAGAAGAAATTATGCTGAACTTGTAGAGTTTCCATATATCTGTCAGAGTAGATGATCAAGCTTCTGCACCTAACTGAGTTCATAAAATTCAAGCGCAAACTCCTGTGGCACCTTGAAAGAAGCACACTCTGTTTTAGCAATGCTTCAGAGAAGCCACCCAAGCTTAAACAAGCTGTGGTATTTCACATATACTCCCACTCAAGATAATAAAACTCAGCACTGCATAGAGACCACAGTCCAGCTTCCACCGTACAACATTACAGTTTAACTCTGGTGTCCTGCATTGTGCCATGGTCTATTCTAGAGACACCAACAAACAAAACAGACCTCACTTTTTGACCTTCTGCTTCCTCATGCCCTTGCATGCATCTAACTTGCTAAAGGCTCAAACTTCAGAGCAAAATTCAGGTAAGAGCTTTACATCTCAGAAAATACATCCAAACAAAACCACATAGTAATCTCTCCAAGTTTGTGAATAAATACAACCGAATTTTCAATTGTTTGTAGATATGTAATAGGGCAGGGATGATTGTCTCTTGGCTGGCCATATTCTTGGTAGCAACAAAATGAAATTGCATGAACAAAGAGTTCTATGCTCTTGACCTCCATTGCATTACTACTTGTGCTGTTATTTTTATTACCTCCAAAAACACTTCTGCTTTTTAAATACAGAAACTTGAACACACATGTTAAAAAAATCACAACTCTGCAATAGATAAAACCAATTTATTTTTGTATGTGAAAATATACATTATGTTGGATTGCCAAAAGTGTTTCTGTAGCAGACTCAAAAAGCATAACCAGATTATGAGGAAGACTGACAGCTGACTTCAATTTAGCTGCACAGTTAGCTTTGACTGGACAGCAAATTTTTATATAGCCAGATAAAAAAGAAAATTAATTCCACCCTTAGACACTTCTCCATAATTCCAGATTGTATCCATTTCATGAACCTGCCAAGAAAAGCATGCTCAAAAAGAAATCTATTCTCTCCCCTTCAGTTCAGCAGTGGTTGAAAGGCCCCAGCAGAAAGACAGTTACATCAGAGAAATCATGCTGTCTTGTAAAAAAAAAGAATGAAGAAACCTAGTTGAACAGGGAAAAGGCTAATGAATGATTCAATGGCACAGCAATAAGATTTTTAGGAAGTTTTGCATGAAGCCATACGTAAAAAAGAACAGTGTTATCATAGTAATAATGTATAATTATCCCTTCACACTTACCTCAAATAGGCTTATTAAAGAAGGCAAGAAGTATTACACTCATTTTACAGCTAGCATACCACAGAGCAAAATATCACTCTCAAAGTTGTGTAGTAGAGCACATGATGGGTTCAGACATCCCACACAACTTTGGCTTTATTACATCTCTGTTTCAGTTAAAAAAACCAACCTAACAAAAAAACCCCTCATAAACTAAAACTATATGAGATTCTGGGCAGAAAAAAATAGTGTTTTATGACTCTCTGACTGCATGATGCATCAAAGCCTTAATACAGAATTCTGCAACATGGAGAACCTGTTTGCTAGTCTTCAAAGTCTGTGGGGAAAACTAACAGTTTAAAAATTCTAAGAAATGAGAAGAAGCATTTTATCCAGTTTCTAAAGTTGCTCCAATTCTAAATGGTTATAAACCAGCTCATATCTAACCCAGTCATTCCACATGAAATTAGACTTTATGTGACTCAGATATTAAGTGCATATTAGGATATTTGGATATATTAACCTGCTTGATTTACTTCCAAAAATGTTGTGTAAAGATTTATACTTCCTGTATTTATTGAAAACTTAGTGGCTTTCCCAGCTAGATAAATTTGAACATATACATACACATGCAGGACCTTAAAGAAGTAAATAAGGTGGTGAATAACCAGCCTCATTCTAAGGCAGTAGGACTACAAGATGCAACCTGTTTTGCTTAGGACTTGGCAATTTTGGGGGTCTAAGCGCTGCACCAGCATTATTTTTGCAACATCCGAACTGAGGGACATGGTGAAGTGCCATCTGTGGCAGCTGAGGGCACATCAGAAGGCATGTGACTCCCCAGCAAGCTGGAGCCTCATGAGAAGTCCAGTGTGGAGTAAGGTCATACTAAACAACAACCCACAGGGTTTAAGCCTGAGGTGGGATATCTGGGCAGCATCACAACCTGCAAGGAAGGGCTTGAGTTACAACAAGCAAGAAAATGCTAAGACTGAAATATATTTTAAGCATGTAATCTCCCATCATGTGGTATTATTCAGGAAGCTGCTTGAGCTTGGGGGTGGCAGGGCTTATTCTCTTAGAGCCAGTGCATTAGCAGGAGATTATTGCTGTGCATGTAGCAGAAAAGGAAAAGGATTGCAGCGCTTGTGACGTGGGAGAGAAAGGAGGTTACGCAGCATGAGCCAGAGAGGGGAAGAGGCAGGCACAATGGGAGGAGTGTGTGACGAACCCCGTGACTAATAATGAAAGGGCTGACAGCCCCTCTGACAACAAAAATCAGTTGTTTAAAGTTGAAATCTGAATCTCAAAGCATAAAATCGCTGAACATTCACATTGAGAGGGAAAAAAAATAAGGCTAATTGTGAAATATATAATAGACTAGTAGCCATGGGATTAAGCTAAGCATTCCTGTACATTCCTGTCATACAGTTTGCTGTACAGGAGTTATTCATCCAGATATGCAAAAACTGCTCACTTGATAGATGGCTGAAGTCCTCAAAAGCAAGCTGGATAAGCTGACTCTCTTGCTTTCACAAGGGCTGAACCTGTGCCATCCTTTTTCAGAATCAATACCTAGAGATGTTTCCAAGGCATCACAATAATTTTTTGGCCTTGTTACAAATGAGAAAGCACCCTCTCCAGATCTGCATATGTGTGCTGCCTTTTGGGCAGACTTGAGCTTCTAAATCTTTCATCCCTCTTACAGCAACAAGAAAGAACTACTGTGCACTTTAGGCAACCAGTGGGGATAGGGAGGGTATTTAATAAGGTTCACTGCAGTTTCAACACCCAATTTATAGTTTTCCAAATGAGATAAAAAGTAATAAGCCTTCAAATCCCTCTAGTTAAGACTATCACATCTCTGTATGCATATAAGAGTAAGCAGCTGCAAATTCAAGTCACTGATTTACATTTACCAGACATACGAAAGGCTAGCTCTTTTTTTTTTAATCAATATATGAATTAGTAAGGGTTTGAGGCATATTGTATCTTGCCATAGTCATTCCGAGTGCTCTTTTGTCATCTTGTCAAGTGGAAATCAACTAAAACTTGGTCATTATTCTTTTTTATTGGAAAAGGCAGCAACAACAGCAGCGTGCTTGTTCCTTCTGTGGAGATTTTCCCACATATCTTCTACCTTCGATTTCCAGTATTTCACTTTTGCACTGATCTTTCCTTGGCATTCTGCTGCACTCTGTTTTATTTTCTTCTGGGCTCAGTAAGTGCTATGACATCCAGTCCCCACTTTTTTTAAGGACCTGCAGTTTTTAGTATGATAGGTGAGTTCCAAGAATTCCTTACTGCTTCCTGACTGCTCTAGACTAAAAATCCCAGATCCCATAACCTACATGTAAATCTATTATCAAAACTGTTTGGAAAAACTTTTGCCCCAAATATTTCCATGCTCTTCTACTTCTCTCTTGCAGAGATGCATTAACTCTGCTATGCTCTGAGACTGCTCTTGGTATTTTTCTGTACACCTCAGCTGTTATTGTTGTAGAGATTAAACACTACCATAATCCTCTTACTGCCTGAATGCTGACCAGTTGGGCTTTCTTGGGCACCATCTCTAACCAGTCAACTCAGGTATTGTTTAGGAGGCTGGAAAGAAAAAGGTAGAGGGGCAGGAGAGCAGGGCAGCATGAGCATAAATAGGAGAAAGCATGGAAGAGGTTCTTAACAGAGGAACTTCAGCTACTATAATTAACAGAGCCTCAATTTAACTGTGCTACACTGATTTTTTGCAAAATGAGCTTCTTATCTATTAAAGATGAAGCTGAGAGCTTCAGACTGTTGGCCTAGTTCCTCTCTAAGGCTATCTCCAGAGATGCAGCCTTCCTGGTGACTTTAACAGCACCATTCCATCAGAGTTTCTTTATACCTTGGATATTTCACTTCATATTACCTCCATTATCAACTTGCTTTGTTCAGCAGCTTTGAAATATTATATAACACCAATCTCCCTTGTCCCCTTGAATTCAAAATATTACTATTAATCCTTTTGTAACTGTGAATCTGGGTTATATAATTTCTGCTGTAGACTTTTTCTAAAGTTGACAGAAAATGCAGAAGAGATATTTTCCTCATTTAAATTTTAGAACTTGTTCCAAATGTAAAACTACTCTCCTGGCCTTTAAGCAGTATGTCAACTGAGGCAGACATATTTAAGAAAAACATAGGATGCACTGAAACAGATAAGGTGCTGATAAAGTCTTTTAGGCATTTTCAAATCAGTAGACTGTAATCATTATAGAATTTAGACATGCATCAAAAATACAAGCCTGAACTTTTTTTGTGATGAGAAGCTTGGGGTTGTTATGTCATGGTATTTTACACATTCTAACTTCAGTGTTTCATCTCTTCTCACAAATTACTCATAAGTTACTCAGGTAAAAAAATATATATATATATATATTCAGCCTAGTTGTCCCTAACACATAGAATCTATGCTACATTTTTTTTTAAATATTGTTGAGAAAGTTTGCAACTTGACTCTCTCACATTCAGAAGCATCATCAGCCAGGCAATTTAACCAGTGATGATAAAATAAATAATATTATTTTTAAGGCTATGCATCGAAAAGCTGTTAAATGATAAGTGACTTTTACTCAGGGGGAAAAGCTACTAGATGAATTTCAGGTTCTTCAGATTAAAAGTAAAAAAAAAACAAACAAAAAAAGAAACATTCTCTTTCTCTGTGCACTGAGTTTAATTCAGATCCCTGTTCAGGTCTGAATACACTCAGTGGGCATTCTTCATTTATCTTCAGCAAGCTACAAATCAAGCCCAGGAATCATGTTACAGCCAAAGAAGAGATACTATTGCACTGTCATTGTCTCTGCTGATGTAACCAACCTGTGGCTGAATAAGTTTCATTTCTGAACTTTCATAGACTGATGGACTAGCTATAATAATTCTAATTAAATAACAGAAAAATTAAAAGCAGAAACACCCATTACAGAAAGGCAAAACAAAATGCTCTCTACTCTTTCTCCTCTCTTTCTCTTCTCTTCCCAGACCTGTTGTGTGAAAGCAAACCCAAACTTCCAAAGTTTAACAATACAGGGGCTGTAAGCATAAGGCTATCTAGAGCAGACTGCCCAGGACCATATCCAGAAGAATGTTTAGTATCTCCAAGGATGGAGATTCCACAACTTCTAGGGGCAACCTGTGTCATGCTATGTTACAGTAAAACATCTTCTCCTTATGTTGAGGTGGAACCTCCTGTGCTTTACTTTGTGCTCACTGCCTCATGTCCTGCTACTGGGTACCACTGAAAAGGGCCTGGTTCTGTCTTATTTACACCTTGTTCTGGATATTTAAATACATTGACAAGATTCACCCAAACCTTCTCTTCAGCTGGGCTGAACAGTCACAGCCCTCTCAGCATGTGGAGCATCTCTCCTGTGAAAACAGGCTGAGAGAACTGGGGTTGTTCAGCCTGGAGAAGAGAAGGGTCTGGCAAGACCTTACACACCTTCCAGTTCCTGAAGGGGCTACAAGAGAGTTGGAGGGGGACTTTTTACAAGGGTGTGTAGGCATAGGACAAAGGGGAAGGGCTCCAAACTGAAACAGGGCAGGTTGAGATTGGCTGTTAAGAAGCAATTCTTTACTGTGAGGGTGATGAGGCACTGGAACAGGTTGCCCAGAGACACTGTAGATGTACCATCCCTGGCAGCGTTCAAGGCCAGGTTGGGTGGGGCTCTGAGCAACCTGGTCTAGTGGAAGGTGTCCCTGTCCCCAGCAGGGGGGCTGGAACGTGATGATCTTTAAAGTCCTTTCCCACCCAAATAATCTATGATGCATCAGAAGGACAAGAAACAACCAAAGTGTTCTCTCACCATTGTGTCTTTGCAACTTAATGTGCCGTTTAGCACAGGTAACCCTGGGAAAAAAAGAAGCACCCTCGTAGCAAAAGTTTCATAATTTACTTTCTCTCTTAGGCTGGATAATCTTCAAATTCTACAAAAACCATGAGATAGTATGAGAAAAATCCCAGCCATAGCTATAATACCTATTCTGGTGAATAGGAAACCTTAACCTGTAGGTTTAGCAGCACATATCAGCGTGTTCACACAGCAGAGCAAACAGGAAAGGAGTCTTTGCCCCTCTCACCTGCACAGCCTGGCTCACTGCCCCACTGCCTGGGAAGCACAAGGAAGTTCTGGCCTTTGGCTGCTGACATTATTATAGTCCTCCATTTTCTAAGCTTTCACCTGGAATCTGGATAAATGAGATCTTACTGGGTATGTTCAATGAGTTTAGCAAGATCTATGGCTAATCAGGTAAGAGTAACCTGTATACACTAAAAATCTCATTTTTTAAGGAAAAAGAAAAAAAAAAGAAGAGTGCATTTTCCCCCAGTATATACAGGATACTTGCTGTATATTGTATGCTTCTATCTGCAGGCTCACTTGAGGTATTTTGCTATGGTCTTGCTTCTGACAGAATCTTTGAAATAAGGGCAAGCTTTTTTCTTTCCATTTTTTCCCTTTTCTTTTAGTATAAGGATTTTTTATCTTCACTCATATTGGTAATGCCAGCAAACAAATGACAAGCAACTGGAAGAAGAACAGAAAATACCAGTGCTTGTGGAGATAAAAGTACATTCATGATTAAAGTATTAACCAGGACTTTCCATACCAGGAAGGTGTGACTGGAAGTATCTAGGCTAAGGCAGACATTTCTCTGCTTATAATTCAGTGTGAAACATATGGAAAGTGATATACCAGGATGAATTTTGAAATATCTATACAGAATAATGTGGGAGTCAACCAGCTGCTGTCTAATTTAGGTTGTGCAGTGGATAACCAGCATCATCTGACTACAAGAGAGAAATAAAGGTTAATAAAATCACTACAGCCAAGTATTACAAGAAGTAAACCTTCCTGCACTCTGCTATCAATGTAAATCTTTGTTATTTCAGCCTCTCTGCTTAACTCGAGGTTTCACTACTAGATATATCAAAATATGTAGATTTGAACCAGTTCTAGAAATGAAAGACTAACATAATCTGAACTGAAATAAACAGTAAGCTGGCTCAATAGCAGTTACAGGAATTTGCCCACAATGATATGAATTTCAGCAGACTATCTGAATACACAAAAGGGATTTAAACTTAGCGACTTTTTCACCTGCATGAAGAATTAACAATTTTGAGGGAAATGCGTGAACACATGTTAGAATTTCTCACTATTAATTGAATCAGTGTGCTGCAGTTAAAAGCCTGGACCCAGGAAAATAGGTAAGAAACATAGCATGAAATGCTTTTACACTTATTTGTTGAAAAAGTAATGTTTTTAAGAATACCTATGGAAAGTAATTTTCTGGCATCCACAGCCACCAGACATCATATCTCTTTGCTTATGAGGGTGTTTTCATACCAAGATTTCATATTTGCTGTGGTTGATTGCATCCAGTCCAGCACTTCCCATTACCTTCCGAGAGCTCTGGAGGAAGTGTTCAGTGACCTAATGTTTTCTACCTCTTCTGTTTAAGTTTCTTTGAAGTTAAAAATAGATTTTTCAGTAGAACCTTTCCCCTTTATACTTTAATTATATTATTCTAAGTCTACTTTACATTGAAAACATGTGCAGCTGTGATACTTCAAGAAGGTGTGAGATTCTGTTAACACACACCTTCAGTTTCATTAAAGACCTTATTAAAACTTACTCTGATTTCTCAATTCTAGATGCTAAGCTGTGGTTACAAGGCTGAGTTCTCTCTTTTATTCTACAAAATGTGCTTCTGTAAGTCAAAGATAACTAGTTATTTTCCAGTTATTCTGTAACTTAAACTAGAGCACTACTAATTTCTGCAGAACAACAAACTCAACAAAGATGAGCACCTTTTGTTTATGTCACTAAGGAGCCTATGCGGTCAACAGCAGAATAACTGAGTAAAAAGGTTTGATGATCTGCTGAATGACAACAAAGATCATGGTCTTACACTTATGAACTACTGCTAATCTGAACTAAAGCAGACCAGTATTAGATAGCATTTGACCAGTGAATTCATATGACACATGCCATCATGCTCTCTACATAAACTGAACTGATATGCTCTCGGGATACAATTACACTTATGATCCTAAAATACATAACCTTGGAGAGAGTTCCTATGAAGGAAAGCAAGAAAAATGAGTAATCAACATTTCCACTGAGAAAACAATCTCACTTCAGTTTGCACCACCAAATATTCCCACAACCAACTAATACTATGTTGCTTTGTGAAATCAGAATGTATTTATAAATCTGTGAAACACAAATGTCTTAGCTCCCGGGACTTGGGGTTTTGCTTTTATCTGCTTATGACAATCTCAGATTTGTATTCAGACATATGCAATTTGAGAATTAATTTTTGTTTGGTCTCTCGTGTATAATATTTGAATAAGTCACAAGAAAAGAGGGTGGCTAAAAGAAGTAGTATTTGGTTTGACTAAGAGGGGTTTTTTTTGCTGTAAACAGGGAAGAAGAGGTGGTGGAAATGTTGTATACCATTCTGCAGCAGGTGAAAATCAGTTATTTAAAAGAGGTCTGGTAATAACTCATATTTCTCTGTGAGAAGCCCATGCAGAGTGATCTTGGATGAAAAGTGCATGAGGACTGAGCAGCACAGACTCATCTCACCCAGACTCACCATCATAACTCAAAGGCCTTACTTGGCCACTTTCTGTCAGCTGTAAGTAAAGCCCATGACCTGCAGAGCCCTTTCTCTCCTGCTGCCCATCCCAGCTGCCTCTAAGTGGGTACTGACATGAGATACATGATACACATCACACATCTCTCAGCATGGGTAATTTTGGAAAAGAAGTTAGCATCCATATCCCAAAAAAGCTGCTGAAGTCAATCCAGGTGTGCCTGCCTAATAACACACATAATGTGGCATTTCTGTTGGAGGCTCTCAAGACACTTTATAATCATGAATATAACTATTTCTCCAATATACCATATACATATATATGTTGAACTGTTATCAGATTATCCTAAAATTACTAGTCCACACAGAATTATAATATCAGTAACACTTAATGGAAGATGCCATTGAAATTCAGTTTATGCGACAGTATATATCAGTTTGGAAAGCTTCCATCTCAGCTTCCATCAAATTTGCACAGCAATAATTTTTTTTTCCATCCATGGCTTGTCTCTCAGAATTATTCTGCTTGTTTGCTCTTTTCTGTTGAAAAATACATCTAAAATACTTAATCCAGATTTGACCCTTCTCAAATTTAAGTCTCAGTTTCCAACTGGTGACAAATTTAAAAATGCTGATTTTTCCCCTCGTTCTCAGACCAAATAAATCGCTCCTTCAGTATGGCTGTTCAGACCCAAAGTACTTTTCAAAAACCTGAGGCAGTCTTTAGCAGGATTAAAAAACTGTAATAGGATAACCCCTCTGAAATCAATAAACAAACATCTAATAATGTAATGCACACCACTCAACTTTTCTATATCAGGTGAAACATTTCTCAGTAATTGAATTTACCTCAGATCCTTTAGGAATGTTGATGATCTACACATCTGCCTGAATTTAAAAATTGGAATATGATTCTAAGTAATTTTATTTAATACACAATAGAAATTTATCACTGAAAGACTTGTGTCAAGGGCCCTACAGCATCTTATCTAAAAGGATTGTGATGAATTCTCACTTGATTCAGCAGTTGCCTATGCTTTTATTACTAAAGTCTTCAGAATACCTGGTGAAAGCATCACTGACATGATGGAGTATCACATAGCATAAGTGGTGCCGCATACTAAAAGAAACTCAGAGTGGGGTATATCCCCAGTGGAAAAATCTCAGGCCAATTCTCTGCTGACCTACCACTGCACCTTTACATAGGACCACTATGCTTTCTAATTCCTGGCCTTACAGCTGGATTGGAGGCGAAAAGCAAGTAAAATGCTGTATTTTTGGTTTTCGTGCTTCAAGGAATTTTAATTTTCTCTTCCTATGGAGGAACTGCTTGGAGATAGGAAAGCAAGGAATGAACTTGGTGGGATTGTACTATTAAGTGTTGCCCATTAAAATAAATCTAGGCCTCTGCTTCACAGAAAATTCAGTTTTACAAAAGCGCTTGTTTTGGACATAATCAGCTTTTGCCTGGCTGCTGTATACAATATATTTTCAGGAAACTCTACTTTAGAAAAAAAAATATTACTGTAATTACCCTGCTAAGTGAAAAGAGAGACACCAGAGGTATCAATCAGCTGATGTGTATCAGCAGAGCTACACCAAAGGAAAGATCTTGATGCAGTCTATTAGCCAAGACTTTTATCCCAGTATGTTTCGTGACTGTGTATACCTTTGGCACACATAGAATGAGCTGTTTAAGAGAGCTGTTCTGTGAAATTCGTAATGATTTTTGCTGGAGGCAAGAGGGATTACAAACAACCACCCTTTCAGCAGCTAAAAAAGTCAGGGGTGGACACCACATAGTGAGGATCAGCAGCAAACCTGTGTAGTGGCTTCCAGCTGAAGATACAGCCTGAGGTTCAGCTACTTGGGATGTATGTGGCCACTGCACTTCAACATGAGAGTCAAACAAAACTAACAAGGAACAAAACCAAATCTGATGCTTTTAGAAATGAAGTCATGGCCTACTTTTACTTCCTGACCCCAGGCAAATGATTGACATTGGAGCAGACTGTGACCTGTTTAGACTGGTTTAGTGTGTCAACTGCCACCTGGTTTTATGTCATTGAACATGTAATGAGGCTCACTAAATAAGGCAGACCTAACCTAGAAAACTGCATCAGTCTTCACTTATATTTTTAGGTTGATTTCTTCTCAAATAAATTTAAATACCAACCTGAGTCATTCACTGTGAAAGTCTGTACAGGCTTTCCTGTGTTATCAAAAGAGATTAAGGATTCTTGCCAGTTACTTGGTGTCATTTTATTCTGGTTTAGTTTTTTTTATTTCTTCTTCCTTTTTTTTTTTTTTAAATGAACTCTGATGTTTTATGTTGAAAACCTGAAGACAAATGGTATGCAGAATCAGAAGCTTCTGTGTTTTCAGGAGAGAAGAAATACCGACAGAAGAATGGAGAAGGCATCTGCTAGTTCAAGGAATTGGCCGATTCTGCTGCTCTTTCCCAGTAACGAAATAGTATTTAACACTATTTTATTACTAACACTGGACCCAAGTGATGCTGCTGCATGTTTTCCTAATGGTGACCAGTACAGTTGTTTCTGACAGGATTGTTCCAGCATGCTGCATTTCTGGGTGCTCTGCTGAGAGCCCTGAGGGGCATTACCTCTGTGGAACTAACCCACATTGATCAGGGGAAGCTGAACACTTGCTGCCTTTCCTTCTCTGCACTCTAACAATGAGCAAACCTTGCCACATGCAGGGAGGATTTTGGTAGCCCTGGCCATAGGTAGGCTCTGCCCTTGCAGAGAGCAGCTGGTGGTGGGCAGGACTGAGCCAGGAGGAAGTATTGTGGCCCCACACAAGCCCCAGGATGGGGCATAACAGTATAACTCAAAGGCCAAAACCAAACTTCATGCTTGGCTTGCTCTCACAGAGATGTATTCCTACTGCTGTTCCTAGTAAGCTCATTCGAGAAGTAGGGCATGTGTCAGCTGAAGCTTTACCCTTTTAAATTTTTTCCCCTGACTGAACACTTCTTAAAAAACGGATGATGATTTAGTCTCATTTTCTATGTTTTTGCAGCATTGGAAGGTCTTGGATTAGACTTTTGGATGTTCAGTCGACTTCTGGATCTGCTGCAAAGCAATGGCTTTAGGCAGTGGCTATGTTTTGAAAAATATGCAGATACTTTCTGTGAGTTGTTCAAACTGCAGTGCTGGGTCTAAACTCACTGACCTACTTTAACTTGCTTTTTGAGTGGCTGAGTTTCAGACTTATCTTCATTTTATCTGGATGTCAGATATTGCTTGGTTTTCAGAATTATTGTGCATGTCTCCATCTGTAGTCAGTGTCTTCTCTAGGTTGGTGGTTTCCTGTCCTAAATTTTCATTACTAATTGTAATCATTCCTAATGCACACAAAAAGCCCTGTTCCAGGCTGCAATATCACCAATGCAAGCTCTCATCCCCGAGAGGCCTTCAGACATCTGGGGCATTATGTGGTTAAGTACTTACCCATCTGTACTGAAACAAGCACATGCAAAACGTAATAACTGCAAAGTGTTTCTTGCTTTAAACCCCAACAGTTGGCAGGCTATCAGAGCACCTACCTAGTCTGTTTGCAGGAATGGAAACCAAGTGTATGAGGAAAGAGTATTACACATGATTGAGCTGCCAAATTGCAAGAGAGATGCAAATCTTTTAATGCCCCACCTTCGGAAGGTGAGCTGCCCAAACTCTGTCAGTTCACTTCAATTGCTGGAAAACATGGCCTCAGATCTTCATTCCTGGTGGGCAGATGTTAATATTCTCACGTGGTGCTCCCATTCCCTTCCCAAGAGCAGTCTGTCAGTGTCTCTGGTCTGCAAAGCACACCAACTGTTATCACAAGTTTTTCTCGAGAGGAGTTTTCACGCTTCTCTGCAGACATAGTTGTGCAGACTTGAGTTTCACCAATGTGAAAAAAGAACTGCAGTTTAAGACACAAAATTCCCCTCCCTTGACTGGGTGCATTTCAGTCTCTGTCACTGGCTTGGTTAGTGGAGTGGCTGAGATTGCTCCCTAGATGGTGACACCAATGCCTGGTTGTATCGCCATTTCACTACACAAGCATATCTTACTCTAGGAGAGAAAGGGGCTGTGAAACCCTTAGTCAGGAAGCCAGCAACAGCTTATGCACTGTGTCCTGGTCCAGATTTCTGTGACAGCTCCAGCAGCCTCATGTTTCCTTAGACTACCTTGACCCTGTTAAGTAGCTTGCAGAGGTGGGCTCAGCAGAGATTCCATACTAGCTGCAGTATTTTGACTTTGTCCTAGCAAGACCCAAAGACAGTGTTGGTGGTGATCCAGCTGGCTGCCAGGTTTTATTGAGTCATTGGTGGACAAGAGTTGCCATCAGCAGAACCACTCTCCTCAAGCCTCATCTCTTCCTTTCTCAGCAATGCCCAAATGCTCCTGTGAGTTCTGGTCCCCAGAGCCCTCTCCTATGACATGGCGTGGTGAGCCTCTCTTTCTCCCAGGACAGGAGAACATGGGGAGAAGTGCCAGCTGCAGAATATTCCCAAGCTGGGCACCTGTTTGTTTTTTATGTCTGCATCATGCCTGACCTGGTCAGAGCAGCAGCATGACCCAGCCAGAGCAGCACATTGGTATATTTGGTGCCAGGGTAAGAGGGTGTGAATGGGTTTGACATGATCCAGGCAAGCCCAAAATAATCTCAGCTCTTGGCAAAGCTAACAGAATTTGACAGAATTGGTATGAGGAGACTTCAGGCTAGTCTGAACTCATCATGAGACACAATAGAACTGTGTTCTTTAAAAATGTATTTGCAAGGTTTGAAAAGTTCCTCTTCTTCAATGTGGGGTTGTTTCCCTCTACTCCACATCTCCTTTTGGGATTTACAAAAGTACATCAGTGTCTGGTGCACATCTTACAAGCAAATCCCACATATTTTCCAGATATTTAGATTATATATGGCTCTCAGATATCATCACCAAATGCCCTGCCTGGGCCCCTACCCTCTACTTCTCCTGAACATGGAGAATTGCCTGACCTAACAGCTCAACAGACACTTTTTTTCCTCCTCCCATCATGGCACAGGGGTGCTGGGGACATGGCCTGGACCACCCACTCCAGCAGGGCATGGTGATGCCTCATGGGCAGTCCCACCCCACCACATCCACAGGAAGCAGAGGTGGCCTGGAGGCAGTACCAGCCCCCTTAGCCACCAAGGGGCTGGATGAGCTCTGCCACATGGGAAGCAAGGAACAGTGACAGCCTCCTGTGGTGCCAGGGCCCTGCCCTCCTGGGCAGTGGCCACATACCCCAACAGCCCTGGTTATATGTATTTTTAAACAACTTCCCAGAAGAAAATGCTGGAAATTCAGCATGAGGAAGGACAACATGGTCTGTAACCTGATGGTTGAAATAAATATAACACAGCACCAGAGCCTACTCCTCTGCTTCAAGATACACCTATGTACTTGCAGAAGTAGGAGTTAATGAGTTTTCTTTACTAAAATCCTGCTTCTGGTAAAACCCTTGTCAGCTCCGGAATGTCAGCCACCAAAAGTTCCTTACAGCATAGCCAGACACAAACACTCATTGCACAGAAGACCTTTTTTTTTTTTTTTTTAAGATAGGACCATCAGCAGAAGCTTCTTCAGAGGATTGAAAAAATTGAAAAGTTTTAAAAATATGCACATTATGAATGCTTGCCCACTGCTCGCACAAATACCAGGTTTCCCAAAAGGGCTGCATGGGGCAGGGGACAGGCCAGTGCAGGCTCTTCCTGGTGCTGTGCCTTCTTCTGGCTCTTGGTTTTCTGCACTGGAACTGATTGTTTGTCTGTAAAAACAGATGATGGCCTGATCAAAACTTATTAAAACATAGGTATCATTCAAATCTGGGGGACAGACCAGACTGGTGGATGTCCCCTGTGTTAGTTTAAATACCCTTAGAGGGCGAGTTTCTCTTCTGTAGCAGATACCCAAAGGACAGAACAAGAGCACCTGCACCAAAATTAACTTATGCCACTGGGTGAAAAGAAACACCAAAACAAGTTTTTAAAGCCTATGGTGGCATATCTAAATCATAGTAACAAGAAATGTCTAAGCATAACAGTGATATTACCCCTTCTTCACAATGCTTGGGTATACTCTACGTTCCCCAATGCAGATGCTCTAAACTTGGCTTTAAAATAATCTTCTCTCAAGTGGTATATGATGCAGATCCATTGGAAACCTACTGGATTTATTGAAAAGCCCATGGTTGTTTTAGCAAGAGACCTCTGGTTTCCCTGGAATGGAGACATGGGCTCAGGCAATTGAGCCACATGCAAGAACTCACAAGCACACCTGAGATCTCAACCTCACAGACTTCAGGCTGGCAGCACAGTCACACGCCTGGCTTATTTTAAGTTGATAAGAATCAATCCCAACAGAGTTTATCAAATAATTTTTTGTTTACAGAGACATCATTTACTTAGATATAAAAATGTAAACCCCAGAAGTGTTTACAAGTTTAATGTGTGCTTGTTTCTGTTTAAGTTGGGGCAGTAAAAACTTTCATTAAAATCTTAGAAGCAGTTCAGAGTGACACTGTACCATTAAAAAAAAGCCAAACCAAACCACCAAAGAAACCACCACGGGAATTATAAAAGATGGGGCTGGCATTGGGAGATTGAAATACACAAGCACGGCTGTGTTGGAAGATGTCATTGCTACGATGTGTGAATCACAGCACCATCAAATCACACTCTGAAAAATTTTGCCTGCATACAAAGTGAGCAAAATCTTGGAGCAAACTGTTCTGTACCTTCAAGGAACTCAATGTTCACTCTGATCTAGTAGTGTGGATCCAAATTTTAAGAAGCAGTGAGATTTTGGAAAAATTAGTAATTTTTTGCAAGCTAGGCCAGACTCCACACTGCTATGACATTATGGAGTTGTAATTCTGCAAGTTGTGGACTAAATCAGAAGCATCAGAAATACCCAGCTCTTCTCACAGTGTTGGCCCTTACACAATGTTGAATAAACTTGTGGTTTCCTTGGGCAACTGCACCTTGTCTATGGCAATAAAAAAAGTCAGCAGAGTCCCTGTCAGTAATCAGTGCTTTTATTGCTATTAGTCCTTTTGTGCTCTGCTACACATTGTAGCGTGGATAATCCATCACTATCTTGTTAAACTTATTTTGCAAATTTTTACTTGAATATGTGGGCTAAGGTTTGTTCCCTTTATTGCTATGCTCCTAATAATACTGTGCAGCCAAGTGTAAAAGATCTTCTGTCTTCTCAATTAACAGACTATTAAGCTTTCCCCTCAGAGTAATAGACTCCTAAAATCTGGCAGGGGCAGCAGTCCACAGATACATCTTTTTATTCCCAGACTTCAAGTTTCTCTTCACAGATCAGTGTAGAATGTTCTAAACAGATTTTGCTGAGAAGACACACAGAAGGTATATTCAGATTAACACACTAAACAGGTGAAAAGTCATCTGGTATGCAATTAAATATTTTGAAATATTTCTTTCATTTCATCATGTATTTCTCCCAAGTATTTACTCATAGTACATGAACAATCGTTAAAGACTGTCTCTCAACAGCAGATATTTTCCTACAAGGGCCACAGGGACTCTGAGTATCCCTGGAAAAGATAACTGGAAAAAGCAAATATTTTGTCAGGATGGTTGAATTCACTGACACAAAAATGTCTGCAGTCTTATGAAATAAACGTAGGAGGCCATAAATTCCAGAACTCTAGCTCTGAATCCACGAGCTGAGGAATGCAGAAACTGAAGATAATGGCAGATTCTCCCTCGCTGCTCCCAAATGCACAGTCAGGTATCTGGGAAACAACATGCAGTTTACCTAAACTTATAACTAAACACACTGTTCTTTAGTCTAAGTCTCAATGTTCCCCATAAAAATGGTAAGCAAGGTCAGGTTGCAGAGGCGAGGTGTTACCCCACTCATTAAGTTACAAAACAGGAGAGCCAAAGATCACACCCAAAAGCAACAAGGCTGCTTTGTTTTCACTGTGCAAAAGCAAAGGCCAGGCATTCATTGCTTAACAGGTCCAAGGTCAGATTTTCTTGCGTCATTTTAAAAAAGGACAAAGAATTTCTTCCTGAAATTTATGATCTGAAGACTTGGAAAGAAGTCTGTCTGCCCCTTCTCTATAGTTTGCTGTAGAAAACAGCCAGGGTCACCCATTACTTGTATCTGCTTGGCTTCACTGCATGTGAGCAGCCCCAGAGAGCCCACAGTAATATCATGGAACGAGACAAAGTGCAAGTAGGTTCTTTTACAACTTACAGAGCAGGTAAGGTCATCTACTTCATCACTTCATGTTTAAAACCATGGTTGGTTTGAAACCTGCCCAATAGCTATGCTACACCAGCCATAATTTGTTATTTTCTTGTCCCTTGCAACCAGAAACGAGGGAAATTCCCCCAAATTCACTACTGAGAAGTCCCATTGCATTTTTTCAGCTTGCAGTGATAAGATGGTATTGTCAGCACCAACCTTTGACTAAGCAAAGCCTAGCCTTGGGTTGCAGTGTGGGAACCACCCACACACCAGGATATACCTCTCTACTAATTAAAAGCAACTAAGTATAAACAAAGGGAGCCACCTGGGGACTTGGAGCCAGCTCTCTCCACATAGCCTTTCCTGCTTTTACCTCACTACTGCTCATTTTTCAGATCCAGGTGACACTTCATTTCTCTGCTGAAATCAAGGCCAGGTTCATGCAAAGCCCTGAGAGCACATCTGCAGCGCTCTGATGCTGTGGCTGGGCAGGAATACCCACAACAGCTGTAAATGTATTGGCATGGGCACCAGCAGCATTTCCAAGTACATTTTAGATTTCTTAATGTATTAAACAAGTTTTTCAGCACTTTTTTTTTCCTCCCCTCTCTGAGCAGTTTAGTAACTTCTTTCTCACTCCATTTTTGACCTTCCGTTTTTCCCCCCCTCATACTTCTTTGGTTCGTGGATTTTTATTTTTTGGAGGTATCACTGGGGAACTACACAGCAACAGGCCCCTTCCTTTTCTGATCAACTGAATGATACAAGCCATAGTTAATCACTCTTGTTTCAAGTTAAGAAACAACACACTCATGAAACAAGGCATACAAATATCTAGGTAAGGAATTAATTAAATAAATAAGCTTTCTCTTTCTCTACTCCTGCTTTATTTACCATTTTTTTACATTTCCTATGATATTGAATGCTCTGGATTCACTCAACTCCTCAAAATCAGCTCTACCATCTGTAACTAGTGTTTCTAGACGAGCTCCAAATGAAGCTCAATTACTATTTTGCAGTTCCTTACATCCAAATTCTTTCCTTTTTCCCTTCCTGCTCTCATCTACCCCTCATCTTCAGCTTCAAATGTGCCTTCAAGTCCAACCGCAAAAACTTTCCCTCTAGCCCAACCTGACTCCACTTCTTTCCTCAACAGCCTCTTCAAATTGAAAATCATCTTTCCCCAGTGTCAAGGATAAAATTCGTCCCATGCAGAGGGGTTGGTGTCAGGTCCACTTAAGCCTTCCAAAGAATTTCACCTCAGATGACTTTCCCCTCTCCTCCTTCTCCAAACTCATTCCTTTCATGATGCTTTTCAACAATGACCTCAGCCAGATTCCTTTACTACTGCTAACTTGTACCAGCACTTAATGTACTTTATGTGCCTGCAGTGTTTTTTTTCTGAGTATGCAATAGGCTGAAAATTCCTTGAAGCATGTCTCATTATATTTTTGTATAGCTCCACTCACTCTGTCTCTACTTAACAAATAATGGCTACTCTACAAGAACACTCACTATACACCACTCCTGCTTTAAATACCAGCCCTTGCATTGTCAGCTTTCTTAATTTTTCTTTTGTCTGCATGAGTCATTGTACCCATTTTCTGTGTGTATTTTCATACACACAACATGCTCATTGACATTTTTCTCCACAGAAAGAAATGCAAAAGTAATCCTCTGCACCAAATTCCTTATTGTGCACATAAATCTAAACATTTTGGTTTAGCTGTAGACACAGTCAGCTTAAAAGATTTTCCACCTTTTTAGTCTTCCTAGAAAAGGAGTCCTTCCCTCCCAAAACCCCCTAACCACAGAGTGTAAAAGCACTGTTTGTGTTCTTCAAGAAAAGCTATTTTAGACACGAGACCCCATGTTTAACTTGCCCTGCTGTTGCTATAAGAAATATATAGCAGATGATAAACAAACAACATGCTAAAAATATGCTGAAATCTTGAGCACTGGAACTAAGCCTAAATGAAAAAGCTTAATGTTGAGGAAAACACAGTGAGGTGTAGCCTGGCTGAGAAAAAATACTGGTTCCCACAAGCACAGTCACAACAAGGCACTTTCACTACTGCAAGGTCTTATTTACTTGTCCAAGACTATTAGAGGTAGATGTGCTATACAATTGCAAGCCTGGAGTCAGCTTTCACAGGTTTGAGGTACAAATCACAGCCAGTGCCCTGTTTCTGCTTTGGTTACTCACTGGCTTTAGAAACACTTCTTTTATTTGCTTCATTCTTATTAGCTTCAAATTTGCTCATTTAATGCACTGCAAGCACTTCTAAAATGTTTCTCTTGCAAGTACATTTTAACCTAGTTTTACTCAAACGTCTCAGGTGAGATAACCAAAGCAGAGGCAGGGCTAAAGAGTGTGATTTAAATAACGGATAGAGACAGGAAGCAGCATCAGAGTTGGGGATTTTACTGTTTAGTCTGTGATCTGTCACTTGCAAACACATTCCTGACAAACAGGGTACCAGATCATAGCAGATCCATAATCTCCAGGGATGTTCCCATCTGAAGGGAAACCACATTTAGGTGCTCTAAACTGAAAGGCCAAACTACATGCTATGCATTTTAACACCCCAAAACTTTATATATGGCAAATTATATTCTCTTGTCTACCTCAGATACATGTGCAGCTGACTCTCCCCTAGCACTGGAGTCTCCCTAAAACATGGAGAAGTCTTTTTTGGTCTGTTTAGCACAGAAATCCTGGCATGTAGTATAGCCATATGCCCTACCTGAAATTTCATGAAACTTCACAATACAAACACAGGGTTCCTCAATCATCATTTGTAGACCATTCCTTTTCTCCTGCTGAGGATGGTGGTAGGAAATACAGGCACCACCTGACAGCAATACAGATCGAAGTTTTATATAGATGCTGTGGAAAGAGGATGCAGGAAAATTGCAGTGATTGCTGCAGAACCTGAGTAAATAGAGATGAGCTAGCAGCTGTAACTTCTGCTGTGGAAAAAGAAAACATAGCAAACAGGAACTCCTGCTTTCACAGGAACCTCATCATTTGGCTCTGTAACCTGACTTTGTTTGCTCAGATGCTAAGGCAAGGCATCCTGGTACCACAATACTCTTCTTGAGGTCATTTTCTGCATGTCCTTCTCATCCTGCACTCTTTCAAGCAAGACCAACCCAGTCATTACCTTCAGACTCCAGATGGTATCACCTACCCAGCTGGCCACTGTGTCCCTCACCCCGCTAAGCAGCAGTAGGTGCTGCAGCGAGTGAGGCTCCATTATACTGCCCCTTTTTGGTGCCTCTCTTCATTCCTGTCAGGGTTCAGTTAACACTAGGAATCTGAATACAAGACAGAAAAGACAGAGTATATCTCTCTAAGCATTCCTTCTTGGACCAGTCTACTGCAACTACCTCCTGGCCTTGATACATTTCTGGACAGGGGTGTTTCTGTGCTTCATCACCTTCTCATTTGGTCCTCATTTCAGGGACTGAATTTTGTCCACTGAATGCTATTCTCTTTCATCTGATCTTTTCCCATCTGGTTCCCACTCCAGAAAAACACGTGCATCAAGCAGAGAAGGAGACTGAACTCTGAACATCCAGTGTGAAAAGGCAAAACCAAGATCTACCCTGCCCTTCAGATGCTTCCAGTGTTTTCAAGAATTAGATTTCCCTATGCTGAACCCTCTACCTTCCTGCAAAACATGGGATTCCATGCCACAGGCAGTCACATTCCACATCAAAACAGACAGCACTGTCTCAGCTCCTGTGTAACCGTGTTTGCTTCAGGCCAACTGGGCACATGCTCAAAGGGTTACACTGTCCCAGCTGCACCATTAATGCAGGCTAACAGGAATACAGTAGATGCCTGGAAACTGGCTGCTGCTTCTACAGCCCACGCTTTATGTACCGCCAAGAATCTCTGTATCCCCTCAATCCAAACTAGGAGACAGAAAAACTGAACCAGGCAGATTTACACAGCACTCAGACTCTCCTGTGACTGACATTACCACTCACCTCTCCAGGCATTCTTGGAGCGAGGTACAGCAGGTACCCTGGGCCAGAAGAAACTTCTGTTCCATGCAAGAGGTTCCTGGGACTGTCAGGAGATGTTTTGCAGACAGAATTGTACTGTGTCTACAGACATAGTTTGGAATCAAACAAGGGATAGCAAACCATGTTGTTCTAGTGGAAGTACAACATAAATATTTATGTAAAAAGAGATAGAAAGATGACAGGTAAACTGAGTAGCACCTTTCTTGCTAAAGGGAACAAGGTTTTCAGGTGCTAAGGAGATGTTGGAAGACAATGAAAAAATCTATTGAAGCCACTGAATATATGAAAAGTTCTATCTTATTTTTATGTAACTATGTAACTCTTAGATCTTCTATGCAAGTTTTAAAGAATGAGATGTATTCAATACAATAGCTGCTGTCAGTTTCTAGACAATTATTCCTTCTGCTTTTAAATTAATAAGTAAAAATCCATGCCATGCAAAAATATGGGATGATTCTTTGGGCTGTGAACATTTTCAGTGGGGGATTTCAGTACCTTCTCTTCCTCTATCACCAGCTGCCACTGTTTTGTTGGTGTTGAGAGCAGCTGCCACCAGCTCCCAGCTCTCCATGTCAGATCTCATGCAAATGGCAAAATTTGGCCCCCTTGGAAGCAACCAATGCCTGCATCACCATTGTGCCTTCCCTCTGGAAAACAGGTGGTGGGACAGAATGGGAGCAGGCAACAGGCTGCCAGCAGGACCATACTGAGGATGCTTAAAAAAATTTCCCCTCTCATTTTCCTTCTCTGTCCTTGAACTTGCAGATTTTACTCTGTCACTTTTAAAAACTCTTGAAAAGCAGGGTTTTTTTCTTTCTTTTTTTTTTTTTTTTTTTTTGGTGGGGAAAAAAGGCTGTGTGATACAATTTGCTTCTTTCTGCCACAGTAACCAGCATTCTTAAATAAAGGAGATACTGGGGGTAGGTGTTGTTAGATGTCATCACCTCTCTTCTCAGTATGCAGGCACTATGCAAAGCCTTGGGTGAATACTTTCAGAGGACACACTAAGATACAGCATTCAATACAGTCAATGCATAACACAGTACCTTGGGCAAATACTTATTTCAAAGCAGTTGTCTAAAAATACATACTTCTTTTGTCTCCTCTGCCCTTCATGGATGGTGACTATGCTCCTGTGCAGTTTAAAGATGAAATGACTCAAAATAATAGGTAAGAAGGGGGGAAATGGCATGAGAGGTAACAGTTGCTCACACAAGAGAGACTGATCACACCAAGGATTAGCTAAACTATTCCTTTCAGATTTTCAAGCACATTTACATAACGACCAACTAGCTCTTGGTATTTTTGCATGATGAAATGTAAAGCTTCTTTCGATTATGGACTAGGAGGTAAGTAGACTTGCATCAGAAATATTCCAGGATTTAAGTGGCAATACTGAACAACAGTTACTTAGTACACTAAGCCAACTGCATCCTGGGCTGAATCAAAAGCAGTGTGGCCAGCAGGTCAAGGGCAGTGATTCTTCCCCTCTGTTCTGCTGTCACAAGACCCCACCTGGAGTGCTGCTTCCAGCTCTGGGGGTCCCCAGCATAAGATAGATGTAGACCTGGTGGAATGAGTTCAAAGCGGGGCCACAAAGATGTTCAGAGGGCTGGAGCACCTCTCCTATCAAGACAGGCTGAGATAGCTGGAGTTGTTCAGCCTGGAGATGTGGAGACTCTGGGGAGACCTTATAGACCCTTTCCCTGACAGGGACCTGCAATAAAACTGGAGAGGGACTTTTTACAAGGGCATGAAGTGACAGGACAAGAGGGAACAACTTTAAGCTAAAAGAAGGTAAATTTAGGTTTGGTATTAGGAAGAAATTATTTACTGTGAGGGTAGTGAGGCACTGGAACAGGTTGTCCAGAAAAGCTGTGGTTGTCCCATTCCTGGAAGTGCTCAAGGTCAGGTTGGATGGGGCTGCAAACAATCTGATCTAGAGGAAGGTGTCCCTGCCCACAGATGGGGGGTTGGAACGTTATTCATTGTCTTGAAGGTCCTTTCCAACCCAAACCATTTTATGATTCTACTACCTATGACATGACTAGCTACATGAGATTTTTGTTTCCTGGATTTATCTAACTCTTGTCTCAAATGCCAGTGAGGACTTTCTCAATGTGACCATGTCTAAATAGAAGAAAATGAGGCAGGATTAGAAAGTAGAAGGCACTTGAAAATAACATAGTTATGCCCTTCCCTCTTTCATCCTTCTCCTCTTAAATTAACTGTGGCACAAAAGAAAACACCCTCAAGTCTCTGGTTCACCACAGCAAACACAGAGGACAGGCAGGCATACAAAAAACATGGGGTTAGCATACAGGAACCAAAAAGAGGCTTCCTGCAAGACCAAAGGTGAATCACATGCTGAGATGTTTGTCAGGCATGTGAGTCACTTAAGCTTCTTTAAAGAAAAAACAACCACAGATTTCTTTCAGAGTCAAATGTGACTAACACACTCAGGATAAAAACTTTCACAATTATACAGCTATTAAGAGGAACTTCCATCTTCCACAGAAACCCTGATAAGGCACTTCCCAAGTCACACCATACCAGAGACTGAGCATCAGGGCATCCAATTCCAAATCATGCTTGAATTTCATCTCAATCTCTCTTGGTACCTGTGATGAGATTTGGGCATGGGGTCTAGCCAGGCAGAAACTTGGAAAACTATGACATTTTGCTGGAATTACAAAGGTGCAGATAAGCAGATATAGAGGTAACAACACAGGATGTATCTATGTCTCAGTTGCTACCTTTGAGTTTTGTGCTGAAATTTTCAAAAGAATTTGAGCATAAAAAAAGGTGTGACTTAAAAGTCAATACCAGCTTTAGTGAAGACTGAGGCCAGAGATCCCCCATTAACTTACAGAATGTAAGTTTGCCTTCCATTTAGTGAGAAAGTATCCCCACCTCACCAAACAAGACTGGATGAAGAGAATTCAGATCATCTTTACTGTGAAGGACACAGTTATTTCCTCATCTCTCTCCAAAACACGAAGATGCACTGAAGGCACCCACTGAGTTTAATTGCAAAGGCAGGCATCAGGTTTATCTAACTGGCACAGTCACAAGCCAATAATGTTCCTTTTGCATTCAGTTAAATTCTGAGTAATTTAATCAGAAAAGTAATCTGGAAATAGTGGCAAATCTCTTAACTCATTAAAAGCAAGCAGTCCTCAGAAAGCCAAATGAAAGTGGGCTGCTGTGAGCTCAGATCAGCATATGCTCTTTCATTAGCAACATTAATAGTTACCAGCAGAGAGGATTTTCATGCCCCAAGTTTGTGCCATCCTCCCTCTGAGTCACTCTGACAATCAGAAGGAAGTAAGAATATTATCAGCGATTGTTACCTGTGTATATTAGCCACTGCTTGAGGCTCATATCAAATCCCTACAGACATTCCCATGGGCGTATTCCACATCTCTAATGTGCCAAGCTGTATCATATAGACAAACGTTATCATTGTATTCTTTTGTTTCAAACATGAAATGCCAAAAGTTTACAGTCAATTAAGAATAATTTGCTTTAAGTTTTTTTATGCATGGACATTGTTTGTATTACTACAACAAGTTTCTCTACTCTGATAAAAGGCTTCCACACTGCACACCCCTGCAAATGATCTAATCAGAGTCCACATCTGTCCTTGACACCCAGTGTTAATTTCATTAAGGAGCTTATTAAGACTGGGCTGCCAAGTCCCAAGAACACAATTGCTACCTGCCCCCTGCCTGAGATTTGAAATCTCTGAAACAGAAATGAAAATTTCTTTATCCAGCCGCTGTTTCGTGAAAAAGCATCAACATCAGATGCATCTTTCATTTTGAGAGGAACAAGTGGAAGATCAAGAAGATTCTACATGACCACAGGTCTGTCTGCAAAGAGTTCATGGGTAGTTTGAGGCATTTTTGAGCAAGATCATTATGAATCACTAAGCAAGTGCTGCAAACATTCACTGGGAGTGAAATGTTTTTCAGAATATTCACACCCGTTCAACATCCTCGTCACTCCACAGGCTGTTTTAGCATAGCATACGCTCAGCTCTGCAGGCCTGTTTGTTCTGGTAGACATAATGTAAGTTTTACTTGGTGTTACAGCACACTTGAGTAAATATAGTGAAGTTAGGAGAGCCTTTCCTGCCCTCCCTCTCCCATGCTCCCCAAGTAATTAAAGAAGAATCAGTGATATTCAGGTGCTCCAAGGAACTGTCCTAAGGCATCATCACCTGAGAAACAGAGGCATACTGTTGGCTTTGCATGGTGAGTTGACTCAAAACCAAAGGAACCACATCAGTGAGGAAATGACAAATTTCCAGAAATTATTTCCAAGCTGCACTGCTATTTGGAGATTGGCTCCTTAGGTACAGTGGTCTCAGGTGGCTGTATTTTGGCTTAGCCATTAATCTCTCAAGTCAAGCCTACTTGCAGAGAGTAGAGTCTATAGAGAAGCTGGGTCAAGGGTCTTTTCTCTGCAGCACAGCTGAGTATCACTGGTGGCATTGCATCCAAGATGACATCATAGCCAAAGACACACAGCATCCCAATCCTATTTTATTTAGGATACCAAACAATTAAAATGCTCACTTATATAATTGATGAAAACCTAGCTGAGATCTATGGAGTTGATTTATTGTTTTAAAATTAACTTTATGTATTATAACTTATGCTTTTCAGAAAGCTTCCAATGAACTTCATGCATGCAGTTTATTCCCAAAAGATAGGAAATCATAGTATGATTCATGAAAACAGCTGTTACTGTTACCCAGGACAGTCATGACCCAAGTGCTTGCTTGCAACTGTAGAGCTCCAGACGCAGTGTGCCTGCACACCTTTGAACAAAAACTTTCTGGAGAAACAGCACTTGTACTAATGCTGCAACCCATCATTTGCACTAATGGCCTAAACTAGCTTAAAACCTCCAAAATATGATGCAAGTGCATTATTAAACCTTTCTGTAGGCTTCATGGGCAAGCTGTGTTCTCTTTTCTACACATTTACTTATGAATATAACTGAAATAAACTAAAATATCCTCTCTGTGATAGGGATCAAAGTAGATTTTAGTGGGAAAACTTTCCTGCCCCACACAGGGAAACTGAACAATATTTCAACATATAAAATGATTTTCATGTGAGAATTCTGCTTTAGAGGCTTCTGGTTTATGGTCATTGATTGTAGATTTTAGTGGGAAAACTTTCCTGCCCCACACAGGGAAACTGAACAATATTTCAACATATAAAATGATTTTCAT
>JAWWLZ010000001.1:11081623-11112335 GCA_035041345.1 Poliocrania exsul
GTGAGAATTCTGCTTTAGAGGCTTCTGGTTTATGGTCATTGATTTCCAGTTAATAAGCAGAAGGGTATGTGAATAAAACATGGGACAGAGCTTTGTAAAGTAAAGCTGCTAATCTGATTTAGGTTGTTTCACTTCCAGCTCCACGACTCCGTTTCCAATCAGTAGCCCTGTGGAAGGTTATGTGTGCCTAAGTTCTTGAGGTATTTTTGTTGTCGGGTATTTGTGTTAACAGCACAGGTACAGAGAGTCCACTAACACATGAAATAAAGCAGATTTAAAAACCATCAAGACAATGCATTTTTCTCATTTATTCAAATCTTCTGCAGGAAGTAAACACTGAAAGATTTAAAAAAACTTCACACTGCAGTATGTACAGTTTTGTGACATCACATGAGGAAATTAATTTCTAATAAAAAAATGAGGCCAGTTAGATAAATTACTGAAGACACATCACAATAAAATTGGTTGTGGTAAAATCCCGAATTCTTATGTATGGCAATGAAAATCAATACTCCTTTGTTTTACAGGGATGGAATAGTCCTGGTACAATATCTCAGTTATGCAAAATGGAGTCCTGAACTTACATGACTGATTATAGTTGTATGAGCACTTCATGTTTTAAAAGTAGTTTTGCATTTTTTTTCCCAGACCCTTTTGATTTGAAGCACATTCTTTCACAAAGCTAAAATACCACAGCAGAAGTCATGTCCAGAAGTGGAATACTGTTGTGTTTTGAACTGACCTGACTTGTTAAGACATTTTTTTTTTGCCAACGCACAGATGCACAGGGTCCCCCATGCACTTTTCATGCAGCAGGTAATCACAACTTTAAATAAAAGTATTTTTCTATACATTCTTCCAGACTTGCAACTGTATACATACATGCAAAAGTTTTTAAACCTATGTGATCATATTTACACTTATACATGGAATATACATAACAAAAAAGATTAAAAGGGTTTTTTCCTTTGCATTAGAACAATACAAAATATGTATTTTTCATTAAGGAAACCACTATTTACATCACCTTTTAAAAACCAATTTCAACATATTATAGGTGTAACAAGTCAACATATTTACATTATATATAAATATATATAATATATACTTACCAGTTTACTCCTCTGTAAGATGTGGCAGAGAACAAACTGGTAATATTATGTCACTGACGTCAATGAGAGCTGAAATACTTTCACCAACATTTAGCAGGGAAAATTTAAACCACTCATTTCTTTCTTTTAAAAACATTTGTAAATTAAAAATTTAAAAACATTACTAAGAGTAAATGGCTAAGAAAAGTGAAAGTTATGGCTGAATTCCCTTTTGATCTCGTAACTTTTATAAACTTCTCAAACTGAGCCACCTGGTTACATGGTATCAGCAGAGAAGCCCTGCAGCAAAACACCTCCGATTCTGCCACCATGTGTTACCCCCCACTATCATTTCCTCAAACTTTGGCAGAGGAGACACCAGAAATCCGGTTAGCTGAGTCCTGTACACTTGCCTCTGGAAAGAAAAGGCGTATCTGCATTGTGATCATAAGTCAATCCCCAAATATATCTGGCTTGAGGGCTACACACAAAGAGGATGAGCCTGCAGATGTTCCCTCCAGCAAGGCATTGGGCACTTAGCAACCCAACTGCTGCAAGCCTTCCCAGTTAAATGAGGTTAAACTTAATTCAGGTTTAAACCCCAAGGGGCTGCAATTACAACTCTAAGTGTGGTATAGAGACAAATCCCTACCTCACGTCTTCACTGCTCTATGAGGTGGAGGCAACTTTCCCCCAGCAGCCTCACCCAGCCACAACTGGGATTCCTTCTCCCCTCCCTCCCTGCTCCTTGGATGGTGAGATCACACACCAGCACCCATTGATCCTGCACTGCTTTGCCTATACAGCTGCTGCTGCCAATATCTGACAAGACCCCATTTTCCTTCAAATCTAAAGTCTAAAGGGAGACAGGAGGTGCTGAGCATACCAAGTGCTGTTCAAGAGACGACCTTGGTCTACAATGCATCTATGATGAAAATCATGGATCTTTGAGCTGCTTGGGAAAACATGGCCACCCTCCAGCCCATCTGCTGGTGCAGCAAACCCAGCTCCTGCACCCATCTTTTCTGATGGAAAAGTCCCAAGGGAAAAAATAGTGACTCCTTTTTAATCACCCATGCTACAAGACAAAAAATTATTAAAGAGCCTTTGGTCCTAAGGTTTAAAGGCTGTAAATGCAGATGGGGTAAAGAGGACCAGTCTTCCCTAGGTAAGGGGTAACACCAGTGATCCTGGAGAATTTCATACAGGAGACTGTTGCCCTCTTAACAGCTGACTGAGAGCACTCCCTCGGTATGTCCTGTCCTCTCTCAAGGGCCTCATTACTGTTACCTGCTGCTTGAGACTGCAATGTCTGCAAGATACAAGATTCTTCCATGAACAGCATATCCTAAACTTAAATTCTTGTACATTATAGTTTCCTGAAGTCTGTGAGAATGGCAATACTCTTTCATTAACATCATTTAAAAAGAAAGATAAATCCTTAACTGGTCAAACTGTTGACATTTAACTTAAACATTTCATAGAACTTTCAAAACTAAATGTTCAAAAGTATATATTATAACAATAGACTACCCTAGAATAAATACATAGGTCAGCACACTGCTAGAATCCAATATCACTTTAGTTAGGGTAAGACTCTCTTCCCTACTTTTCATCTCAACTTTGATGAAGTTTTTTCAACCAGATTATTCCACATTCACTCAAGTTGCACTTTTCTGTGGAGCTCTTCAAGTAAATTATAACCCTGTATTTAGTCCAAGGACCATCTATTATTCTATATGGTATATATTTCCTACCTATATACACATTGTTTCAAGAAAAATAATCAATTAAGACTTTAAAAGACATTTAATGGATGGAACAAATACCATCTTTTTAATATTTCTGCTGGGTTGACTCATATAAAAAGAATTCAGTTCCACTGTCAATCCAAAATATACTTTATCTCATTAATGATTATTCTATGAGACATCTGAATTGTCATTGGGCCACTTATAAATGCAATATTAAAAACAAACAAGATTTTATTTTTATATTATACTTCAGACAATGACATTTAAAATGATATTAGATTTGTGTGAAGGTTTTAAAATATAAATCTTCTTTGTACAGCCCATTAATATATTATGCTTCACCGAAATAACATAAAAATATATCTTTAAATTGCTCTGTTATTTCTCATAAAAACCAGGGGGAATGTTTTATATCAGATACTGCCAAATATTTGTGTTCCCTAAAAGAAGGTATCCCCCAGAGGGAGTCAAAACAGAATAGTGGTGCATTTTGCAGCTGGCAGACAGGAGAAGTCCCTTTCAGTAGGAATTGCACTGGAAAGAGGAGGAAGGGATCCCGGGCTGGGGACAGGGATGAGATGGAGAACTAACAGCAACCCAGTAGTCTGGGAAAAGGGTCTTCAAAACCAAACCAGACAGGAAAAAAGCAAAATGCCCCATCACTCATCTCTGCTACACAGACATGAGATGGACAGAAACAGCAGTTTTGTCATGTCATCAGCTCTCAATGGTGAAAAGTCAAAATTAAAACAGTGTGGCTTTATCTGTGCAAGCCAACTACTCAGCTGTTTGCTGATAGCAGAGGGGATTATCAGTGAAATTAAGAACCCAGAGAGAAAAATTTTTTTCCAGGGGAGTAAAAAGTTCAGCAAAACTTCTGCTTGCCAATATTCACATAATTTAGAGGAACTGGATTTTGTCCTCCTCCTCCCCCACGAGAAATAAGGGCTGCAAATGGAGTTAACACTGACAGCGTTAACAGGAAAGTGGCGCCACACAGCTCTTCCCCAGCCAGCAATTCTTTTCAGGTGTCTCAGCTTTGACTGCAATTTTCAGTTGCTCCCATCTCAGGCTGATACTGCCAGATGTTACAAATCGCAGCACAGGTGGGGATTGAGGAAAAGGGCAGAGGAGGATTTCTCAGACATGTACCACTATCCATTATAGAACATGACAAACCCACAGTTTTATCTTCAGTGCAACCTGGAAAATTACTCTAAACCCAAGTTTTCTGCAGTGAAAGGGTAGCGCATTAAACCATGCATCAGCTGTTCAGAAAGTAATAAATATTGGCAGATTATGGATTCTTTTCCCTGGTTGTAGGAAGAGGCCAACACATTTTTTATTAAAATCCTATTCCATCTTTGAGTGGAAGTCTGATGTGCTGCTTTAGGGCAGTTGGTGTTCTTCTGCCGGGAAGCAGGATGGTGCTGAACAGACACTTCCACTCATCCACTTCACAAGCTTTCCACCATTTTCCTCACTAGATATAGGCACTAAGCCTTCTCAATCACACTACTCCAAGAGGCATTTTGGTTTTCCCCTTTTCAGTAGAGAAGGGGTAGGAATGTGCTGACAAAAGGACTCATGCAGTACTTGTACGGCCTACGAAAATCTGCCTTTTTTATAAAGACCTAATAAAAACTCTTAATCATAACTAGTCACTCATAACTATGGCTACGAATTCTGAGGAAGGCATTTGTCAAGAGCAGGGCAAGGAAGAAAAATAGATTTTACACCACTATTCTGGCAGGACCACAAACAAGATTTAAAAATAACAATACAAATTTTGGAAGCACTAAAAAATACATTTCAGTGCACTTCAATTATTAACACTGACGCAGGTTTTCCAATATGATGAGCTAATACCTTGGACGGACTGCTCCATTTCTTAAAAGTTATTCTTAAAATGTCACAAAACATGTTAAACATTCAAAAAAAAAAGTACACTGTCTCTATGCTCAGGCTTCAAAAAATAAGGATTATTTTACAGGGAGGGAGGAAACGCAGCATTACCACCACCTAGGCTGTATGCTTACACTTTGTTATACCAAAAACTTGCAGATCCAAATAAGACTCTGATCAAAGAGTACTCATAACTTAATCTGATACATACAGAAACGTCTTGTACAAACTACAACCTTTCTAGTTTCCTTGTGACAATCTACTGTAAAGCAAATTTTATCTACATGTATTTTAAATAACATCACCAGAAAAATAAAAAGTTTATCAAATGAAAACATGTTTCAATTAACCATGCTTTTTTAAAATCATGCTCAATTTATACAGTAGTCAAGTTCATACTCATTTTTCTTTTTTTTTTCTTTTTTTTTAAACAAAGATTCAAAACCGCTGATTGTAAACTCACTGAGGAGGCTGCAGTTTATTCTGGCTCTTTTTTGATTGTTCGCACTTTTTCCAGAAGTCCATGCACTTCTCCATTCACACCACCATGTTGATGAGAGGTGTTACTCCCCATATGGCTGTTGTAAGGGCTTCTTAAGTTACTAAAAGGAGTTTTAAGCTCAGTGTCGGATGGCAACTCCTCTTTGATTGTAACATGAGTTGAACTCTCAGTAAATGAAGGTTCATTCCAAATTTCTTTGTCATGTGCTTCTTGGCTACTAAGAGAGTTGCCGCCTTTCTGTAACATGTAGTACAATATTGGATTGGTTTTGGTCAGTCTCGGGGAGTCCTTTTCATAATCATTCTTGTCCATACCTGTGATCACCCATCTGATGGGCCCTTTTTCACTGGGCATGGAACACATGCTAAACTGGTCAGGCTCAAGCCTAGATATCGTATTCCCCAAATGTTCAGGGAAGGGGGAACTGGCAGGGCTCTTTACTGCTACAGGATACTGAAATGTTCTATGATCTACACAATTGTTCTGTTGCACAGGGCTTCCCATCAACGATCTTACTGAAGAAATGGTGAATTCAGGTTTATTAATTGTTGCACTCGTTTTGTTTCCTTTTTTCTTGCCCTCTGTTAGTATGTTATTCCTATGTTGTGACAGATCTCTCTCACAGTTTTCTGAGAGAAGCAGCTGTTTCAACACATTAAAGCCTTTACTATCTCTAGACCAACTCCTATTTTCAGTTTCACTGTTTGAACCATGACTTACAGCATATTTAAATTCAGCATCACTTCTGCTGAATTTCAGTTCTTGCTGGTTAAGCAAAGGCCCGTACAGTGCCTCAGAAGGAGAAGTGTGATTGTTTGCAGCATCAGACACATTACTTTTCATCTTTTTTAATGGACTTTCCAAAGGTTCAGTGTGAAGCTTCCTCTTCTTCGGCACTGTGCAAAGACCCTTGGATTCAAGGTGTGTCAGCTCGTTGTTTCGGTGACTCCTGTCCAGCTCATCTGCAGGGTAACTGTCTTGATTCTGTCTCAGCAACCTACTTAGGAGGCCATTTTTGGAAAAAGAGAAATCTTGAGGTGAAAGAGGCTCAGACTTCAACTCCTCGGATGGTGGAGAAGCAGCTGTGTTTCTCTGCAGTGAATGAACAAATCCTTGAAATTTGTTACTCTTGCACTCTCTTACTTGCGCATTTGGATTATAAGGAACATTAGATTCTTCAGATGGTTCAGTTTTTATTTTCACTGTCAGTATTTGCTCATTCAAAGCCTTATCTGTCTGTTCTTGAGAACTTTCATCTCTTGAAAGCGTCCTCTCTTTCTTTTCACTTTTACCTTTATTGGGAGTTCCCAGAAGCAGCTGAAGGACAGTGCGCCTTTCAAGGAGATTTTCTATTTCCGAACCTGGAAGTCCTTGTTCCACATGTGCAGGCTGACAACTGAATATTTTGTTATTTTCTTCATGGTTACTCAATTTATTTGTAAGCAAAGGGCTGTTCAATCTATCAATCAAGCCCACAGGTTTATCCATGTTCCCTGCTAGCAGCTGTTTGCTGGCCCTTTGTTCTTCACTCGACATGGAAGTCTGCATGCCGCACTGAGCCAGGTTCTGCAACAGCTTGCTGGCACTGAATGCTGAAGAGTTTTGGGGACTGTCATTCCTGCTCAGCTTGGCTCCTTGAATCTCTTTGCTTTTAGACAGGTCTATCAGATGTTTGGATGCAGGATTCATCAGTCTGTCCGGCTGGATGCTGCAGGCATACGGTGGTGAGCTGCGCTTGATGGCTAGCGAGGGGTGTGAGAGATTTATAGGAGAGTCTGCTTTTGTAGAAGCCAGCAAAGGTGGAGTGCTTAGTGGAGTCATTCGATTTGCACTGGGACTGTCAGTAACAGGAGTCCTTTTCCCAGTCTGAACAGTGAATTTTGCCACATCAGCTGCACTGTGTGGTCCCTGAGGGTCATTACTCTTGTCTACCTGTTCTTCACTCTTATGCCCAAGTAAAAGCTGAAGCAGTGTTACTTTCTGATGGGGATTCAGCTTGGAAGCTTTGGGAGTGTCTTTCTCTTCCTTGTTTTCTGTACAGGAAACTTTTGGATCCCAGTTATTAAGCAAGGACTGAGTCAGGTTATCCAGGGATGCAGGTGGACCTGCATCTGGTTTATCAGTCCTCTGTTTGAAGGATAAGTCTATAGGAAGACAGTTAGAATGGGAGCTTTCATCATCACTGCTGTCTTCTGTAAAACTAGGATTGTTGTCTGAATACTCATCAACAGTTGTTGGTGTGCTACTGTCTTCAAAAATGCTGGCTCTCTCACTCTGCTCACGCCCTTTCACATGCTTGGTGGTATTCTGGCTCTTCAGTAAATGCAAGAGCAAACTGTTGCTGGGAGAGGTTTTCAGGTTACTCCTTTCCACAGTACTTTTGTATCCCACAGTTTTGGGAGGCGAATGCATGATTCCCACCGAACTCTGAAACGGTGCCATATTGCTTTTGCTAGATACTGGTTTGGGTGATGATCCTGCCTGACCATTGAGATGGCTTGTCATTCCTTTTGCCAGACCGTATTGGCCTATGTCTTTCTGAGCATTTTCTTGCAATCTGGCCATGGCTGCAAGTCTCTCGCTTGCAATCTGATTGGCATTTTGTGCTTTCAAAGCATGTTCCCTGGAGTACTGCTGCAAGTGGGCCTCGCTGGAAAGGAGCAGGGCGAGCTGGCTGCACGCTACGCTGGGCTTTGGGGAAGCAGCAGGGCTGGATCGTTTCTCCACCATGCTTGCAACAGCTTGTAATCTTGCAGCACATGACAGAGGCTCATTTATCACTTTAGGGCCACTCTGCACCGCATGAGGGGATTCTATAAACCTCTCTTTGGGCAGGTTCTTTGTTATATCAGGCAGGCTGTTGTCCAGCTTCTGATCTTTTGCTTTGCTCTTCTTCAGCAGAGTCTTCAGGTGGCTGGATGCAACACCATAGCACCTTAAATCTTTCTCCACTTGTAAGGAATCATGGCTAAGGGAATACCCTTGCTCCTTAAGGCTCTGCCTAATCTGCTGTGACAGAGCAACACTTTGCAGCCTAGAGCTGAATGACTGAAGCAAAGAGGCAAGTAATGTGCTATCCTGTTTGCCTTTAGGCACATTTTCAACCATGCCAGCCAACAAAGCTTCCTTTTTCCCATCTAAATCCACAATGGAATCAGACAACCGCCTTCTCTTTGCTGCATTCCAGTCTTCTGAAGACTGCAACAGTCTTGCTTTTTTGAGGTGCAGCATGCCAGATCCCCGATATGTACTTGTATTAAGAGCTGGACCATTACTTTGACAGCTGGGAAATATATTTCCTGAAATCTTAAAGTTTTGATCCTCTCCACTATGCCCAGTAGACTTTTTGTCAACTGTAGTACCTGAGCCTCCTGCTGCTTGATGCATTAGTAATCCTTCTAGGTAAGTTAGAACAACAGAATCCTGGTGCATCTCAGAGCCAAGCTCTTCTCCATGAGTCATGTTCAATAGAAGTTTCCAAAAAGGCTCTGGTTCTATTCACTTCAAAGATTAGCTTTGCTGAATAATTGAGATGCAGAATTAAGAAAAAAATAGGTAAATGTCTATAGTGTTTTCTCACAGACTTTCAGAAACAATAGAGAATGTCTTATTCTAAGAAGGCTTCTCCCAGTGTATACTGTTTGATTAGCCAGGCTTCCAATCATATCAATCTGCTGATATCTAGAATATTTATGAACGATGTCTAGGAGGAGCACTCAAAACATGGTTCCACAGAAATAAAGTTCCATTAAGTATGTACTGCCTTCTTTCTCCAGGAAGCCAGCTTGCTTTTCTTCTTTTTCCATCTCCACCAAGCACATAAAATTCCTAAGTGTGAAACACAAAACAGAAAGAAAATATTTAGGATACATTTTAAGTGCTTAAGACTTCTTTTCCTTTCTTTCTTAGGAAAAAACCAAACCCCAAACCACCAACCCCCCCAGTACATTGTCTTAGGCAGAGATTAAGGACACATAAGCAATGACCACCTTCCAGAAGAAACTAAAAATCAAGCAAATTAGCAATACATTATAAAAATTAGCAATACATTATAACTAATTTAAAGACATTTGTGAAAACAACTCTAAGACAAAGTTTTATACTTGCTTGTGCAAGATGCACCTCTTCTCTTTTTAGTTATAAGGCTGGTCAATGAAAGCATGAACAGTTCTCATCACAGTTCAATACTGCTACCATTACACCACACAGGCCTCCTCCTTCCCTCCTGCAGTTCTAAACTGGCATAAATATTCAACATGAGCAAAGGTAAGTGTCTTTCTGCATATTTAACTCTGCAATTTGCCTTCACAGACTAAAAGCCCATTGAAAACTTCTATTTACAATTTTAAAAAGAATGTACACAGATGAAATCCTTGCCTCCTTAAAGTGAATGAATATTTTATGACTGATTTCCCAAAGGCTATTTTTTAATTCAAAACCTACAGGCAAGTAGGTGCCAGAAAAACATCATATCTGAAAAAAACTAAAGAATGAGAAGAAAAGTTAAATAAAGTTAACAGCCCATATATCCCTCTGTGCAAATACTCCCTTATTAGGCTTTAAGTCATTTAGAGAAACACTAAAAACTAAGCTACCTCAAAAAAAAAAAACAAAGTAAAACAATCCAGCAATGCATTGTAGTGTAAATGTGCATACCCATGTATTTAAATATCAAATGAAAAGCTGATAGCTATTACCGAGGTCTCAGTACTCCCCTCAGAAATACATTCCTACATTAGCCAGCATTTATGTGTTCATTCAAATATGTAACAACTTAAATGTGGATTCATCTAATTGAAAATTACTGATCATCTTATTTTTCCTTCAAAAACCTGTGCACCTCTGGGTGGGCTTTTGCAGAGTTTTGACACAAAACAGACTAAAATCACAAATAACAAATGCTTAAAAAATTAATTTCCAATGAATACATCAAGTATCCAGCAATAGTAACATCAATACAGCCAGACTTACTTCCTCAAACATGTGGCAAGGGACTTAATCTGGAAAACACCTTTTTCCAGCTTCCAAAAATAAACTGTTTATTTACAGCCACATTTTCCTGATTCAAAAGGTAATTAAGCTGACAGCATGATGTTATTAAAAAGGAGTGAGCAGCACTTGATACTCTCTGCATTGCATTTAAGACAATAATACTGAAATTTTGTCAAGATTTCTTATTATCTGATACAAGCTTGCCTTGAAGGTCACCTTTAAGATTCAAGTCCCAAACAAATGCACCATTAAGCCACTATTCAGTTCAACTTCATTAATTACAGCTTTGAGAAATTCAAAAAAGACAATGCATTTATGCAAACCCCTCAGGTACTCCAAAAGCCTGTTGTAGGAGATGACACTTGTAGCCAGTACAGTTTACATACAATAACTACTCTAAGAAGTGTTTTGCTTCTCTTTATTTTAATTACTTAGTGCTATGGAAATCCTGACAATTTTACAGAAATCGAGTTGATGCAGAGGAACCTTCTTTAAACCTGAAAAGCACTTAACATCAGCAATCCCTCTTAAAATCCTCTTCTGATCTAGTGCTGCAACAGGTATTACAGTGCTATAAAATCTTACTTGATTTAATGTCCAATACACAAATGTGAAGAAGTCATCTGCCAGGAACTAAAATTACAGTTTTAAAAACCTGTCTCTAATCCTACACCTTATTTGTGATGGGAAACCAGGCAGTAAATTCCAGGGTTTGAAGGCAGTGTCATAATCAGGCACTTTCAGCAAGTTTTGCACCAAGTATGATTTTCTTCTACTATCTGAGGCACAGTCATTTGGAAACCAAACCAGCTCTGCAAAGTAACGTTCAGCTGGACACTAAGGCAACCATTCAGCAACCTTTTAAAAACAGAGACTGTACCAAAGAACTTATCTGGACTCACGGAAACGTTAATTTTTCTTAATGTTAAATATTATTCAAGAAATTAGCAGAACAGAGGAAAGAAAAAACAAAAGAACAGGAAGAAAAAGGGAAGAAGGAAGAGAAAGAAGCCATACGGCAACAGAGCTCACATGTCCCAGTAAGGGCGGAATCAATTGCTAAGTTCTATGAATCTCTACACATAAAAATTATATTTAGCTACTGTGAGAACATAAATTGGTAAGTTGATGTGCTTTCTTGACTACTGTAAATGCACTGTTTGTTGCAACTTCTACTATTTTCTCCCAGACTTCTGTATGCTAAGAAATAAATAACCCACTTGTTTTGCAGAGACTATTTTGAGAACCTCCAAGAGCACCCACTGATTATAGCTCATTAAAACATGTTTACCCAGACAAAACTAAACCACCAGCAGAATCCACAGCACAAATGCTGTAACCTGGTGAGACACTCCCCAAGTGGACCATACCATGAGAAATCGATCCTACAGCCTTTTAAAATGTGCCTAGGGAGAAAATGTGTGCAGAATAGGGCAGGTAAGAGAATATCAAAATGTACACTGAACCATGTATATTAATTCTATTTTTGCAGTTGTTGGGAGTTTTTCTTTGCTTGCAAACGACAAATATACTTCTTCACCACAAAGATTTTTAAGTAACAATAGCAACAAACTTTGACATCCTTTGCTTAGAAAAGTATTACTGCTGCAAAAGATAATGAAACTTGAGAATACATCATCAAATATGTTAAAACACAACAACTGAGCCAATGCCTTTTTGCTCATGAACATATACTTTTGATTTTTAAAGAATTCTTTGATCTCAATTGTAAAAACCTAACCGGAGACTGTAAACAAATAGCAGACTTCAAGTTCACCCAACAGATACTCAGTTCCCACCATGTAAGAAACTAAAAATAGTTCACAACTGAAACAAGCAAAATTACATCCCTAAGACATTTTTCCAATATCCCAGACTAGTATTTCTAGTTAAATCCCTTTGCTAAAGAGAACAGAGAGCCAAAGTAAATTCAACTACAAGTATTATAGCATACTAGACTAGTATTATCTTAGTAGAAGGGTTACACAATTTATTGGAAATAACCCAGAAAACTGGATATTAACAACATGTCTTCGCTATGATCTTGAATTAAGACTAGAAGAAAAAATCTTATAGAAATCATTAAGGTATTCCTTTTGGAAACTAGCAGTGGTTAGCAGATTGCCCAAATGAACATTTATTAGCAAAGAGATTGCCAAACTCATGCACATTGTTTGATTTATTAATAGCGGTTGGGATTTGTATCCATTCACAAAGAGAAAACATTTTTATCAACTGCATTTCAGAGTTCTTTCATGACTATTAAATTCCTGTAACCATTTTATGTTCTGTTTTTAAGTTGAGATGGATCAGAACATGAATTTTTAGAGATAAAACCAAACTGGTCTGTGAAATAAAAATCTTCAGATATATTTAGTAATTTTGGTGTTCTAATGCTTAGCTACTACTGAAGAGTTAGAAAAAGTCTCCCATTAGCTCACTGACTTCCTGTTCTCATACACCCAAACGTAAAGGCCCCCGCCCACCACATCAACCAATGGCTCAGACAGTCATTTTAATTATTACAGATTTGAGGAATGCAGTACAGTGATTACAGTGGCAGCTTGGGATCCAGGGGTCCAATTACTCCCTGTGCTGCAGACAGGCTGTCTGACTTCTGTTTTTACGTCTCTGTACCCTGTTTTCCCAGATGGAGTAATAATAGATGCAAATTTCAGAAAGATAATTGAGGATAAATATATTAAAGGTTGTGTGTTGCTCAGCAGCTCCACTAATAGCACTGAGTAACTACCTAAAATACAGAATTTTAAGTGATTCCCTATACTTAAAGCTGACTGCAGTGAATTGTTGCAGAACACAATGAAATTAAGGTCTCTAAAAAAATTCCCAGATGCGCTGGAAAATTGAAGCAGAATCTTGCAGTGAACTAAGCATGAGTCAGGGAAAAGGAGACTTGCCGTCCTCGCATTATTTTGTTACGAAGCTCAGTTTGTAAATCTTTGATTTCAGCAAGCAGGAAAGATGTTTTCAGAGTGGTGGTAAAAGCACTTCAGTTGACACTTTCTGTTAAGGTTATGAGCAGTGAAACAGGTCTGATTCAACAGCCCTGGGCACCAAATCCACTGCACAAACGTGCAGGTACTTCAACGGTACTTAAGCACGTGCTTTAAGAAAATCAAGTATTTAAAGTGCTTTGCTTTCTGAAATCCATCCTTTAAGTTAGAAATCTGTTGAGATGAATGGAGCAGCTGAGACCTCTTCACAGTTTTGATTCAGGCTGTCAAGACATTTCAAAGGTTCCTTTTGTAAATGTAATTTAGACCAAAAAATAAAAAGCAAAAGTGATCAGATGGGGGAGCAAAACTCAGCAATAAAATTATTCCATGGTTGCACTCAAAAGAACTTGGGAATCCAGAAGCCTTTTTTAATAGTTAAATCATTGAAATAAAATAAATCAGACTCCTCTCCTGCAATTGTATGATACCACTTTGATAAAGCAAAAATAGGCTTCTTCCCAGGAGCTTGGCACGTTATTCACTCCTTCGTTAAGGCTTACTGACTGACTCCAAAAGACATTTTAAACACGGGAAGGATACCCTATCCCTTTTAAACAGCTCGGTCAGGAGAGGGCACATGGGGAATCATGTTGCAGCAGCAGTAGGAGCTCCTGCTCCTGCCAGGAAATCTGGAGAGGCTCCCAAGGCCTCGACCCCAGCACAGGGCTGGCATTCCCCACCCTGAGTTAGGGCTGTTCCCTCCAGGCTGGCATGGTCCCACAGCATCCCTCCCTCTATGAAACACCCCCTTGGGTAATGGCAGGATTAGGAACAGCCACAGCTTCACGGCCAAATTCTGCACGAGCATATGAGATGGAAAAGCCTTTTCCCTAGAGTTTCGTTAAACTGTGTACTGCCAAAGCCAGTCCTGATATGACTTTCTTAAGAGAAGTTTTAGACATTAGGAAGGGGTGTTGTTTTCTTCAGTATGGGGATGGGATGGGAGGAGTTGAGTGGAAAGGAACAGACCCAAACCAGAACAGTCAAAACTTCCTGATTATTTTAGCAGCTTAAATAGTAAGATTTTGAAAACCACTGTAGAAACCCAAATCTGTAACAACTGATGAAATAGCTCAAAGCAATGCAAAATATACCATTTTACAAAAGCACAGAAACCCCAAGTAACTGGTAAATCCTGGGTCACGTAAATTTGATGGGAATGCAGAACCAACAGCACAGCAGGCACAAGACACAGTTTTTCCTGTGAGAATAAGATCTGACAGACCACTGGACTGAAATGTTAGTGAACCAGCAACTGAGTGAGGAAGGAAAAAACCAACTATTCTCCTGGCAGAGACTATTTAGATTTACTTCAGCTTTTAAGAGACTGCTAAAATGTAAATCCTGATTACTGTTGTTAATAGTGGTCCCAGAGGCACAAAAGGAAGGGGAGGCTGTTCCTACACCTTCCATCTGGGGTGTGGAAAGGGGGATTTCAGACACCGCATCTCAGTGTCCCTTAGCTCCTCAGATTTCACATGGGATTCTCCAGTCCGGGAATCTGTGACTCACCCAGACCATGCAATACCACCTCATGACAACGAGTAGCTTTGGGATGGTAGGTAATAGATATCAAGGGGGAATACAATATTTCCAGCATCTGCTGAAATGAGGTGTGGAAATGTCAGAGAGATTTTCATATCCACATAGAGAGCTGCTCGGGGAGGCGGCAAGGCAGCCTGTGCATCATGCCAGGAGAGACGCAGATGTTGGACACCTCAAACTCTGTGGCAAAGTATTTTCACATGAAAGACCAAATCCTGGGCAGTGCTGGCTACATGGCAGTGTTCACCCTGCTCAAGGGAAGCATGTTGAGAAGAAACTCCCATCCAGCCCTGACAGACATGTCCCCCCAGGAGAGGACAGCATAAGCACGAACAACAGCAACCTGAGCATGGCAGTGTTTAGAGGAAGGTCTGTCTGCCCTGCAGACTGAAGGGTACAGGAGAGAGCCAGGGCAACTCAGGTGCCAGAGTAAGCCTAGCCCAGTGGCAAGGGACCCCAAAGAGGCTGCTCCCTCCCAAGAAGCAGGATATTGCAACACAGAGCTGGTCTGCTACAACTCATCCATCAATGCTGGCACTCAGCTACCTCCTCCTCCAGAACACAATGCACAGATTACAAAAGGCCACAGGCAGACATTTCTGGCTAAGCTGTGTGTGACTTGTGTTTTTGAAGCTTACTTCGCAAACCTACCAGTAAAGAGGGGAGAAAAAGAAAAGAAAAAACAAAAAGCAACCCATAAGCAAACAAATTAAAAAAAAACTAAAACAAAACAAACAGAAAAAGACAAAGAACCACCAAAAAACCAAAAAAACCCCCCCCAAATCCAAGTCACCCTATTATTAAAAAAGTCCCTCATCCACTATCACGTCAATACCAAGCAAATCCCCAAAACAACTGAAGTCAGTTGTTGAAGGGGGAAATGGCAGGCAGACAACTGCCATGGAAGTTGAGTTTGTGAAAGCCTTAGCAGCAGCTCTCCAAGGTTTACAAGTACACTTAAGCACCATACACAGCTTAATCCAAATCTGGCCTGCTACAGAGTGCTGCGAAGTTCAGAGACGAAACACGCATGTGGCCATTTGTCATGCTGTGGCTCTCTTCAAACAACAGCTAATGCCAGCCTACCTTAAATAAGTATTTCTTATTCTAGCAAGTAAAAGAATTGAGCATCACAGAAACAATCACTTCTAGATGCAGAAAACTCCACATTGTTCATGTAACTTATGATTCACCACAGTATTTCAGACATTTTAGTCAACTTCTAAGCCAGACTCTCATGCACATATATTTTGTTCTTACAAATATTACTGGAGGAACATTTATATTTTGTTCTCTAATGGTACTGTAAAGGCCATCTTCGAGTTAATTTGCTGATCATGATCTGCTAAGACTCAGAAACGAACTTCTTAGAAACACAGTCTCTGCCACCTCTTTTGCTAAATGTAGTATGAGGAGGAATAGTCATTCAATCTACAAATGCCACCTGTGAAGGAATCAAATATTTGACATCTAACACTGCCCCTTGGATCATTGCTCAATGATCTTCTTCTACTGAAGATAAAAAGGGCAGAAACTAAAAGATGATGCAGAAAAGTTACACCCCATCCCACATACATTAAGGACAGGAGTCCACAAATAATACATATCACTAAATCTCAACTAACTTGGGTAATGCTGTTTATCAAGGCTAAGAAATACAGTGAGCTGAAAGGCTTTTGGTTAATTGAGTCTTCTTATTCAAGAGATCAAGAGCAAAAAACCACACAAAAATCTATGAAGGGACTTGTTTTTAGGATAGAGGAATGGATAATATACAACCGGATGGACAGAAGATGCACCTTTCCCATCTTTGGTAAACCACTTGCCTATAAACAAGCAACTAAGAAAGGACAGTTACAACCAGATTCCCATTCCCTCCAACACCTACAAAACCAAATCACTGATTATGCATTTAACACTACGTCAAGAATGAAACTTGATTAATATACAGCAAAGAAATCAATGTCTTCTTCAGGGCAATCATGCTTTTGAGTTATGATCGATGCATGCAGATAATGCATTTCTACACAAGTCTTGACCTTCTGCTTGTTGGAGGGATCTAAAGATACAGGCAGTTATTGATATCACTGCAATAAAACTGTGTATTTCTTAGAATAACTGTATTACATGGCCTGTCATATGATAAGTCACTTTATGTTATTTTAACCAAGAATTAGTTTCAAATGCCAAACTGCAGCAAAGCACTAAAGAGTAATGCACAGTATTTTATTGATAGAAGTAGTTGTGTTCCACTTGGGGCCAAGCATCTCATGGTTAAGTTATGAATGAGAGCCACTTTCTAGACTTTGCAACAGAATAGGTTTCATCTAACAGAACACAAATGCACAGTAATTCCACAGCAAGGTGAAATACAGGATCATAGTTGCACACCATTCAATTATATGTAAAAACCCTATAAATCCATGTTAGAAACCCAGATGATTTGTGTTTTGGAGTTTGTTGTTTGGCGGTTTTTTGAGTGGAAGGGACAATACAGTTTCTACTGTAATAGGAGACTTCAGCTTACTGTAGATGATGTTTCTAAAGGTTATAGACACAGAAGAGGCTCATATACCTATAATTAGGTGGGAAAAGAAAAATTTGCATTAGCAAGACCATCTCTTCTAGGTCAATTCAAACAAAAAATTATGTGGTGGAGTTTTTTTGCCTCCAAAGCAGCAATAAACCCAAGTGAAATAAAAGATGAAACAAAAGAACCAACTTTAGCGAAACCTTGGGAGACGAGGCTCACAACATCCTGTAGAGCCAAAAGGACACAAAGTCCTTATCTTATCACTATGCCAGAGTTAATCTGAAAACATTCATAACATAAATCCCTAAGTAAAATATTAAAAAGGTTTAAAGCCATACAGATGTATACAGAGATGATCAGATGACCCTCAAACGTAAGGAACTGGGGTGCAACTCAAGCTTAGACACAAGTCAAATCAGAACAATTAAAATACCAATTTAACTCAAAACCAGTGGAAACAGTATTCACTGTCACAAAGCCATGGTAGAACAACAGAGAGCTGGCAAGGGGAAGAGTTGAACTACCCCTCAATATGAGGACATACATTTTAGTTTTATGATGATGAAGGCGGCATGCATTTTAAGAAGATAATACACTGTTACAAAGTTGTAGAAAAGAAACATTATCTATCTGTTTTTTACGACTGTTGCATGAACGAAATAACTGCAAAATAGCAAAAAGGGCTGTTTGTTGTTACCACTTGTTCCATTACTGTCAAGAGAGTTGAAACAGGTGGTTATACCAAATTAAAACCTGTAAAAACAAAGCAACACAGATGTGTGATTGATTTCTGACAAAAGTGTGATTTTCTACATAAAAGAACACTGACCCTAAAAAAATAAAAGACCTATTAAAAATAAGCCAATGCTCCACAGTTGAATGTAAGTATTACCTAATTTGGGACCATCTTTCATAGTGCCTGTGAAGCCAACAACCTGAGTAAGCCTTTATGAAGCCGTATGCCCAAGGTGTCAGAACACTAACCAACTGCAGTGCCCTCTTAGCACACGTCTAAAATAAAGGCCTGAGTTGAAGAACCCTGCTGAACACACCAGTGCATCAGAGCCCAGCAGGCTGCTAGAGAGCTCCATCTCCACCATGGACAACAATGCTAGAAATAAACTAGTTCAGAATCTGCACATTTAAATGTATATAAAACATGGTTCCACAAGAATTGTTGTTTGATCTAAGTGTGAAGCTGCTGCCAAAATATGTAGCCTTGTCTTGGTCTATGGATCTGCAGCCACTTGAACCTGCCACCTTCCTAGGATTGACACAAGCATTCCTACACAAAGCTCATACAAGGCAAGTCAGATTAAGGACCTCACCCCAGCAAAAGGAACCCCAAAGACACTGCTGAGTGTGTGCTGCACAGCCCTCCATGTGGGAATGGGTGACTGTGAGTGGCATGAGGAAGGACAAAGAGCAGGGACTACTCCTTTCACCAGGGAACCTCACTTAATGCCAAACCAAAGCATCGCCACTGGTGAGCTTGAAGAGAAAACTGCACCTCCAGGCAGAAGGTCTGTGCTGAATTTAGAAGAGTTCATCACTAAGGCAAAGATGCCTTTTTAAGAAGCATCTCCTACAGAGCATTAAAAAAAACAATTTAAGAAGTCAATGCATTCGAGCCCTCTGAAATCTTAAAATATGACTGAAAATTTAATTGATCCAAATATTTTAATTTTTGGATTTTACTGAAGTATCCTGTGAAGCATGTTTATAAATCCTATTAAAATGAACTTAGTTTGTCCATCCCTAAAATAGATTTGACATACAAACACAAACACAAGGTCAAGGTCACAGATCAGCAAGAAAGATTACAAAGACGACTGATGTAAGAGCTGGCATTTGATCAAAGCTCCTGGATGTATTTTTTTAGTACACTTACCAGAAATACCACTACTCTACATTTTCTTCACATTGGTACATTATACATTTTAAACATTCCCTACCTTTACGAGCAGCTGCTCTGTCAATATTTATTTTGACAAGTGATGTTAGGCAGTATAGCAAGTAAATTACGGGAGAACTCTTATGTTAAATGAAAAACAAGTGGAAAACACTTTTTGCCACCCTTTTTACTCTATTCAGCCATGTGCTGATACATATGAACTCAGAAATCTAAACAGAAAACCCACAGACAAACACAGAACACAACAGCAAGACCACTGCTAGAGAGTCAGGATCTCAGTTTTTAACTGTACAGTCCAAGACACATAATATAGCAATTGTGACTTTGGATGTGCATTTCCAAGCACAACACTTGCTTATTTATTCTAATTATCTGTGTGCACTGCACATATTTCTTAATTAAAAAAAAAAGAACTCTTAACACAAGGTCTGTGCAGAACACAATCAAACTAACCTCTTCTGTAATCAGGACAACATTTACCTCCTAGAAAGCTTCTTTAATGCTGAATGCTGAGTAAGTGAGCAGATTAAACACAGTAGCAACAGTTGAAAGACTCATTAAAACCCAGCTGCTGAAAATAGTTAGCAATGAAAGTCATTTACTGATCTATCCATCCATCCACCCACCGATACATTCTCAAAGCTTTAAACATATGCAGAAGAATATTTATCTTACAGGTCACGTCTACCAGACGTAGCCTTCTGATGCTTAAAGGAGAGGAAGTAGGGGTGTCTTGGGTGACACAGCATCATCTGACATTCAAAGGTGCACTGCTTCCACAAAGTTTAGATGCTCACGGTTCTAAGCAGTAATTTAAAAGACAGAGTGGCTTGTACTCTTAATTCTGAACCCACACTTTCAATACCAGCACCACTCTGATGTTAGTCTAGACATGACTGGGAGCAATTTATATTTAGACAGAGAGGTATGTCTATAAATAAGACTGTTTGTGTTGGTATTAAAGCTTTTATTGGAACCCATTTCGGGTGACCTGCATAACTCACTTGTATATGTGGGTCTCTTGGACATTGCCAGTAAAACATTCATGCCATCACAGACTCTCCTGTATCTTTTTTCGGCTATTATTCAATATTTCTTTACTGATTTTTCTCCATTTAATTTTTGTATAGCTATTACATTTGCAGCAGTCTACCTGTGTGATCGGGTTGGCTCAGCTACTAACGAAAAGGCCTTAAATGAAAAAGACAAAAAGAAGTCAAGTTTTAAAAAGTTGTCTCCTTTTTGAAAACATCCTTCACAAGAATTAGATTGTCACCCTTTTAAGCGATAGTATTGCCTGAGCTACTAGGGCCAGATACAAATCACTCCTGAAGCCTGAGATGTGAGCTTCTCAGCACAATGGTATAGGTGCCTTTAACTCTGCTAGTGATTCATCAGATCTTAAAACAGTCACTGGTTTAAGATCAAATTGAGTTAAGTCATAGACCTCAGGGCAATGCAGTTCTGCTCTTCCTTAGTCCCTCCTTTTCTAAACCTTTTCAGCAAAATGGAAGAAAAGGGGAGGTTGGATCCTTTTCTTTTTTCAAGGGGAATTTCTATCCTTCCTCCTTTGCGAAAGGCTGATAAAGCTGCTCACTGCACTCAAGTCTTAGGGAAAAAAATAATAACCAAAACCAATAAATCTGGCAATGACTGTGAAAAAACAGAGGTTCATTCAACACTCACAAACAAATCAGAAACTTAGTCTGAAGACCACATACACATGAAAATGTGTATATAAGACATTCCCCAATCAAACACATTCTAGGAAATAGTTGACCAAGCAGTACAACAACCCAACACTCTAAAGTAAACATGTTTGCCAGTCACATAACATATAAATTTACTAATGTATGAAAACTCGAATGTGTGAAAAAGCCTTTAAATTAGCTATATTACAGTGAATAACTGCTCATTCAGTATCAATGAGTGATCTTCTCTCAAGCTTACACTAGGGAAAAAAATAAATCTGTCTTTAATCTTCAAAAGTAATCCTTTAATAAAACTAGTCAGCAGCAGTTGCGGGTTTGGTTTGGTTTTTTTGCCTGTTAACTACAACTTCACTGTCTTAACGCTCATAACCCGCAGAAGGCATGAAGTTTCTGTTGATTTTGAATTTTGGATCAAAGCCCCCTCTCTTCAAGAGCAGCTGGGATGTGACAGGTTGCTATCAGCAGTCAGTGGTGGTTTTGGTTTTTTCTTATTGTGGCACTAAGTAGAAAATATCTGAAACCCAATTCTAATCCATTCCTCTTGGAGAGCTCAAACAGGCATCCTTCCACATGGCGACCCAAAGGTAAAGCATTTCAAGTGTCTTCTCTTTTAAAAGGGGGTAATGACAAACTGCAATAAATGACAATCCAATACAGAAACAGAAATGAATATGACAGCTAGCACAGAGAAGAGAATACTTCTGGTCAATTCAGTGGTCAAGTAGTCTAAAACAATGGGTTACCTTAAAGAAATTGATGGCTATAAATGTCCAATTTTGTAAAGGTATAACTTTACCTATTTTGTAGGTATTGACTGTGGTTATATTTACATGTCTGAAATGTCAAATTTTTAAAAATTTTAAAATAACGTATTGATGAATAGTGCAATAGTAAGTCCCTGAACGTTATACTTTCCTTTTCCTTATTTATTTTTCTTTACATTAAGTAGATCCATGGATTTTAATAGGACAGGCAAGATTGTGCACACATGCGTGTCCGTGTATGAGAGAGATACCTAAATGATGCAACATATATTAGTGTAGCAGACTTTCTGTGTATCTATCATACTAAAAACCAGTAATACATCACCTGTTTAAGCATCATGTCTACAAAAAGCAAACTAGTTCATATGCAAAATTTCAATATTCTTCCATTATTCAGGACACAGCAAAAGATTTCCAAGATGTGCAAGAACAGTTACTCCAGCATTCCCATTCCTCAAGTTGTTCAACACACAGCAACCATAGCAAGTGATTTAGTTTCCAACATGCTGGAAGTTTGATAGCAACTCAACATCTAATAAAATTAGCAAGGGGTAACAATGAGAGCCAGTGGGAGGTGGGTGAATTTCCCTCTGCAAATCTTGTCTCAGCTTTGAGGTTGTGGGGGAACCCACAGGAGTATCTCAAAAGTTGTAATTATAGTTTTAATCTAGTCACTTAATGTCTACTGCTAGAGTATGGAGACAGTGGGGGAAATTGTTGTAACGAAAGACCTAAAAGTCAAGAATGTGGCAAATAAACAGGTGAAACTGCACCAAAGTAACTTAAACCATGTATCACATAGTACAAGGCCATTATCTGAGAGTTATTATCCATAACCACAACTCTATTGATTCAGCTGATCAGGCCAGGTATTATTTCCAGTTTAATCTGCCATGGTACAGATCTGAGCATGGCTGACAGGTCACAACCCCTGTCCTTTGTGTTATATAAAGCCATCTTCCCTTGATGTAACTGGAAGAGTCATTTCTCAGCTCAATATGCCATCAATAAGTAACTCCAGCATCTTCTGAATCAATATCTAGTAAGGCCTTGTCAATGACCTGAAGGTAAGATTCATTGACTTGCCTCTATTCTCATTAAACCATATTTTTGTTGTTTCTTCTCTTTTTCAGTTTTTGTAAGAATCTAGTCGTAAAGCTAAAGAAAAATGATTTTGCTCAAATTCTGTTGCTAAATTTCATCAGAGAGCAACACCAAAAGAACTCCACTGAATACAACATTAATGTGATTTTATTCAAGAGTAGTTCAGGCTCATATGTACCTGCAGGAATCTTACAGAACCACAAGATAACTCACAAATACCAAATAAATGATGAAGCAAATCAAACTGGAAAGGGAAATGCAAACCAAAGAAAGACAAGATGGAAAAAAGGCCACAAAACCCCACACAATTCATTGTTCTCAAAGAGACTTCATGCTCTAAAAGCATACAATTTCAAATCCATTTGTTGAGGAAAGGCCAGAAGTTCTGGTGGGCAGGTGTCTAGCTTCCCAGGAACCTGCTTAGCAGATTGTTAGCTTGGCACCCTAGTTAGCAAACTCCAGAGAAAGAGATCAAGACTATACAAGGATGTGAAATAAACCACCCTCTGACTCGGAATTCTTAGGAGGGGTAAGGACCAAAGCTAGTGTGAATGAGATAAAGTTACCACTCCATACCTAGGGTGAGAAAAAATACAGGTTAATAAACTTCAGAAGTTCAGGGCAAAAACTCATACCTCTCAAGTGTCACTGCTGGATCTTAGTGAATCTGCTTTTCACTCCTCCCTGCCAAAAATAAATACATTATAATCAGGATGCAGAAACTTATGGTGGAAAACATTATTTCTAGTGTAACAGGAAATCACTCTGCTAATTCAGTATTAGCTCATGAAAGAGAGTCTGTCTTATTTCTACAAGGCATAACAGACTTAAACAGAGTTTTCACCCAAAGTCAGTTTTACTTGTGGTCAGTTTGTGACAGGATCAGACCTTGACAAGTGAAACTGAGCTGAGCAAGGTGGTAAAGGTAATGTGCCAGGAGAGAGGGGATAGGTCTCCTTGCCTGGTTAATACTATCCACTTTGTCAAAAAAAGCTGTCATCAGCAGATTATCTTTATTTTAACACTCCTGCTATCCATTTACACACCATGACTAACAAGAAAGCAAAACCCAACCAACCAAAAACAAACCAACAACACACTACACACCCTTGACACTGCATTCTGCTTTTTAAAATCTTACCTTCTCCTGCTATTATCCATGTTACTCTCATTCAGCTCCCTATTTCTACAACCCACACTTTTGCAACATCAAGGACATCCAATGACCATTCCCCACTACACAAAACGCAGCTGTTATTGTAATCTTTCCCCTCAAGACACTCTGACCATACAACCCTTTACTTCAACTTTCCCATTGTTTTTCTCTTGCTCTAGATTAAGTTTAAAATTTCTCATCTCTGTACTACAGACATTAGTAACTTTCATTTCTACCCACACAACCAAACAACTTACTGTGTCCTTCTTCCTTATCCTTTTGTTTCCACAAACACTCATTTTTGCTGTAATACTCAGGCACCTCTCACACAGGAAATTCCATTATGTTTCTGCACTGCTCCCCAGGTGAACATCATCCACACTCTGGAGGCTATTTCTTCCTCTCCTCCAACAGTAAATTATCAGAACAAAAATTTATCCAAATCCACTAGAACACCTCCTGCAAGACCACAAGCCAAAACACAAATGACATATGTTACTTGCCTTTCCTCACAGACTTGTTTGCCCCCTTTCCCTCATCATAGTCTATATGAAGTTTAAAATAAATACATCTGCACCTCTGAGATGCTGACAACTTCAGCTGGACAGCAACTAAATGAAGCCCTAGAGCAACACTGGCTTCCAGAATAAGTACATTTTCCCTTCCTCTCACAGAAGAAAAAATGCTCTTATTGGTTTTGCAGTACAAAAATACATGCTGCTGTAATAATACAGTTTTCACTCCATACCTTTCTTTTACTAGATATGATTAGAAGGGAGGAAAGAGTGATACACATTAAAAGATCAACAAAACACAAAAATTAATGAGGTATGACGAAAAGGGTACAAAAGGCCTAAAATAAAACATAAAAGGGCTAAAACGTAGCATCAAAGGGCTCCCCTTCTCTTGAGCTTTTAAAAACCTGGTGAAAGCTCTTTCACTTCCCTGGCTGATACAATGACAATATCCCTACCCTGATGCAATCTGTTTTCACTTCAGAGGGCACAGATGCTACGAAGGCCAGAGAAGGAAAGGAAATACTGCTGCTAGGAAAACTTTTCAGAGTGACCATAGTTACTTAGTTATTTTTAATCATGACAGCCAGTGGTGCCAAAGACATGAATAAGCAAACTTTTGAGGAGGAAGGTGAAGGCTGAGAGAGCACCTGTCCCAGGGACTGGTTAAACATAAACCCAGACCTCCTTCAATAAAACAAAAGAAGCTTTCTGTATCTCAGCTGCCTTAATGAAACAACCTTCCCAGCCCAAACAGTAGACTTAATTCTGCGAGTTCTCCACTTTTTTAAACATAGTTTCTCCTCCTCCTTCTCAAATCAGAGGGGTTTTATTTACTGGATCTACCTCTGAATTTGGTGTTATTGCAAATAAAACTAAACTCTTGCTTTCAAAGTCTCTTTGGTATCTCTCTACTACATCACAAACCAGAGCTTGCTTGTAGCACTTCTGGAGGTGAACAGTTTGGTTTACCAAGAATAACCTACTGGGATGCAGTGTGTTTATATGCTTTATGTGCTGTCAGGTTCCTGAGAGCAGGTCTGCCTATGCTTGACATTTGACATAATTACTATTGTAAACCATTTTATATTCCTGTAAATTCAGTCTGCAACCCCAAAGTGCTTACAAACTAAGATGAGATGCAGTGATAACGGAGAAGAAAGGAAGGGTTGTAGGGGAAAAGCAGGTATAAGGAGGAGGAGAAGCATCAATGGCAGGTGGAGACAGTGAGGCTATTCAAGCAGTCTGGGACACTGCCTCACCAGCCTGAAGTCACAAAGAGTAAGAAAAAGAAGAGCAGAAACAAGATGTAGGATACTGCATACGGTAAAAGGATATAAGCAACTTGCTTCATTAAAATATAAAGCCAGAGGTGAAATACTAAGTTGCATGGTTCCTAAACCATCAGCTGTATTTCACTATTGTAGGGAGCATTTCCACTGAACTGCGATAAACACTGTTACCATGCATATGGTCCAAAATCTTCAGGACTTTACACTGTTTTTACTGTGACTTTGACCAAAAGAACAAGACTAAGGACTGGAAGATCTAACGCATCTTGACTCTCTAATCTGTTGTTGAAAACTGGGTAGGAGGGGAGGAGAAAAAACCCATTAAGTTACTGCCTATCCATCACCACTCAGACCAAAAGCTCCATTTGCACAGGGAGGATGGGGGTAAGAGTCCAAAATGAAAATTAACAGACTAAACCATTCTCGTAATTCACTTCTACATACAAGAAACAAAGTGTGCACTGAATGCAACCTATTTTTGTCAGCTGCTTGGTAAGACAAGAATGACTCAAGAACATGGAGTAACAACAGCCTCCTTTTCACTAATACATCTGAACAGAAGGTATTTCCATAAGCAGCTTTCTTGAGTTTTCCACAAATTCTTGTATTCCACTACAGCTACCTTACTTTAAAGCAAATGCATAAGTTACAAGAGCAAGCACGATCTGTGTTATGCACAGACATCAATCACAAGAAAGGTAATAGTAGTTATGGGAGTTTTTCTAAGGCGCATCCAAAAAACTCAAGACTGCTTGCTAGGGATACGCAAACACAATCTTTGCCACTCCAAGTACTACCATTAAAACCTTACTTTGTTTATCATTTCTCTTTGTTCAATTGGCAAATTTCATTACAAGCCTGATTTTTGTGTAGTACATTTCATTCCGCCATTTTAAATCTCAAATTGATTTGCACTCCATCATTACTACCTGAATGCTACAAAAATCTTTGACATCGTAACTTCATAAATATTGGGGAACAGAAGAAATGCTCTTATGAGCAGGGAACTGTTGATAAAACACTTCTTCCTCCATTGACTGTATTTTGTCAGCTGTAACTATGTGCAAGTGTCCACACTTGCAAATTACACAAAACATGCATCTGAACTACCCTTCCATGAAATTATTTTCTTTGGTACAATGATAGCCACAGGTAGAAAACATGAGAAGTGTCTGAAATTGACCAAGCATCCTATCTTTCTTTGTTGCAACATACAATCAATCCAAAAACTTAATAATAATCAAAAATAATATACTCCACCACCAAGCTGCAGAATGTAGGCAACATCCTCGCTGCAGAAAGGACTTCCACAGACTTACTACTACATGAATCTGGAAAAGAGAATCCCAAACTATTTTGAACTTGAATGAACTACAGAATTAAATTCTGTATTGCTTACACATAAGCTGAGGTCATAAAAAAGCCCCACTGACATGCAAAGTAATGACAAGTGAGAGGCACCTCAGTTTACAAAAGGCCTACTCCAATCTGACATCTAAATATCTGATGTCAGATGGCTGCTGCTGTTTACAGACTGATCAGTCATTTCATTCCTTTGTTGTTCACCAGGACCTCTCAGTACATGCACTGTGCAAGTCTAAATCACACTGGAGGCTACTGGAGACTATCAAAATTGCAAGAAGAAAAAGTGATTCCATCTTTGAACAAAACAGAACACTTTACAAACATCAGTGAAGATGTCACAGCAGTCCTTTGGAATATAACCACTCTACACATGAGGAAAAGTGAGGATAAGAGAAGATAACTTGCCCAATACCATGAAGTCCATATCCATAGCAAATGTTCAGTTTGGCCCTTTAATTACAAGATACTTTCTTTTTTATTTCTTTTGTGTGTAGTTTTGGGTATTTCTTTTGATGAAAAAAATACAATTAGGTACACTAAATTTGAGGAAACAATGGTGCTTATTAAAGGAGTAGGAATCGCACACTACAGTAACTGCTTCTATCTTCCCAAAGAAGAAAAATTACTGGCACTGCCATCACCCTTAGGTGGAGATGTGTGTCAGTCAAGTACAGGCAATACAGGTTTTCCAATATACCTGCTGAAAAAATGTTCTCCCCAAGAAAACAACTGTGTCAGTACTGAACTGATGAATGATGGCATTAGGATTAAAAACATAATTCCACCAACTTTCCCTTATTTCTCAGAAATCTAACATGCTGAAGGAGTCCTGTTGAGCAAGGGAAGCACTATTACACTGACTGGAGTAGGAAAGACCACTGCACAGCAGAGGCTCTTCTGATCCACTCCCCCTTTCAGTCTCTTTCCTAACCTAGAACAGTAAAGTCCTTTTTATCCTGAAGCAAGGGTCTTTCATAGTGAAGTACACATAAATGTCTGTACACATATCTAAGCACTTCCTTCCCAAACAGGTCCATTTTTATTTCCTTGCTTTAGAAAGCTGTTAAAACCTGCTTTTACCAGTCTAATCCAGCTGCAATACATTTACAGCACTGGATTGCTTGGATGGACCAGAAAACAGGGTGTGCTTTTATCCATAGTTACACCAGTGTAAACACAGAACTGCAGTAGCAGCCCATGAAAGAAGCAGTGCAATGAAGGAAAGCAACTGATACTGCAGTGACAAGAAAACCCAGATAGACAGCTTTTTTTTTTTTAAGTGCTGAACTGCTTGGTGGTGCCCAGGCTCTGGAATCCTAAATTACATCAGGCCTGACTGAGCATCCTCTGCAAGTTGCATCAGTGACTAAAACTAAGCCTGTAGAAAGCAGTACACTCCCCATTCAAAACCAAAAAGCATAGATAGAATATTCATCTCTCAGCAACAAATATTAACATTTTTCCTGATGAGTTTGTACAAACTCAAATTCTAACTTCAGAAGCTGCACGTTTCCAAACTCACCAAAGTTAATGAATAAAGAACTCAGTTCCTATATCTATTACTTTGTAAAACTTGCAGTATCTGCCACACATATTCTTTGCCAGAGTGAGAGAAAAATGGATCATGAGGCTGCCAGTCACTTAAAGGTGTAAGTTTGGGAAGAGGGAAAGCATCCCAAACCTTCTAACTGCTAATAGTCAGTGCCACCTATGGTTGATATTGCAGCAACAGAGATTCAAACAAAGAAAATAAAGGTGTTTGGTATACTTTTAATAAGGTTTTTCAAATGGCTTCAAGAGAACAGATTAGACAAAGTAGATTAATAATCTTTGTCTACTCCAGATCCTTTACCACCATTGCACTAGGTATATTCATGCTACTACCAAAATCAGGTCCCAATTCTCAATATGATTTTACAAGCAAAACATCTTAAAAACACACTAGGACTTTTTAAGCACAGTTTTCTACTTTCTTATCTTAGCATACTCATCTCCTCAAGTAAGATTGATCATGTTTTTATTAACAGTTCCATTTCAGCCATTCAGTCTGGTTCTGTTGCTGCAGATGCTTTGTCCAGTGGACAGCAAAATGATGCCAGAGACTATTTCATCAGGCCTTGCAAAATCCTCCCCCATAACCCCAACAGAGTATCACCAACACACTTAATTTTCAGGGAAAGTTAACCAACACAATAGACAAAATAATTCCTTCCAGAGGTTTCCCAGCAGCCTCAGTACAGTACACAAGGCCATTAATTACACAACTGCCTGTAGCATTAGCAGAAATCTGGTAACGACAGCACTGCTTCAGTTAAGGCTGCCTTCAGTATCTGCACAGAAAATCTATTTACTTAGAGAAGTTATGCAACACCTCCACTTCCTCTTTGCTTTATTACGGTAGAGCATGATAACAGAAGGAAAGCGGGTGGAGATGGGGAAGAAGCATTTCACAATCTCAAGCAGGGCACAGCTACCTCTCAAAAACAGACCTAAACTGGAATTCACTCTAAAATCTGCTCAAATTGATGGTAACACTCAAGCATCAACTTTTACTTGAAACTTGATCACATATTTCCAGAGGAAAAGTGGTCACACAGTTAACCAATGCTGGAATCAACTGTATGCCTCTCATGTAATTAAGAAGGGTTATTAAAAATCTGACTTACTTGGTTGGGGATTTGTGTTTAGTTTTGGGTTGTTTGGGTTTTTCCCCTTCATTTGGTGTCTTTCCCACCATCCCACCCAAAATACAGCAGTCTACCCCAGGCCAAGCTGTATTCCAAAAATTTCATCAAGATTTTAATGCTGTCAGTTATGCTCATTCATTAAAGTCAGCAGTAAAAGTTTTAATTCTGCAAACATATTTTCATTCTCCATTTGGTGTGGGGTAGGGGAAGGAAAACCAGGAAAATCACATGCTAGTCAAGCTGATACATTTCATGGCAATAAGAAAATAAAGATATAAAACCCACACACTCATCAGCCCTCTTTTAACTAAGATTTGAAGGAGTCTACCACGTCTCTCTATTGATACACTGAGAATTGACAAAAAAACCTAAAACAAAACAACCCCCCCACCCCCAACCCTCAGAACTGGCTTTTCTAATAGTGAAATTACAAGTCCCAAAGCAGTCATAGCAATCTTGACTGGTAAACTGTTTTCAAGGACTTGGATTTAATCACATGTCATTTTCTTTTCCTCTAATCATTTATTTAAAGTTATAGGTTGAATTATTTATGAACAAAAGTTAATTGCATTGAAATGCAGTATTGCCCTGTATTTATCTAACACCTTCTTCAGAATTCAACTTTCTCCCATGAACTGGTTAAAATCTACAAAAAGTCTATCCAGAATTTTAGATAAGGTTTAACAATTTCTGCAGTAGTGCTGTAATTAACTTCCAAAACCTAGTTAAATATGGCAAAGTCCCTGGATCTCGAGATCTGCTGTGTAAGTTGTGCAACTGTTTTTACCAACTTCTGTTGTCATTACAACATGTGTTTATGGGGGGGTTGGGTTTTTTGTTTATTTGCTTTGTTTTGTTTTGTT